>LS486795.1:42905-100363 GCA_900490705.1 Pristionchus arcanus | reverse complement strand
TGAAAAGTTTCTTTTTTTATTATCTTAAAGATTTTATACTTTGTTGGATGATGCAATGCCCCGCAAAGAAATTTGTTTGGCACCCTCGTCACCATGAAGTCAACTGTAGGAATTGTAGTTTTTCAGATACGACTTTTTAAGGTCGATTTTCGAGTTCTACGTGAAAAGTTACCCCTAGGGCATTTTTTTCAGAATATTCTATTTTTTACTGTACGGTGGTAGGTGAGCTCTCTCAGATATTGTCTTATATATTTATTTGGCGGTTGAAAAATCAGCATGAAATAATGAACAGTATAAATTATGAGGTCATGGGAAAGGAATAGGTTATGAGACTCAGAATCGACTGAATGCGTCCCTAAGTCGGCTCTGTTCGGCCGGGGCCATATTTCCAATGAAGAAAGGATTGCAAACGGCGGTCATTCCGGAGGAGTTAGAAGCGTTGAATGTCGATGCATTTGAGGCAGTAGAGAAGGCATTATTGAAATTGGCTGAGCCAGCGAATGGTGAGGAATTCGAATTGGATTCAGAAGAAGTAGTGGACGACATCGATTGGGCAACTGAAATACAAACAATTAATTTCAAATATACAAACTGGATTGAATCTTGAAAATTAAATCAATAAAATATGTTTTAGAACGACAATGCATTGAAATGGGGACTTTTTCAGGAAAATGTGCTTACATTGAGATGCGAAACTGTTCGACGTAGACTGATGGCCGTCCATTGCGATGGATGACGAAAGAAGGAGTGAGAGTTGAGCGAGTATCGAGTGTGACTCCTCCGAGGGAAGCTTGCGCTTTTCTATCCACGCTTTGGACCCGCCCCTCGGGTGCATGCGTGGGGTTGCGCAGCTTGGTTCAATGCTCAGCACAGCTCCGAGAGAGAGAGAGAGAGAGAGAGAGAGAGAGAGAGAGAGAGTGCGCCTATCGGATAGACTCGTCGGTTCATGGTTAGAGCACGTGGAAAGGAAGAGTAATTTCGCTATTTGTTAGCTGCCTACTGTAGTTGCCCAATGAGCATGCTAACATAGCGGATTATTTGATTCCAATCGAAACCAAATCATTTTGAGAACACAATCTTCTTTGGAACGAGGCATAATATTTCCACTCTTCAAAGAGACTCAAAGAGAAAGTTCTCCCAGAAGATTGTTTTTCCATTATTTTTCGATATTCGATTCTAGTAAGCAAATGCGATTATTTGCAATGCCACCATATCGATCAATATGTTCGCCCAAATAATCCATTTTTCCTAAGAGTACTCGAAATTCTCCTGCCGTTCGATTTACATAGTGCGCTTCAGAGAACTCTTCCTCACCGCATTCCAGGCTGCACCGGGTCTCGGAGTCTCGGGTGGATAACGGTTTCCAAACCAGGAATGCCTCCATTTTCGTGGAGATCGGATGAGATTCATGCCCTAGATAACACGTAAGCGAAACGAAAAATGTGAAAGTTCCGATTTGGTGGACTTTTCTGCGGACATTTCACACTCACCATCCTCAGATTTCAATGAGGAAAGAAGCGTGGAATTGGAGAAGGTTTTGCAAACTCTAATAAAATAGAAAATGAATGTTAGTTTTGAACTGGAATGGAGAGCTCGTGTTATTTGTTTGTTTTTGGGAGTACTCGACGTTAAATTTTGAGTGATCATTAGTTGGGTTCTTTATCGTGCTCACTGAATTTATGAGTTCCTTCGCTCTTTGTAACCACCCAGTTTCTCAAAAAAGCTCAAAAAAATCTTGCTTTTATTTTTTTGAAATTAATCATACAGCGAGCGGAGCTCGAATATCATACATCACACAAAAAAAAGTTTGTGCCTACATATCGTCAGTTTCAACATTTATTTATGTGGTGAGTTGGCTTATAGCTGAAGGAGGCTACGCACTAAGCATATATGCAACACAGATCACGAGCTCAACGGTTAGTGAAAGTGATATTGGTATCTGATCACTGCTCGTCCTCGATTTGAATAGATGCAGGGGTTAGATATGTCAAGAGGTCGAAGCGCAGGGCAAAAGTGGGTTGACAGCGACCATATTATATCTAAATTGTTGGCGCTCCTGCACCTCTCCAGAAAAACACAAATAATGCAATAACAAAAATTACAATCCTATCTCTTTCTTCTTCTCTTTTTCCTCCACTTTCACGCCCCTCCCCCCATCTCAGTCACTATGAGCAAACTAGAACGTCGACCAATTTTCAATTCGATTAGACCATTCAAAATACATAAATTTGCAGGATTCTTCGTTTTCTTAGGCTTTGGCCCAGGCTCAGGGTGCTTAGGAATGCTTAGGACGTTTCTTAGGAATAGGGGTGAAGAAGTGAAATGAAGACTTCATCCCCCCTCTCCTCAGGCGCGCTGGTCGGTGTCATTCTTCAATGAAGAGGGGGTGAATGGGTTAACTATTCTGCCATGAGCAAAACGACGTGAATGTTGAATTTTTGAACTTGAAGAGCTCGCACGACCGCACCGTCTTCAATGAAGTGGAGGAATGAGGAGAGTGAAAAGAGATCTTCATTCGCCCTCACTCTCTTCATTTTGACAACCCTACTTAGCAATCAACGTCACCTTCACTCCTCTCCTAATGATTCCTCTCTCATGCAGAAATTTAGCAACAAATACGATTGCCTTGCCCTCAAACAAGGAAGCGTCTTCTCACGTTACCATTCGTTCTAGCGGTGATCATTGCAAAAAATAGGGCTTGCTGATTGTCACTCGAGAAAACGCCGTCTCTTCATTTCACACACGTCGACCGACCAGAGTGTGACAATCATTACTCCTATTAAAATAAAGGAGAGATGTCTCCCTGTGCGTGTTCGTGTGTTTGTCCGCTATCGCGAAAGTCACATAGGCAGGTCACACCGAACTGGTTACTGAATAAGTTACGGTGTTTACGCACTAAGAATATGCAACACAGATCACGAGTTCAACGGTTAGTGAAAGGGATATATGCGTATCTGATCATTATAGTCTCTTCCCTGCTCGCCCTTGCACAGATGCGGGGGTTAGATATGGTTACGTGAGCGAATCTCAAGGTATTTGGGGTTAACTGCGACCAGATTGTTCCCTGAATTACAAATACTTGCTAGCATGATGCATACAAATAGAGACGTTTGCACATTCAGTAACAGGGTTCCTTTTCATTACCGTCTCATCGACAAGACTGATCATTACTTTCACTTCTCCGTGCGTTTATTCAGCGGGGAGAGATCACTGCAAAACATGTAGTTCTGGTGATTGTGTCCGGATACACATTGATTGTAGCTAAATGCAAATAGCGTATCTTTCCAGTGGATCAGGAAAGTGAATGGATAGAGAGAGAAAGGAATGAAGACGGAGAGATTTATCGGAAGATAAAGTGCAGCAGCAACTCAACGAAACGTATCGAACACGACTCGCAGCACAAATACACTCACATGAATTTAGAATATATTTAATCTCCAGTAATTAGCGAGTGCTTTTTTGTTTTTTTAAATGTTGCGTCCGATTGCATCATCCCAGAAAACGAATACCGCTTGACCCCGATTGCATCATCTCACGAGTGACCTATTTGCTATTTATTCTCAATTGTTAAAGTCTTTTAGTTGTTACGAAACCGAAAAGTAATAGAACCGAACAGTTCAACGACGGGTCCCGCCTACAAGATTCTGATGATCATCTCGGGATCGACAAGATGTGCTCAAGGGATGCTCAAGAGATGAATGATCGTCATCTCTATATTTTGATTTCTGTATCGGTAGGTTAATTCGGAGAGCTGTCTTGGGCATCTGGCTCGGTTACGGTATTGTAAAGAATGGAATTGCGCGAAAATGAGTGCGGAGACGGCCGAGGAGGAGGGGAAGTTTAAGAAAGAACTTTTCGATTTTCCTGCAACCCCAATAGTGGAAATGACAACGTTCCCGTTGATTCTCATCAATTTTAAGCCTATTCGATGACCGAGAGGATAAACAGTTATCAACGGTGATATGGCTAGTGCGCACGAGCTCCTGTAATAAACCGAATTTCGATTTCCAGGAAGTTTCCGATGTGATCTGCACCATAAACTGTCTCTGTAGATACTCTGCCGAAACTACTTTAGTGTACCACATTGATGGTTGTCGACTTTTGCGCAAACGTGCTCTTTATAAACTATCACGAATATTGCCATCAATGCCTAATTATATCCCACACCATTTCTCAGGAGATCGAATGTGATAGTGAGAGTTCAGATGAGACCCTATGTAGCTAGGGATCATAACAATTTTATTGACCAAACAATGGATTAATTTCAATATCGTTTGATATGCGAAGTTCTTCTCATAAAATTTTGTTATTTGCAATACGTTCCCATCATCAAAAAAGAAGATTTTTTTTTGAAGGTTAAAAATCAACAAGCAACAATGAACACTTTCTATGATGAGGTCATGGAACCAGTTTTGGGTTCAGAATCGACTGAATGCGTTTCTCAGTCGGTCCTGCTCGGACGGGGCTAGATTTCCTACGAAGAAAGGATTGTTAACAGTGGTCGTTCCGGTGGGGGTAGCGGCAGCATTGCCGAATGGCGCGGCACCAGAGGGAAAAGTAGGTGGAGCGTTGGAAGGAGGGTTGGGATAGGAGAGGCCGAACGAACCACCGGCGTTAGTTGAGCTGGACGCAGCGAAAGAGACGGATTTCGGGGCAGCATTGTCGAATGACGAGGCACCAGAGGCCATGCCAAAGGAGGGTGGAGCGCTGGAGGGAGTGTTGTACGAGGAGGGATAGGAGAAGCCGTAGGATCCAGCGGCGTTGGTTGAGCTGGGTGCAGCGAAGGAGGAGGAGGAGTTCGAGCTGTTGGAGTCGGGCGAAGGTCCAGATGAGAACGATTGAACGGCTGTAAAAAGCATGCTTATCAAAACTGGACTCAATCAATGGCAAAAATTACACGTACGCTGAGACGCAAAAGTGTTCGACGTGGGCTGTTGGCTGTCCATTGGTATGGATGACGGGAGTAAGGAGTCCGGATGAGAATTGAAAATGTGTGGAACTTGCAACTTGCTGCGAAGGAGACGTGCGCTTTTCTAGCCGCTTTCTGGCCCCGCCCCTCGGATGCATGCGTCGTGCTCTCTCTAGTTCGATACGCTGCACAGCGCCAAGGAAGTATGGCATTCGAGGAGAGACGCGGGTCCATGAGAAGTGTGCGTGGAAGACCCATTGTTTACATAGAGCTTGGCGCTTCGTTTGTTTTGTTTTTCCTTTCCTCATTCGCCTATTGAGTACGCCGGAGTCCAGTGGCTATATTTTTACGTAGGGGTGTGAGATGTTGACGAATTTTAGCTGAGAACATGCAACACATAAGTTCAATGGTGAGTGAAAGGGAAGTACTTATTTTATCTTATCTTATCTGATCCTGAACAGATGCGAGGGAGAGAAATCGTAAAAGTGATCAATGCTCAGGGCATATTGAAATGAATGAGACTAGATTGTAGCCATATTTGTACATCTGTGTCAGAAAATTGCAGAAAAATGATAAATGGGATGATAAAAATGATAAAAAAATGATAAATTTGCGCAGTATGTGTAACAGGGTGCGTTTGCATTACTCCCTCATATTTGCAGGAAGAGATCATGATTTTCTTCTTTTCATTACCTATCGCTTCTCTATACGATGATTAAGCATCGATAAATCTTTTCAGGGAATCAGATAAACGTTATCATCAAATGAAAGTGAAAGAAGGAAGGAAAGGTAAGTGCAGGAAAATGAACGAAAACAAGGAAGATTCTCTGTACGAATTTGTGCGAATATTATGCTCACTGGAATTCAAAAAAACATTTATTCCTTTGCATCTCTCGAAACACGTAGTAAGTACAACACGTAAGGTCACAAATTAACAGTAAACGCTTAATTTTCGAATTTTCTTAATGAAAAATTTCACATTTCTGAGAAATCTTCTTTCCAATTCGGAAGACGTTCCTATAAAAACTGTCCAATACCACGTCGCAAAACGTCGCTCGAGCACGTTTATCCTGCAAAAAAATATGGACTTGAAAGCGATCTTTGGAGTATGGCAATCTTGATTAGGAATCCGTTTCTTCCTTTCGCTTGCTCACTCGTCGCTCTACCTGTTGGGAGCGCAGAAGAAGTAAGGAGAAATACTCCTCCTGAAAATGTTATTTTGACTTTACCTGAAACTCGGATAGCTTGACCGGGTGCATCCCATACAGGGTTTCTGTGTAATGTCGACTCCACCTGAGCAACATTAAATTGTTTATTGAATCGGGTTTTCGAACGAACGTTGTCCGATTGTCTCCCCACATGGACACGATTCGCGAGTAGTCAGCCTCACTGCAATTGTGTTTTGTTCAAGGAAATGAATCGATTGAAATGATCTCTTCATTTTGGACACTCTATCAGTGGATGCCATAGATGCCAACAACAATTTATGGCATCCAGCTCAAGAATTGCCGTCTTTTGGCTGCTGATTTGCAAAATAAATGCACTGCTGCTGTCAATATTTTATAAAGGGCATCTTTATTGTTAGAGGAGAACTCACCCCTCGCTCGGCAGTATGTTCAACAATTTCGAAGTGAGCAGCTCGTGGAAGAGTCGACCTTCGTGAGCGAGCTGCAAATGTTGCGTTATTGCCTGTCAAAAGATCTTTCTTTTATGCCCAAGGCGCGACAATTTTAAAATGGAAAATTTATGCTAGATGAATGTATAAAAAAATGGAAATTAGGCTAGTCGAGTGCGAGTGGGCGCACGTGCGAGAAAGGCAACAAAGACAAGAGAATTGTACATACCTGCGCGAACATGGCGACGAATGAGATATTGGCTGCGGGCACGAACAACCAATCGCCATTCGCCCAACCGTCGCCCTGAATAAGGCTTGCATTTACTACGAAATTCTCTCCCTATTTTGTGCACTCTCTTGATTCTATTTTGGCGAGGCAATGAGCGATATGGATTGTTCATGCACTCTCTCATCACTGCTTGGTGAAAAATAGCACTCTCCGTTTTCTCAAAAATATCATTCTATCCGCGAGAGAGCGAAAAAGGCAAAAAGATGGGTAAATTGAGATAAAAATGAGGTAGACTCGCCTCCATGAGGTAGTCGTACGGTTTGTTGTCGATTCGTGGATTCTCATCGATCTGAGAATTGATAAAATTCCAATAAATTGGAATTCATAATTGATGTACTGTCAATTTGTATGACATTGAACACATTTATTGTTGCCTTACCGATCGATTCAATTCCACGGCAAATCGTTGCACTTCGGGGTCGTTTTTGTACTTGCCTGAAACGTTCACTCCTTTGATTTGGGTTTTCTCATAATATTTGCAGGAATACATATACCTTCGATCAATTGAATCGTTCGCTTCATCGCGTTGAATCCGTGCTTTCGGTCGGCCCACCTCCAAGAAGAAATGGTTTTATGAAAAAGCAAACGAACAAGCATTTTTCAAAGCACTGTGGGAGTCCAATGCAAAGAATATTCTATAATTGTTTCCACGAAGAGGGAAATTGTCAGGGTCATATGGAATTAGAAAAATCTGATACGAAGAGAACGCCTACCACGGTCCCCATCCGCCGGGACCTCTCTCCGTTCCTTGAATGATTTCGAGATTCAACGGGTTCCAGAAGTTGAAGACCATATCGTCCGAGAACATGAAGTAGCCTAAAATTCAATGTCAACGAAGAGAAAAAAAATTACTCTCTGACCTTTGACATTCTGAATCTTCATTTCCTCTACTTTTGCGAGGCAATAATACATGAGGAAGCCTTCATGAACCTGAATCCGAGATTTAAAAATTATGTAGAAATGGAAGAGGCGAACCTCCTCCTCCGATAGGTCGATGTAGTTGATTGGTCTTTTCAGTTTGTTATAGGCTAAAACATCTTTTGATGGTGAAAAAAGGTGAATTGTGGGAACCATTGCCTGATGTCATAGCGTCCTTGTCCTGCTGCGAGAAGTGACCGCAGAATATAAGCATTGCGAAATTGGCTGAAATACTCAAGCAAATTTTAGAAAAACATTCACCATTCACCTTCATACATTCGCTGCAGTAGCCCCATGCCGATGGTCCACGGCCAGTTATTAGTAATAATAGCCACCTGGAAGGGGTAATCATCACGAAATATACTAAATTCTGAACCTTCATGTATCCTGGAGCAAGAGAATCTCATCTATTTTGATAATTATTATTACTCTCTCACCATAATTTGCCCCGATGCTTCAGCTCACCGTTTGATAATTGTCAATCAGCGTTATATTCTCTACCGTTGCCTGAGCCAGGTCATCCTGAGCCGGGAAGAGCCAACTTTCGCTCTTATTCGAGCCGGATTCGCCGCACCAATCCTGCTGTTTGAGTTTCATTATAGGTGCATTTTAAAAAATAAGAAAGTAAATGGGCCCACTTTCAGATCAGCAAAGTCGGCAATCTTCATTGCAGATCTCTGCTCTGCCGACTCGCTCTTGTTCACGGGAAGATCAGTTGCGAATGAGACGTGTGCACGCCTAAATTACATCTCAGATTTCAATTCGCAATGATAAAAAAACTTATGTTAGAGAACTGATGAAGTGAAATCTTATTGTATACCTGCAGTTCCTCCTTACATCTCGCTCGTCGCCGACGGAATACTCCTCTTCAGTGCTATCACGCAGCAGCGGAAAGGTGTACCTCAAATTATTCAAACTTGGCCTGGTGATTTTCGCCCAAACAGCATAAATCTGGCATGGACAAGCAGTTTTCTAGAAAAAAGAGATCAATAAATCTCACCCGATTTTCCGCAAATCCCTAACCCAGCTCTCCACGAGCTTCGCATCCGGGTCTCCCCAGAAACCGAGTTGCGCGAATTGTCGAGCGAGTTCAATCGTGCATCTGGAGATAGAAGATCTGGTTCTCTTCAATCACAAATGTATCTCACTCATCCATCGTTTCATGCTGGCACCTCCATCCGTCAATGAACCGCACGATATCGCCCGATTTGGCGTATACATCTCTGAAGAATGTTGGTGATGGCAGCTTCATATTTTTTTCGTATAGAACTCTCGAGGATTCGACAAGGAACGATCCATCCGGTATGTTTTTCACATGAAGTATGCTCACAGTTCCTCTCCAAAGTCTCCGAGATAGTTGTGCGCATTTCTGTGCTGAATCGCATTCACGGGCACGAATGCGATTGACTCGCCGGCCGCGTGCAGCAGAGCCTGTATGATTAATTTTAACTCTATTCTTCAATCGTAGGTCGAGCGCTTCAGCAATTCTTGATGCAAAGTGGGCTTCTCCTCGCCTACTTTCAACCTAAGATACAGTCGAGCCAAGCAATGTTGAACCTGATCATTGCACTGGCCTAATTTATCGGGTCTCCGCGAGCACTAATTGATCCGTTTTTTCTCGGTATGAAACCGGGAAGGATGACATGAACGCTGTGATCGCTCCGATAACCGGGAATGGAAAGGAGGGTGAACGGAGAAATTAGCACAGCGCAAACTAGATCCGCACGCAGCCGAGAACACTGTTATCCTGTCAGATTTTATACCTAGGAAAGGAGAGGCAATAGACTGCTGCAACTGCGTTGCATAGCAAATACCTGCGTGAAGTAGCTCCTCCAGATGTCCGTTACTCGAAACGCGACGGTTGTCGGCAGGAACAGACCAAAGAAAGCTGCTCGTGAGAAGAGAGTGTTCTGCGAGTTCCAAGGAGCGTACGTGCCTGAAAAAATGTGCGAAATCGACTAGCTGAATATTCAGCGTCGTACCCGGCGCAAGGGTGATCGGTGGCGCAAATTGGTTGAATGATTCGTCGAGACCGGTGGTCGGTTCTGCGTGTAACAGGCGGTAGACGGCGTCCACGTCGGGATCCTGAGAAGACACGCAACTATTTCAATTTTTGGTCAATTCAATTTGAAATCTAGTAAAGTTTCTTGCTCAAGAGACGGCTACTGCTATTGCATGTTTTACTGGCCCCCCTCCTCTTGTCTATCACCGACCAGAGAGCATTGCGAATGTGAGAACCGTTCTTCTCCCTCCCACTATCCCACTGTACTCGTGATGATTACACTCACTTTCTGCACTATGCCCTGCTGTACGGCAGGCGATCTCTGCACGCGACACAATCGATACGCGCCGTCGTGATGGTCGTGGTTCTGTAAGGATGCAGCGTGAACGGGAGAAACATTCAATGCGTCCATCAACCGTGTATGTGCCGACAAACCTTGATGTGCTCAAGCGGAAAGCCCCGTGGCCACATATCGGGGCGGCCAAAGTGCCGATACGGATTGAAGAGGCGGTCCCTACATATATTTTGTTCAATCACGCATCATCTGATAAAGGAAAAAGATTACTGAATCGTCGAATTTTCTCTAGCAGTAAAACGAAGTCCATGCGTCCTGTCGGACGAGTACTTAAACTGGTCCAAACCCTTGCCTGAAACTTCATTTGGTTTTTTTTACACTTATGAGAAATGAAGCATACCATACGGCTTATTATCATCGTCTGTATCGTAGATCCACTGGGCACCATTGGCTATTGCGTATAGATAGCTAAATTGAGTTGGAATGCAATTGGGCGCTGAACAATCTCACCCGGCGTTCTTCCTAGTGTAACTTCTCGTCGGTAGCAACTTCACCGATTCAAAGCCCAGTGCGTCCTGCGAGATATTCATATCAGGGCTATCGTATGAAAATTCCGTCTCTCCTACTTACAATTAGTCTTCTGAATTACGCATCGTCGTAGTACAAATTGGAAAGGAGCTTTCAGAAGATCAAACCTGATCATCCAAAGACAGATAATGCACGTCGGGCAGACTCCAATTGGCTGGTGTTTTCGAATCACCGACAACAACGAGCGTCCAGTCGGGGTAAGATGCCAGTCTCTGTACGGATACATTCAATATAAAGCTGCCTAAATCGAGGAATCTCCCCCGATTGCTGGAAGTACAACCATAATGGTAATAAATACAGCTCTACCTTCACATCTTCCGTGGGCGCTTGAATGGACGTGACCACAATCCACTTTTTCGTTCTTTTCGATGGCATTTGTGCACTGTCAATTACGCAATTCTCGTAGAATAACGCGCCAAAGTACCTGATGTTAGACGCGAATTCCGGGGGCCGTATCTCTGCCGCTATTGGATCTTGCGGCACATCGATTACTATCGGGCTAGACGTCGGGGCCACCAATAACAACTGAGTTTTAGAAAGAGAAAATATACGAAAATTAGTACCTGTGAGCCGCGCAGAAACAGCGCAATCGCAGCCGCTGATACGAGCAGTATCGCCCATGGAGGATGACCCATGCTAAAAGGGGTATTCTGACTAATCGACAATCATAATCACAAGCAGCTTTGAACTGAAGTTCGGAAAAATCACATGAAGACCACGTGGAGTGTCGCTTGGCTGCATGTGGAACTTGAGCACACAAACAATTTTCAAAGTTGAAAGGCCCAAACCTTTTTGGCGCAATGACCAATGGGCGATAATCGAGTGGGAGGCCGGGAGGAGCTGCGCAAGATCCATATCGCCCTGCTGATCCATGCAGCGGGATGCGCGTTGGAGGAAGAAGGAAGAGGAAAGAAACACAGATCAAGTACGATTCTCTGCATTTGTCCTGCATTCTCGCTGGTTAGAGTCAAACCAGGAAAGCGGTTTGTCCGGATAGTTGCACGGTTTGGATGGACAGCTTCCGGTTTGTTATTGAGTATGGCAGTCGATTGGACGTGACGATAGCAAAAAAGAGCATGATGTGCACACGAATTGTTTTGCTGAATCTTTCTTCATTCATTATTGGCCTTTTGAAGATAATTTGCTCAAGTATTTTCACGTAATCATGCTTTATTCAATGACAGCGAGAGCCATGCTCGTCTATGCACATGTATTCAACTGGTTGTCGGGTTGCATGGTTTGGATGGACAGCTTCCGGTTTGTTATTGAGTATGCCAGTCGATTGGACGTGACGATAGCAAAAAAGAGCATGATGTGCACACGAATTGTTCTGCTGAATTTTTCTCCATTCATTGTTGGCTTATTGTAGATAATTTGCTCAAGTATTTTCACGTAATCATGCTTTATTCAATGACAGCGAGAGCCATGCTCGTCTATGCACATGTATTCAACTGGTTGTCGGAACAGGGGAGTCGGTCTCACCGAGAATATGGAATAAATAAGGCAAACGCTATCGATGTGATCAATTTCCCGCCGACGCTAAACCCGCGTTATGTTTGAGATACAATTACAGTAATATTGATCTACTCAACTATGCAAGCTACAGTACATACGCTCAGTATGCTACGGATATGTGGATGGATTGGTGATGATAATCAGTTTTCCAAAAAGTTACTTCTATCGAATGCTATGGTATCGCCTCCTCCTCACGAATCCGTCCCTAATGATGATGTGCTGCTGGTACTGCTGCTGCAGCAGTCGAGGCTGCACATAGACCACGGACCGCGGGATGGGCGGCCCGGGTCGGATGGGCTGCAGTACCGGGTGAAGGGGTTGCTGCTGCGAAGGTTGCTGCAAACAACGATATTTCTGTTGCACAAAAAATAGTTGCATTGCAGTGCATGGGCGTTGCTATGTCTAGAGATACAAAAAAAAAGATGAAAAAGAAAAGAATGCTCACATGTTGTAGCGGCGGCGACTGCTGTTGCTGTTGCTGGGGCTGCAAATTTTAATATCCTATCATATTTCACTACAAAATCTCCTTTTTGTCAACCATGTTGTTTTATTCCAGATGCTGATCTTTTCTTATTCATCTACATCTAATCATTTCATAGAAACGAATGCAACACCAGAAGCGATGTTTTCGTTTCCACGGATGTTGTCTTGCTGTTATCTGATACGAAAGCGATAGAGTAAAGGCTCACATGTTGCAGCGGGGGCGACTGCTGAGGCTGCTGCTGTTGTGGTTGCAGCTGCAGTCGGGCGACCCTCGCCGACGCGTCAACTTGGTGCTGCTCTGGTTGCACGTCCAGTAGCGAGGAGATGGAGGGCGCATTGGGCGACTGGAAAGGAAGAGTTTGTGCAGTCGTGAAAATGGTGAAAAGAAGGCAATTAGGGCTATCAAGATGAAGCTGCTCATGCGAGGAATCAATTGAAGTGCTCCTGTACGCAAAACGGAGGTAAATTTTCAGTAAATTAAGCGTCTATGAATTCTGGGTCCGCCGGCGTTGCGAACCTTGGGAATGAATGGGAACAGCGCGGCCGACGCGATTCTGTTCAGTCGCAACTCGTCGACGGAGAAATCGGTAAGCAGAACGACGTGCCGGTTGCGGATCTTGAGATGGAGATTGTCGAGGTGCAATACTGCAATTATATAAATTACTCAAAATTGATTGTAATTTTTTTTGCTGTATTTACAGTAGCTTGCGGAATGTAAGATTATCGTAGTCGTTCTTTAGCGGCTTGAAAAAGCTGCAATAAAGTTGCAAAAAGTCACCCTGTGGAACGGGCAGCGGGAAGCCGGTGGCGAACAGTTCGTTGAGCATGCCCTCGATGAATTGCGATGAAAGGATGGCAATGTCATCCAGTTCCTGGAATTTAGGTTCAATAGTTTCGCAATTTCATCCTTTTTTGACTATTTTTTCCAGATTTTCATCAGAAGAATAGTCATGAAGGAATATGGGTTAATGAGCCTCATCATTTTGCCCGAAAGATTTAGCACGACGATACGAAGAATGATGCGAAAGCGACAATTAATTATGAAACCCTCATCTGATCCGTTCTCTTGATATAACATCCTCGGGCGAGAGGGAAAAGGATATTCGAATTTTTGAAATACCTCTTTGGTAATCCTCAGCTCTCCGTACTTCTTCACCAGATCGAAGCGTTCGAGCGTGATCGTGCCGCGGATGTTGCCTTTCTGAAAAGAGGTCATCTCATCACTTACCCACAACTCAAGGAGACTCAGCTCGGCCAGCGCAGAAACAACTACAGAACGAATACCGCCCCTAGATGATCAAGACTTTGCCAGGATCGAGAATTTCTAGCACACTAGAAAATCGATACGAATGCTTAGGAGTCTCACCACAATGGACATTTGGGCGGACACGATAACGTCGACGTTGAACAGGGCGATCTGTCTCTTCCTTCCCAGTTCCTCGACGTAGAAAGCAAGCAGACCACCGAGACGCATCGAAAGAACGCCTGCAACACTCAACACTGTTTTTTCTATCTAGAGTCTCCTTTGCTAACATTTTCGGTATCTACAAGTTAGCCGGCCACCACTGTATGTCGGTGTCTATGAACATGCCCTTGTTTCAGGGGTCTAGAAGTATTTCAACCGCGCTAAATGATCATTCGCACGATAGTCTAAAAATGGTCGATCCTTTGCATCCTTGTACGCTCTCTCCGCACAAACGCACGCCTGCCTCCGTGGCGCAATCGGCAGCGCGTTCGGCTGTTAACCGAAAGGTCGGTGGTTCGAACCCACCCGGGGGCGTATACTTTTGCACATTTTTTGTCTTATTATTTTGGCTTTCATTTCTCGATTCGTTGTACGGCACAGTACTACAGACGCTGCAAAGTCTATCCTTCGGATGATACTGGTTACTGAATTGGCATCGCTAGTTCCGAGCCATATGACTCCTAATTATCGACTCACCGCCATTTCTCTCGCTGAAGATAGCAGCGGGTGATCGAGTGGCAGAGAAGAGCATGGCGAGCGTCGAGTTAGGGTAGGACTGCGAACAGGCATTACTGATTTGCATGACCCCCACCGGAGGGTAGAAAACAGCAACCGTGGCACGTAGTTTATGAGTATCCTTATTTCCTAACAATAAGATGATAATAAAAGAAAAGCACAGGAATGTTTGAGTGATCTCTTTATCTCAATTACCTATCTGACTGACGAGAGAGTAGAACGAAATGAAATCTGTAGTTCTGTACACGGCCCATGTACTCACCTCGCCCAGTTGCGGTATCAGATCGCCGAGGCAGAATCCGCCGTCGCACTTGGTGCGCAGCATAGACTCGGCACCTTTCGTCGTCGAATCAAGGAAGATCCGCAGTTTGCGCTGTCTGGAAAGGGAGAATGGGTAAGTATTCTTTTTTTCTAGCCTGATCTAGTGCACATTCCAAGCTGTCACATCAAGCACAGCTCAGATTCATTGCCATCGGCTTGGGTCTTCCTATTATCATCGTATTCTCGTTCCAGTAATGGTGCGTTTATCGTCGCCGCTTCCCCTGCGAGAGGGGTCAGAATGACTGCGCGGTCAAAGCCTCTTCTCTCCCTCCTCTCCTCCTCATCCACCTCATTCGTCGTCGCTAGACCCCTCAAATCGGCCTCCCAGACCCCCCTAGGACGTCGATTTGACCACTCATTCCTAGTCGCCAGACCCCCCTAGCGCAGTCCTCTCGCAGGCGACGATAAACGCACCATAACAGTTTTGCCTGATTTTGCCGAGTTCTCTGATCAATCTCATTTCCCATGGCCGACTGAGTCAGCGCCCCACATTGAAAGGGATCATGGAGAGATGGGCGAGATAGAAGCCATATACGTTTCATGAAACCCACTTGTATGCATGGTAGAACAGAGAGTTGAGCACGAAGTCGCTCAGAGACAGCGCGAGCATCTCGTTATTGTCCGCCTCAGGCGGAGGAATGGACACCGGCCCGAAGGGAGTGTCGCCTAGACCCTGCGAATGAATTATATTCATCAATCGAGCTTACGATTCATCAAACAATCAGTAAATTCTGCAATTCCCTCTATATTACTCATACCAGTCACGTTTTTTGCATGCGTGTGTCCACTGTCCAATCCCTTTTCTCAATCCCGAATTAGTCATCCTCACTCATTCCCATGCGAATGACCAACCTTGTACGAGATCTCTCCCGACGAGCCCAGATCGATCACATTGTCACCGCATTGCGGGTTCTCCTTCAATCTGGAAAGATCAAAGATCAAATTTTCATTTTGCTGATCTTCATCTAAGAATAACTTCTTCTTTCAAAATATTTAGAGTGTATCACTACCGGTAGCTAATCGTAACATCACGTCCCTGACATAGTATCTGTGACCAAATCTGCAAACAATACGACTACCAGTAATTGTTCTCGGCCAAGATAGGCAATCTACAAGTGTCTTGAGAACACGAGCAAACGCCATAAATCGCGGTTCGCAATCTCGGCCCTGTTTCAGTTCCGGTTGTTCGCAGTAAAGAGATGGCTTGTCAAGAAATTACTCTCCTCATTTTAGATGCTCTCTCACTTTTCTGGCCTACGAAATAGTGCGTGAAATGAAGATACCAGTTTCTATAGCAGTAGAATGGGTAGTAAATCAAAGCAGAAAGGTAGCAGACACGACCACTTTTCGAGACAAATTCGAGACAAGCAATTACGGAACTCGACGTAAAACGTTCCCTATCAATAGAAAATAAGTAAACAACTACGAGCTTACCGATAGTCGATGTAGAAGTCCGAGCTGAAGTCCTGCAAATAAAAATAATTGTTTTGATGGTCAAGCATCCCATTAGAGTGGCGTATGTGATGTTGATCAAGGTAGCATGAATAAAAATTTCATTTCCTTTCATTTTCATTTGTATTTGGGATGTCATAGCGAACAATCCGTATGTTCATTCACATTATGCTACTAAAAATTCGTGAGTAAAGGAAATCAAACCTTATCAAAGAAATTGGTGAAGCTGATGCCTTTCGTATCTCGCGAGTTCAAATCTTTTGCTTTCAGCGAGTTTAGTCGAACCGCGTTCGACAAGGGGCTCTTGGTTTGAACCTGGAATAGAACTCATCAGAAAAACGTCTTCAAATCACGTAAAGTTCAGCTAATATATCTCTCATTTTCGAAATATCCACAGCTTTTCCAAACAATTCGTTTATGCTCAGACCAGGAAGTGGCCTGTAAAGATGATCTGGCCCTCTCAATATCCCATGTTCACTCGTTTCCCCCAGCCAACGAGTGAGCATTGCGAAATGAGAGGGTAACACATTGCATGCAGTCAAGGTAGTGGTAGTAATACACACATCCCCATCCACTCATTCCCTAGTCCACTTGACAAACTACTCAAGCTGCTGCTGTGGCAATAGCCTGTAGCATGATCATTGCTACTACTCATTGCTTGTGTGACAACCTGGGAGGAAGTGATGCGGTTTAGACATATGTTCCGTTTGTTAGATCCAAAACACACTACTATCCCAATTGATGCAGATTTTTCAAGGAAAGTTTTGAACGATGTATGTAAGTGAAAGAATGTTCGAAGTACGACTCACTTCCGCAAGTTTCGTATTGAGATCATCATCCACATACTTCTTGATTTCCTTACAGATGATTCTCTCCAGCATCGACCTTACATTCTCGCCGATTCCTGCCTGAAATTTAGAAATTTGTCAATATTGATACTCCTTTGTTTTTCATGTGTGTTTGAAGCTGATCTTCGTTGATTATTCTGGCATATCCCCTCGTCAAAACGCCCCCTCCGGGGTCTATTTCTTGACACGAGGCGAAAGGCAGTGAGGAAGGGCAGGGAAGTGAAAGTGTGCGTGGGAAACGAGATCCTGTGCTGCCGTATGAAGAGCGAGTGAGAATGGAACGAGAGGGCCAAGGAAGGAAGGAAGGGCACGGATCAATAGAAAGGATATGGAGAAGTGGAAACGGAAGATGCCACTCAAAGATTGAACAAGAAAATTGCTACATTTAGCATGCGCTTTTTTGAAACGGTTCACATCTCTTTCATTGAATTGGACATGTCATTGCCATTAATAATACCATGAGATGCGGAAGTTGGGAATGGTTGTATGCGAGAAAAAAAGGATAATTGCTAAGCCTGGACTTTTTATAATTCACACCACTTTCTTTGTATCGCTGGCAATGCGGAACTATTTTTCGAGAATCAATTAATGAATTCTTCCCGAGCTCCGATGCGCTTTCAAAATCACCGATACCGAAAACATTGTTATCAAAATTACAGTTTTCCCACCTTGAACACGGTCACAGCAAGGCCGAACACGCCTCCGTTGTGATTTATAACCTGAAAGATGATGATCTCGTACGTTTTTGCGCTTGTTTTTGAGCTGATCACGCATACGCGCAACCTTGCCCGTGTAACGATCTCGAGATCAAATCGAACAAGAGCGCTTAATGATCGGTGAGTAGCCCAAGGCGGCACCAGGGTACCATGACAGATATAGATTCCGTGACCAGGATTGGGATTTGGAAAACTATCACAGGTATAACTGATAACCTACATTACATTACAAAACATTACTTCCACAAGCTACAGATTAGCATACCTCTACAGCGCGAATCGAGGACGCGCAATACAGCGTGGACACTCGGGCGGATCCCTCGGGTGAGCGTTGAATCTCGGATTCGATGGTTAGATCGAGGCCCTCGGCAAGGATTTCCGCTTCGCCTGTTAGATCCAGAGGAACGACGATGTTGGTATTCCCGGAGAGGTCACCGATCAGTCTGGAAAGAACATTGCAACTTGTTCTGATATTCTTCCATCCGAACGATTCTGTACATTACTTTAAAGAAAGTGTTTTCCGCTCTATTAGTTTAATAATGCCCATTTGCGCGAATGCGCTGATAATTCTCCATTTTCTGGTTTCTCGATCAATTTACATAGTAGCCCGCAATGGTTCCGCTGCGCGCGTTCTTCCATTTAGCAAACAATACAACAGGAACTACACACACCCCTTCTCACACGCTTTATCTACTGCCCCAAAATGCGCTTACGCAACCTTGAATGGCGAGCGTGTGTTGAAAGAATAGGCAAGGATTAGAGGAAGGATTTGGGCAGCTTCCTAGGTGAGATCTGCCAGTGGTAATTTTAGTATGGTTCAGAGGAAAGTGCTCAGGCCTTGAACCCGCAACACTAGACTGTCACACTGTGAAAGCGTGTAATTTGTTGAAGTTAGTGTAGTCACGATTTCGAAAAAAAGGTAAGATAAACAAAAAAAGCTCACCCGATATCGACGTTGCGCATCTCCCAGAGTACTCGATTCGGTGCCTTCATGGAAATATTGTGTACCGATGCGCGCTTGAAGCGGGACATCCGAATCTGAAGTAAAATCTCGGAATTGTCAGCATTTGGAAGACAAGGCCAACAATAAAGTGCAACGAATCGATGCGATGTTCCAGGGCCATGCCGCAGGTATTCCGAACAAAGGGTTTTCGGTAAAAGCGAAAGTATCGACTTGGATGGCGATGAGAAAGATCAAAATTGGTCTAGAGCAGCGTCTAAATCGAAGAATTGAAAAAAAATGTCTGCAAAACCTTGGAGATGTTGATAACTCCCTGGTCGGACGGAAGCCGATGTTCCACATTGGGTATGAGGATCTTGGGCAGTTGTGTGGCGAGCAGATTTGAGGCTACCTGAAATCATGTCGTACTCTGATGGCTCATTTAGTCAATATTTTTCACCAAAAATCTGGTCTAATTCTCCGTTGTTTGCTGAAGAATTAATCAGGGTGTGACAATACCGTCTCTACATCTAAAAACGAGCTTCCATTGGGTGTGGTAATGAGAAGCGAGGAGGAGGCACAGTAATTAGTGGAGGTGAATCAGCGCACGTGATTGATCTGAGCGGATACCGGGATGAACAGGCACTATAGCGCCTCTCCTCGATTTGCCCACTCTCTCTCTCTCGTCCGTCTGATCAGCGAGACAGCATTGCAAAATGAGAGAGGCTTGCCGAGGTGTCAACACGAGCGACAATTGACTATCAAACAATCGGCTTTGATGCGGAGGGCCTATACTGCCTATCTAATGGCTGCCTCCGTAATTAGAAACTTGGGCCTGTCTATACGAATTGCTGAGCCAGAGTCTAGTCGAAAACATGGGACACTATTTTCGCGCAGCCATTCCACCCCTGGCTTACTGACAGCTGGTGGTGTTCCTCCATTGCCCCCTTCTGACCGGTCACCCTCCATTCATCCGGCGGGGGTTAGAGGCTACCCTTGATCAAGGCCACCGATAACTCCCCTGTCCCCTGTCCATTCACTTACCAGGTTCAGTGCCTCCACACCTCGCGGGAACAGTCGAACTCGGACTCCTGAGGCATTCTGGGCCGGTAGTCCGGAGAGCAATGGATGGAAGTCGAAGGAGGGCGATAGACTAGCGGTCGAGAACCGTCGCTGCCTCTGTTGAACGGATGGAGAGGAGTGCACATGTGGATGATTCGGGCCAAGGGCGAACGCGGCCGGGAGTGAGCAGAGGAGAGTGAGGAGGAGAGGTAGAGAGAGAAGGGAGAGACATACCATCACTCGCCGCCGCGCAGGGGCGACCGAGCGATCTAGTGAGTGTGTGGTTGGTTCCTTCCTTTTCCTCCCTGCTCCTCCTCCTCTCTTCCCTTCGGCTTGCTTGCTTGCCAAACGCCCCCTCCTCATCCCAAGCCGATGCTCCTCCTCTTGCTGCTATTGCCACTGACCGGTGGCTCGCAGCTCTCGGCAATTTTAGGTAGGCGAGTGAAAGTGCGCGGCTGATGGGCGCGCGCCGCGCGAATATTTTCGAAAAATCGATCAAATCATGTAGGTGATGCGGCCGCCTCGCAACTCTTGCGGCACGCCGCGAAGATCACGCTTGCCGAGCCTCGTTATGTTGAGGTGACCTCATTTTTCTCTTATTATCGATTTGGGACCGATTTTCCGGCTCGTAATACTGGCTCGTTGTTGTACTAACTCCTGTATGTGTGTGTTCGGTCTTCTTTCCGCCTCAAGGTGTGAAACCGGTAGAGGGTGAGGCAGGATTGCTTCCTAGCCAGCTGTGAATTGAGGAGTAGGGAACACGAGCACAACAAGAGTTGACACTCTCCTCATTCTCTGTGCTTTCTCGTTTCGTATAACCAGCGAGAGGCAAGGAGAAATGGTGAGACACTTGCTCAATGAAGTCAGGTGATGGGCAAGTATTGTTCACGTTTTTCGGCGCATTGCGTTGTTTTGGAGATTGCGCAACACAACGGGAATGGAGGACGATAATTCCGAGATGAAATCTCCTCTCCATTCATTGTTTCGCAATCCGGGCGATCAGGGCCGGTTTAGGCCGGCCGCGGAGGAGATACTAAATTTGTGCTCGTGACTTTTGAATATTTGACTTTCTGCATGATTGGACTTGGAGACAGTCTCATTTGAAATGAACCGAGTAGAGTGTGTTATCGATTTGTTTCTTTCAGGTATTGCTCAAGACTGCAGAGGAGCCCACTTTCGGTCCTCTTGCTCGAATAGATTTGGCCAATCGGATAGGTTATCGAAACTTGTCGCTGCATTTCCATCGGGATGAGGTGAGGCTTATTGATTACCTGATGACAATAACGAAAAGTGCATCGGTTAGGCTCCCTTTCGCAATGGATGAGACGGATGCTAATCGCATTTCGGGAAATTACCCACGATTACTACCTTTCGGGCGCGAGGGAAGGAGTAATAGGTTGTGTGTAATGGTGATTTGGAGTAGAGTAGTTTTCTTGACAAAAAATGCTCCCGTTGTTCGTGGCAGCGTGTGACTGATTATGGCGAGTATCGTGCACAAAGGGCCTATTGGAAACTTATATTTTCCAAAACATATTGGCATTGCAAAAAAAACTCATGAGTAGCAGAACATAATTAAAAGTACGTGATAAATGAACTTATAATAAAATAATAAATAGAAAAATCATTTCCCAGGTACACGTGATGGTGGATGAGTTCTCCCTTCTCACGTCGGCCAATCTCACGAATTTGATGTGGCCTCTAGGGTTGGATGATCAAGCGATCGAGCTGGATGTTCAGGTATTTATTTTTTTCTGGCCCTGAAACGTGAAAGTATCATTGAATCGAGTATTTCTGAGCATCCGCCGCTCATAACATTAGTTTCTTGAACATCATACGATTATGCGAATATAATTATAATTCCTCGATTTCCTGTAGCTCCCACGAGGAGAGGTGCGTGTCCTTCTGGACCAGTCTTCCTTCTCTTTGGAACGATGCAATCTCTCATCGCCATCGCTCTCGGCAGGCGCATCGAACCACTGGCTGGCGGATGCGGGTAAGCCTATTTCGCTTGTAAAATATTCGAAAACAATATTAGAAATAAAATACAATAATTAATGATGACAATTCGGCATGGAACTCTTTCGACGGCAAAAAAGTATTCGAATCGGTATGAGAATGAGTATTAGTGAAATCTATCAACAATTTCTAATTTTGTAGGAGCTTCATTCATGGGCTACATGCTCTCCCCTGCTCTCGACTCGGCGCTGTGCGGAATTCTCGCAGAACATCTCGCCCAGCTGAATCACACTAATGTCATGTGAGCCCCTTCACCGTTTCGAACGACTATTTGAACCATAATTTCCGTTTGCTTTTTATAGATCAATCACGTTAAAATTTTATAAAAAAACATTTCAGGAAGTTCCCCGTGGAGTCACTTCTGCCGCCTAAAGCAAGGAAATTCCTGGCTCAGGTACGATTTTATTCAAATTAGGAATTCTTCTTCTTATTCGTTCATCTGTCAGAAGAATTGCTGACAATTAAATAAGAAACAGTAAGATATACAGGAGTAATTGTAAATACGATTTGCAGGAGCAAACGGCGCTGTTCTACCGTCTTCAACGCATCGACGTGGACACGCATCAACTGCGAGTGCTCGTCCAGATCGAGTGGAACAAGCGCATTGTGAGTCCCACGTAGAATTTGGGGCTGTTATTATGAAGAAGAATCACTCCCTTTCTGTTCAGCGCAATTGAAACATCTCCATTGTGATCCCGCATGTTTCTAGTGAATGAGAATGAGTAAACTCGAAATGGGAGAGTGTGCGAGATGCAGAGACAATTACTTGTACTTGAAACTCAATCTCAGAGCAGCGACGAATCAGTGGAAGTGATGACGGAGGCGAACTCGACCATCTTCGACATGGAATTGAGGGGAGATGACATGGTTACAGTGTGGATCGAGGATGGCATTCTGAATGAGCTGATTAGCCAGGTTGACCACCGTTTCACGACCTTCCCCTTTGAGTTGAACAGAAGTAACCGCATCCAAATGGATGATTGCATGGCATCTCTAAGACTAACTACAGGCTTTTTTTCATTCGAAACGGGGTAAATTATCTCTATTTTTCCAGGTCGAGTGGGATTTTCCGTGGATGGAGGAGTCCATTCCACTCTCTTCTCCCGTCATTCCTCCCGATTCGAGGGATTTCCTGTCCACACTCTGTTCGCAGTGCTACTTCCTCGTGAATGTGACGGCCAAAGGGCAGCCGACGATCCAGGCGACCAATAGCAGCTTCGTGCTGGAGAAGTGAGTGAAAGATATGATTATATTAATAGTGATAGTTTGGGCGAATCAATGAATAGCTGCAGATGTGAGCAGTAGGGAGAAAATCGAGGAAATTATATGGGCATTGCAGACGTGACAATGTGAATCTGCGCGTCGTGAACCCCGACAAGAATGTCACTTCCGTCTTCGTCGCCTTCACGTTGACGATCAACGCGGAGATTCGGTAAGTTTAAACTTTTAATACCAGAGATAGGAGAAGAATCATCATCGTTCATCGTTGCTAACCTCTGTAAACTCTGGTTTTATATTTTTAAACATGTTCACCACTCCACATTCATTATTCTCTGAAAACAGGAGAATTATTGTGTTATTCCCTTAGTATAGTATGCCATAGTATTCTTTCCAGTCCGTCATTCGACAACGGTATTCTCCGCACTCTCGTCCAACTACAGGACACGTCGATTGAGATGGAGAAGGGCGCCTTCCCCAAGAATTGGGCGCTGTTCATGCAGGATCTGATGAGGGGTACGGTAAGGTTGAATCGAGAATAGGGCTGTCAGGGTGAAGAGCTTGAAAAGATCGAATGTTGTATGCAGCTAACTTTTCGAGAATGGTGAGTGGTCAAGAATCGCCTCCTTTTTTAATAATTACATCGAGGTTCTGTTTCCCAGCTCTCTGAAAATAGCGGGAAGGGATCTGACTCAAATTCTTCCTACATAATCAATTATGTTCTGCAGGCATGATTCTGGACATGATGTGGCCGGAGATCAAGAATGCGATCGAGGAGCTGAGCTATGGAAAGGGCGTGAGAATTTCGCCCGCGTGCGGTCTCGACCCGAGCAAGCTCAGTCTCGAGATATTGGAGGGGAGGTGAGCCGCCGTTTCTTTTCATACTGTACAAAAGATTTGTATGCATGACTGGATGCATTCGATATGATCTTTGAGTGATTGATATATGGATCTTTGTTTTTTGTCAGATCTTTTTTTTTATTACGTTAATGAGAATGCTTTGCAGTTTCGCCGTCACGACCAAGTTGGATCTCAATCGTCTCGAACTCGATCGGTGTGTGAAAGAGATGAAGAGCTCCCTTCCGAATCCGTCCAAGCTTTTGAACGGACAAAAGTTCAAAAAATGATCTTCCTATTGCATCTCAGCATATTTTGCCAAGCAATTCAAACGGGCGTTTCAAGCGTGTTTCCCTCCATATCTCTGACGTTTGCTCACATTTCTTCGAAAAACTCGTATTGTAAAATAAAGAATTGTATCGTTTGATGGTATTGCGATCTCACCACCATGCAGAAAAATTGCCGTCCGTATCTGAAATACCTGAAATATCCGACTCCATTGTGCATAATCGAGAAGACTAACTCACTCGGGACGAATCTTGTGGCGGCCGCTGCGTCTCACAAGATTGTTTGATAAATCTGCCCTCACAATCAAGGTAGTAAACGAGGAAATTCCTATAAGCGTTGATGTAAATTCGCACAGGTGACTTCACACAAAACATTTTCCATCTCACATTTTTTCCACACAGCCATTAGAGACAGAGACAATATTTTACTATTAGGCTAATTGCTATTCTCATGACGAAAGTGCTCGAAAAATGAGTGCTCGACGCTTCGAAATTACTGCGAATTTCTACAGAACCAATAGATATTCGCACAGGTTCGCAAAAAAACAATTATCCTCTCACTTTTTTTAACACAATCATGAGATAATCAATGATCTGTTGACAAATAATGTCTAATAATGAGATTTTTTTCTTCTAACCGTCTTCTTCGTTTTTCTCATGGAGATTTCAAGAAAAGGCGTAAAGAAAGCTATTGTCACTATTGATTGTAAGAACTTTTTGTCTACGTCGATTTTTCAGCTATGAGCAATCCATGGATCGAAGTTGCTCGCATTCTCATTCCTATTGAAGGTAATACTTAAAACGAGAATATTCGTCTTTTCATCTACTCTTGATAGGTGCCGCAGGAATGGTTCTCAATCTCATGCTCATATTTTATCTTGTGCGCATAAAAATCGCTCCAGCTGCGCAGCTCTATTACTATTCGTGCATTGTCACAGCTGTTCTCTCCTTTTACACGTCATTTTACATTTTGATAACTGTAGATGTGAGAGCAATTTGGTGGATTAAGGTAACCAAACTCGTTTCAGCTTCCTGCATTAATCGACGGAAATTTAATGGGGATTTACTATGGTCCACTTCTTTTCTACTTTCCAGAATGGATCAATGATGTAATTTGTGTAGCATTCATCGCTCAGGTGCACACGATGTGGCAGGTGACCAAAACGAGTATTTGACAAACGGTGAATTATATGTTCAGGTTGTTCCCGCTCCTTCAATTCTTCAGTGGCTTTCGCTGTTAAAGTGAGCGTTAATACTTAAAAATTGGATTCATTCATGACATTTCAAGGATGGGCAGTAACAATCTAACGAAGTTTCTTCAGGCCTACGCATTGCCGTTAGCATTCAACCTTCTTGCTTGGGTGGTTTACGTTTTTGATAAATTTCCAATTTAGAAATTCAGTCTATGATGCCTAACTTTCTGCCTACCGATGAATTACGATTGGAAATGGCTACAAGTGTTTCCAGATTGTACGGAATAAACTTGAGCGAATTTCACGTTTATGGATTCCCCCTAAAGGATGACGTTAGTCAAAATCAAAACATTACTGACAATTAAATGCTCGAAAGTTCAGAATCATTTCGATGGAATAGATCTCGCTTTATATGACGTCATCCCTCAATTATAGTGAGCTATGCTCTATTCGGATTGGGCGCTTACAAGATATCGCTTGAATTTGAATTTTCAATTATTTTTTATCAAACACAGATCCGTAGGAAGGTTGTTGCATTAGGCGGATCAGTCAGCAAGAAAACAAAAGAAATGCAGCTGCGCTTCCTTCTAACGCAAATCGCACAGGTTCTCTTTATCGTACTCAAATGTGATAAATTCCATTGACTTCTTTGTTTTTTGAACAATCGTGTAACTTCCATTGGTTAACACATCTGATAGCATACAACATACGTTAAGGTAATTATGCCGCTCGTTCTCACGTCAATTCCGCTGGGATTCGTCAGCGGTGCTGCACTATTGGGCAGGGATATACATAATTTGCCCTTCCTCATGGCATTTACGATGTGGCCGGTGCCTGCTTTTACGGTAAATGTGTTTTATGCTCACATATGAGGCCGGTTGTGTAAGAATCGAGCAATGGGCTGTGGGGGCTGGCACAGCAAAATTTTTAGTAAAATGGGAAACTTGGAAATAGAGGGTTTCGAGGGTGGTGATCATCGCTATCCACTTCATTTTGCTCTAACTTGACCGGTGCATGCATACTGCAACCATGCAACAGCGCACCATTTTTAGGTATCTCGGTTCCCCGTCGACAAAATGCTCTCAAAATTTAACAGGTTATGTAATTTCCATTGCGAGTCGATCCATGATGTTATCGTTCCATGAAAAATGTATATACGTCTAGAAAAATTGCTTTCTCGAATTCTAGGGCGCAGTGGAAGCCGAATTTTATATTGACAGATGCGCCTCATCGAGAGGATCATTATTTATACGCATACTATGGGGTTTAAAATTGAGGAACTTTTTCTATATATTTTTTCATTTTCAAATTCCTTCTCATTCTCCTCAACACCGCGCAACTTTGGGCGTCGAGTGTGGAATGAAATGATTTTCAACCTCTTTTTCGTGCTCTTTCGTGGTTCTTTCGTGTTTCGTAAATGAAAAAAATAAGATAGAAAAAGTTCCTCAATTTTAAACCCCGTAGTCTGCGTATAAATAATGATCCTCTCGATGAGGCGCATCTGCCAATATAAAATTCGGCTTCCACTGCGCCCTAGAATTTGAGAAAGAAATTTTCCTGGGCGAACAAAAATTTTTCATGGAACGAAAATATCATGGATCGACTCGCAATGGAAAATTACATACCTTGTTATATTCTCAGAGCATTTCGTTGACGGTAAACCGAGATATACAAAAATAGTGCGCGGCAGCAAGATTGCTGCACGGCTGCACCGGTCGAGTAAGAGCAAAATGAAGTGGATAGCGATGATCAGCACCCTCGAAAACCTCTATCCCCAAGTTTTCCCAATTTCCTAAAATTTTGCTGTGCCGTCCATTGCTTGACTCTTACGCGAACGGCCTCATATATTCCCAATTATCTAGGCCTTGCTCAATATCAGATTCGTCCGGAAAACGGCAATTGATAAAACACCACCACATTCGAAAATGTCGCTGTCGAAGATTAAAGTTGAAGTGGGATTATCAAAGTTAAATATTATTTCTTCAGATCAGTGTTCCTGCGCAAAATAGTACTGCCGTCGCACCAGATCGAATACGATAACTACATGTCAACATCAGATAAATGACGATTGAAAATGGCAACAAGTGTATCCAGATTGTTCGGAATATACTTGACCGAATTTCACATTTATTTATTTCCCCTCCGGAAACTTACTCAAGAAAATTTTGTTTTTGTACTAATTACTTTTTCGCGCACATATTTTATAAAACGAACAAATAATACGAAGTGAAGGTCACTTCGATTTGTATCTTGCAATGATTTCAATGATCATTAAGAGCTCAATGATTTGAATGTGTTTCTTGGTCGCATGTTACTATTCTCACACTAGCTGATTGTGAGAGTAACTATCTTTAAAATTTTTCAACAATTTGCAATAACATTTAAACGAAATTTTGAAGAACGTTGTGCATCATCCCGTGCATGCGTCATCGGTTAGTCGTAATCTTGCTTTCTTGTTTTTCTCTCTCCATAGTATCGGTAAAATTAGCCCTGCATGGTATCTGATACAGAGTTTGAAGCTGATCACGCCTGACTAGTTGATTTTTGATGACAGTATGCATGAAACTGAAATAGTGAAGTACAACTACAGACGGTCTGTACAAGCTGATGTGCTGACAAGCCAACAACTACAAGATGGACAACACGGAATTTTTTTTGTAATATCGATTCCGACTAAAAAAAATTAATCTAGATGCGACTGAGGATCGAAAGGTCTACCCCGAGAGGCGAGTCGTAAATAAATCGGGCAAACTTGTGGTTGCTCAACTGCTCATTCTACGTCTGTCTAAAGTTCAACAACTGAGCCTCTAGGATTGTTGCAGAAAAGTGGTCCGTAGGGTAGGTACGCTTTCTCGTGAAAGGTCTCATAAGAACAAAGAAATTGTAAAGAAAAGTACACCAGGAAGTCTGCCTTGGTGATTTTTCTTTTCCGGAACACTTTTGCCCAATCTGGTAAGGATCACTGTGCGATTTTGGTCTAGATGGCGATCTCCTGCGGCAAAGAACTTGGAACTTGCAAAGCACACTAATGAAATGCCATAACATCTTCAGTTACTTGATCTTCAGAATGAGCATTCATGATCATCACGTCTACAGTCGCACTTTGTTTGTCAAAGTTATATCTGGATAATCCTCATTTTTCATCCATTGATCACATTAACCCTCGCGTTGGGGATCATCCCTGTACCACCTCTCGCCGAAATCCCAATTATCGCGCCGAACTCACCGGTCTAGAGTGTTTCATATAAAAAGGAAATGGAAAACAGATTTCCACCCATGTTCACTGACAAAAGCGCCTATTTTTTCCATTTTTTGATCACAGTCTCACTTCGTAAACCGAATGCATTTGCCCTTCTGAGATTGTAGAGTTTTGGTTTCAGAATGAAGGTAATTGTACTCTCCGTCCTATGCGCAGTCGCTTCGGCCGCTTCGATTGGCGACATGTATGGGGTAAGGTATTTGTTTCCAAAATGATTCAGATTGGTGTTAAATTAGATTTAACAGATCTGATCAGTTTCGATTATCAAAAAAATCGGTAAAATAGACGGATGAAATGTTCCAGGCACTCAATAGCACAATGACGCTCGAGATGGCGAAACACTGCAAGAGCATGTTCATGGCCTTCGATGGTACTCTCATTCTCTTCATCTGAAACTGAAATCCTTTTGGTTAGACACTCATTGTACTTAATTCAGATTGTTACACACCCGCGCTCAGTGCAGTGGCGAAAAAGGTGAGCTATCCTTGAGAACATGTATCAGGAGAGCTTTTAAATTACTAGCAAGACATCTGTTGGTTTTATTTAGGCGTAATAAAGAGTGAGTGAGCACAGCAAACTGAATGGGTATTCTGATTCTTCATCCCTCGTATTCCCTGTTTCAGATCACCGACGCGGACCTTCAGGCTATGGTTGACCTACACAATAAGATGATCT
Source organism: Pristionchus arcanus (assembly GCA_900490705.1). Classification (NCBI taxonomy): domain Eukaryota; kingdom Metazoa; phylum Nematoda; class Chromadorea; order Rhabditida; family Neodiplogasteridae; genus Pristionchus; species Pristionchus arcanus. The sequence continues at coordinate 70,944 of LS486795.1, read as the reverse complement.
CCGGAGAGGTTGCCACGCCGACCACAAGAGCTGAAGGTGAACTTTCGTGAAGCTCGGGTCATAACATAAGCAGCGATTAGCAACTGTTTTCCGGTCCCTTACATCTGTCTCTCACAATTATGCACAATTTCAACTATTTTATACACCAGGGTAGTTAGTGTCCGAATGGCCTTCGGTAGCATTTTGTTCTTACTTTCCCAATTCTCAGTGCTGGAGTGCGTAAAGAAGCACGTGCCTGCGCTCTACGACGGACTTGTTGCCGCTAACGCCGACTTCGAAACGAGATTCGCCAAACTGAGCGCGTCGGACAAAGACATGATCAACCAGGTGAGGTTTAGCAGCTAAATTGTTGAGCCTGCCTCAATTTGTGGCAGCTCAAAAACGAATCCGAGAGATTATTCTTACTGTCGGATTACTAATAATTGACATTTTTAAGCTAGAATCCGGCTCGTTCAACGTGATGAAGACCCGCAGTCAGTCGGGAGCAGTAGATGTGAGACATTTTTCAGTGTTTCTTGGTTTCAGTGACTGTCAAGGACTTCAAATAAATGACCATTACTATCCAGTTCTACATCGGTGTGTGCTCCAAGTACCATTCGCTCCCTTCCGCGGCTCACGATGACTTCAGCGCCGCCTTCCCCGAGAGCGTCAAGTGCCTCGATGGTGAGTCAACATAGTCGTACTTTCTGAAATCGCTGGGTGCTTCGATACACAGTTAACGACCAGTGCGTGCGAAATGAACCGAGACGAATACCAAAATTTTGAAAGGATAAAATAAGGAACAATTGCAGACGGTCTGTACAAGCAGACGTGTTCACTCGCCGAGGCACTCAAGGCGAACAACTACAAGATGGACACCAAGGTAATATTTTCGTTTTCTCCTGTCTCTCAATTCCGCCTGCTCTCTCGCCTTGCTATGACCAGATTATATAGACAGGGGAGATCTTTTGCATCATAGAACACTGCAGACATTTTTTGGCGCCAATTTAGTCGAAAAGTAAGAGAACCATTGCAGATCATGGCCCTCGTCTCGCCGATCCTGCAGAACAAGCGATTCTCCGCACAACACTAGCTTGCCCTCCAGAAGCTGACGTTTGCTGTGTCCCTCTTCAATTATTTCTACTATGTTAGGCCCAACTCGTTCTTGTTCGAACTTCGAAACAGTAATAAACGAATATTTCGTGGGCGAATATGGAATACAGATTATTTATCAAATTATATGCATGCAATTCAGCCCAGTTGTCCAAGGAACAGAATGGGCTCTCCCTTGACAATTCCAAATAGGAAGGCATTGTCGATGACGATGTGAGGTCAAGCCATCTCGAGGGTGGTCCGCGATGGGTTTTTTCAATAGTTTTCTTGGACAGAGTGCGATGAAATATACGACGATTAACTAACGTTGTGAGTGGAAGATCACATTTCAAGTAGTTCAGCTAGTTAATATTCATTGTCGTGAATGATTTAAACGTGCGAAAGCGAGATTGCGAGGGAAACCTCCGTCACATGTCCAGAGACTGAAGCGAGGAGTGTAATGAAGCGAGCCAAAACACATTGAGGAGAAAGGGTGAAGAGCGGAAGTCAGGTGTGATGCACCGAATAGCCGAAGAGACCACAACTTTATCGTCAAAACTTACCGCGTCCAGTTGTTCGTGCGCGGAGGTGGAATAGAGCGAACAGATGAAGAGTGATTTTTCGATCTTTGATCCGCCGTACTGCGCGAATGGAAACTAAGGGAAGAGTTGATTCCATTTGATGACAAATCCATTCAGCAACACTTTCCACCGATACGAAAAGGACTCGGGGTGGAAAATGGGCACGGGCCTCCCCATACTTCGCATGTTAGTAACTTCGACGATACAACATTTCGAGATTAGATTCTTGCTCAAAAATTTGGAGAATGGCAAACCGATTGCGCAAGAGGTGATAATAATAGAGGTGATAATAATAACCATTGGTCGCTCATACTCTGAAATCATCTTTCCCCATAATCCTCCATCCAACCTCATTTACAACATCACATAGTGAGTCTCCCCTTCCCCTTTCTCTTCTCTCTTCCCTTCAGTTGATCGTTCTTCGCTCTCATTCCTCTCTGCCTCTACTTGCTTCGATGATTCCTCAACGTGCAATTTCTGGCTCTGTTACAGTAAAAAAGACCCATCAAGATCAAAAAGAAGAGACCTGTTAATCTTCATGGAACTGTAACAGAGCCCTATTTCTCCCCAGTCAAATGATGGCAGAGAGGAAAGAACGACTGAGAGAATACACTTTATCAATGCGTATGAAGATACAGAAAATTATGAGGAAGTATACGACACGAGAGAGTGGCTCAAGCCTTCTTATTGGCAGTGATAACGAGAGTTCCTCTGGTCGAGAGAGTCGATTTCACTGTGGTTGCATCGACATCATCGGGCAACTGAAATAGAGAATTGAATGGAAATGAAGACTCAGAGTGGTAAAAGTCTACGATTTCATAAGTCTAAGGTCACGTGGGAAGACTTAGGCGAGCAATTCGACTTAAGTCTTCCCAAGTTTCCGACTTATCTCCCTATGAGAAAGGAGGGAGACTGACCTTGTAGCTGCGAGTGACCGATCTGGAAACATGTCCGATCGAATCCGATCTTGGTGTGTGCTCGAAGTGAATATCGAGCAGGTTTCCCGATACTTTCACCTGAATACATCGCATGATCTTCACCTTTTCCTTCCCTTCCTTACCTGAATGTCATTGGGAGTGAAGTGCTGAGCGTCCAAGGCAACCTCGAATCTATCCTTGTCGTTGTGGACCTTCAATTCAAGATTGAAAAGAGAAACAAGAGATTGATACCTTGACAACTCCATCATTGTGCTGAAGGGGCCAATCCCACTGTTGTCCCTCCCAATTGTGCTCTACCTTGATGCTCATTATCGATTCTGCAATTAATGATTGAATATCAGAGTGATTAAGAACGAAAGACGATGAAACGGGAGAAAGAGTAGAAGAAGTGGAGGATCTCTCGAGGGATAGGAGGTATCATTCTCGTATTTATATGATCACTTGTAGTGTATCTCGGAAGCTGGTGGATAGCGAGAGAGAAAGAGATAGGGAAGGAAAGAGAGAGAGAGAGGGATAGACGATCAGAGAATCAATGGAGGGGCTAGGACACAAATAGATTGAATGTCTTGGATTCTGCCCGGGGACACGTAGAAAGACGTAGAGAGGTCACTAAGTTTACAGCAGTCTCGTCTCGCCTACTTCCTCCTCCTCCTCACTTCCTGGATCAGAGTCCTCTTGTTCAAGTCAACAACTGGTGAACTCTGCTCACCTCATCCATTCTCTCAGCGGTCAACATTGAGTGTATTCCTAGTGACCTCTTGTCCGTGGAATGAATAGGACCGCAGTAAACTCCCATCCACATGTCAACAATCTCCCCCTCGTCCCTTCCCCCTGATTGATTCATTGAACGATCACTTCCAGGTGGTTTCAGAGGAAACCTTTATCACAGACAAACAGATTGATCTTGCTGATTCCTCCGTGATTTTTCTTCTCCAAACTTCTCGAACTTCTCGTCAATTTGGTCGATTGTTCAACCTGAAATTGAGATTGTCAACAACGAGAGGGAATTAAGGGATACTCACAGTGATTACCAGTAATTCGAGTGACAACATACCCAGGTAGAATAACATGAGCGAGAATTCCACCCTTAGCAGTGTGAATAGAGAACGTATGTGCATAAAAAAGAGCATTCATGGTGTTCCTCACTTTCTCACTTTACCCGTTCGATAGACCAATATAATAAATCCATCTCTCCACTTTTATTGCCTTGAATCGAAGCTGCGCCAGATGAAATGTGAGAGGTAGGTTTGCAGATTCGGGATCGGCACTACCGAAATCCAATCCCCTTACCCCAGAATTGTTGATTTTTTAAACTCCTTAAAATAATGAGATGGTCGATAAACCATATTTGGAAATACCTCAGTATCCTCATTTCCCTTTCTGTTGCGAAGATATTAGGAAGAGAGAGAATGGTGGATGTAAGTACACACACGTCTTGTTCACCTTTGTGAAGATCCTAACGAAAATAAAAACCTTGAAAACAATTCCAATAGACCAATAGCTGATGATGAAGTGGTCAATATATTTCACAATGACAGCATGCGACAGGTAGATTAGTCATGGATTGGATAGTCATTAAAATCACTGATTCCCAAGATCATCATTCATGGTTTTGGGTCACAACTCAGGTAGCCAATTTCTCAACTGTTGGAATAGAATGAGCTTTGTGTTTTTGTTTTTTTTCGCTTCTTGGCGAAATCGTGTCCGCACAAAGTGGGCGGAGTTTGTGCTCCCTATACATGACAATGAATGGTTGTCTTTCGTAGCATCATTGTGCGGATCGTATGATCTTTCCTTCGGAGATAAGAGCAACAAAGTGTACTCCGATCAACTGATCGATCCACTATCAGGCACCGTCATCCATGACGCATAATCCTCCTTATCTTTATTTCAAGAAATGACTCTCCTCATCTAGCATGCACTCTCGCAACTTGTATTGGTGATAGATCATTCCAAATCAAGAGAGCATTTCCGTACGAAGCTACCCGTAAACTATGGGCTTTCTGGCCTTTTATACTCGGGTGTTTCGGTGCTCGAGATGACAGTCTCACTATGTCTCGGCTGATAATATCAGTGCTCGCGCTTTGTTTTTCCTCCCACGCACAGAATGTCGGCCAAATCGCGAGAATCGTTCAAGAACAGACCAATCATTGGACAGCCGCGATTCAGGTGAGTTACAAGTTTGATTCTTTGTTGAGAGATCTATTTAGACCAATCGTTCCCACCTTACGTCCCTAAGCTTGGACAACAAATTCTTCTCATTCGATGAATTGCTCGATGTTGTGGATTCAGTTCGAGGGGATAGTCTCACTCCGGACTGCAAAGAGGTTGGTTTGATAGTATATTTAATTTTTTTGTTGTAAATATTGATTAAAAAAACAGCTAAGATTTAGGACATGAGAGAACTGGTCGCTGCACGACTTGGAAAATTCAACTATCCTGAATTCGCTGAACAAGTCTGGATGCCAAGTGAGTGTTTTAAAATTTTTATTATTAGATTTACAATTCCGTATCGTGCTTCTCAGCCCTTTCACTTTCTGGATTGCTTATCCCGAACCTCTTTTTTTCCTCTTTTCCTACCTCTTTTCCTTTTTTTATGCCTTTTCAGTGCGCGATTCGGCCGGGAAATTCCATCAGGCTATCCTGAGGGGTCACATCTACTTCGCTGGTCATTTTTCGGAGTGTGTTCAGATCGATGCCAAGTTGACAGGAAGAGAGCGATCGTTCAAGGCAGACTACTTCAAGTGAGTCAGAAATTTTTGAAATTTTTATCTTCAGAGCACTGTCGAGATTTTAGAGTCGACATCGACATTCTATTCCGGTCTAATGCGAAGAACTATTCCTGCCTAGTTTCTGGTGCGTTACATACTCGAAGTATATTTCTCAGCAATCACATTTATTATTTTTCACAAAATGCAACTTTCAGATGCTGGAGCACCGCTCGCATGGACATTCGGAGTCTGCCTTCCCGCCTCGTGCTCAAGCGCCGAAATCGAGAGCATTTTCATCGCCGGTATGATTCCATTTATAGTGTACAATCAACAGCTAGTTTCTATAACGATTTCCACTATGGATGTCTCACCAATTCCAATACTCAATGAATTGACATTCCTCTTGAAATTTGAACTTGAATTGATGCCACTTACGCGGAAGGGTTACAGATACGGCTAAGCACAATCCGGTTTGTGCCGTTCATCGAACGAATGATACGATCGACCCTGTGGATGCGGGATTCTATGTGACCATGTGAGCTATTCTCCTTGTCTTCAAAACTATGATAAACGACGAGAGTGTTCTAGAACGATAATGGGTGTAATATTTGCACTGTGTGTTCTGTCTGGATTCGCGGATTTCTACTTATCAGAGTATCTCCAGGACAAGGCCGCATCGAAAAGTATGAAGCATTCAAGAATGTTATGAAACCAACAAAGTTGCAGGCTTCATGTGGCGTCTATTCATGAGTTTCTCGCTCTACGCCAACGTAGCATCCATCTTCGATACGAGTGGCGCGAAGAAGGTATCGCTAAGTGATGGTGAATAACCAGTACAATTTATCCAGGACGGTCAAATCGCGCCGATTCATTGCATTCGCTTCTTTTCCATGTGTTGGGTGGCACTCGGCCATCTCACAGCTTCAATCACGGCTGTTATCGGTACGCGAGAAAGGAGTATCTTGGATGAAATTGCTAACATAAATTGTACAGCCAATTCGCTGGACGTTTTTGTTCTCACTCAAGATCTCACTACGGAATTTATCTTGAACGCCTACTTCTCCGTTGATTCGTTCTTCTTTGTCGGTGGATTGTTGCTCACTTTTCTGTGGTAGGCGAAAGAACCGAAGAGCAATACGATTCAGGATCCATTCAGGTTCAAGAGCTTCTATCGCAATCCGAAGCAAACAAACTCACTCGGAGCATGGGTAATGGTCTACGTGCATAGATTCCTACGGTAAGAATGTTACGCATTCCTTTCGAATGTGAACAAAATTAACGAAATAGTGATCGCAACAATGTAACCTTTCAGACTATCAGCTCCTTACTTTATGATTGTACTTTTCTACGCGTTTGTGATGCCTCAAATGTACCTTAATTCTCCTTTCAATATGAACCTGCTCACTCAAATTGACTCCTGCAAGTTAGTTTGCCTATAGATGCAAAATTGAGATCTCTCTGGCTTCAGAGAGACATGGTGGTTGGAATTTACCTATCTTCATAATATAATCGACCATGATAAGCAGGTAAAACTCAGCGTTTAACGAGATCCTGTAACTGTTTTTTCAGTGTCTCGGTTACAACTGGTACCTCGCAACAGACATGCAAATATTCGTTTTCACTCCGATCCTCATAATACCTTTAGCATTGAAGCCCGTACTCGGATTTATTGGTGAGCGTTCATCCAATTTCCACAACTTCAATCACTCGAATTGACGGTCATCCAATTTCTTTGTAATTCCAGTAGCCGCGATTATCTTCGCCATTAGCTCGGCCCTAAACATTTTTCTCGTCTATCACTATCACTGGCCCGCAACAGTTCACATCCTCGGGCCGACCGATCCCGAAATGACCGACTATGAGTGAGTTATAGTTTGTCAATGGCAAGTTCATAGCGTTCCTTATAGGAATTACGATCTGTACATGTACAATTCTCCCATCATACGCTGTCAGGTGAGCGTCTGACCGGCTTTGTTCCGGAAGTATTATAAATATAACAGGGAAGTAAACAATCATCCTGTCATCATCGACTTTCGAAAGTAACAAAAAAGTGACGCATTCCAATTTTCAGGTGTACATAATCGGCATGCTCGTTGGCTGGTTTCTGCAGACAAAGAAGCGAATGCGAATCAATCCGGTAGAAATATTTATGAATCGGGAAGTAAAATTCTTTCCAGGTCATCAATATCGCACTTTGGGCTATAACCTTAGCTCTCGGGCTCACTGTAATACTTGGACTGCATTCTCAAACAACGGGGGCACTAATGCCCATCTTTTGGCGGTTTGTATACGTTTCCCAATCCAAAAAATTATTGTTCTAAATCAGAGCCATGTATTCCGCGTTCTCTAAACCGGCATGGGCACTAGTTCTGTCTTGGATTATTATTTCCTGCTACTACGGCTATGGAGGTATGGATAGCGCGTTTCTCATTTACAGACTAGTGTTCAGGTCCAATCAATTCGTTCATGTCATGGCACATTTGGGTGCCGCTGGGAAGGCTTTCCTACTGCGCATACCTTGTACATTATCCAGTTAGCATTAATTACTTGATTTTATGCAAAAAAAATGTATTATATTTCAGATCATCTACCTTACGCTAGCCCAAATTCATGATGAAAACTATTTCTCGTCTTTCATCGATTTTGTAAGTGTAAACTTCCGGATCAATGTCATATTTGAAATTTCCAGGTTATCACTCATCTAATTCCACTCGTCGTTACAACTTATTTGGTTTCCATTCTCTGGAGCGCTTGTTTTGAAATCAGCTTCGGAAAGGTATGACTATTATTAATTCGCAGAAAAATATCATTGTATTCAGATGGAAATGCTACTCCTTGGAGGACATCGAATGAGAGTGCGACCTAAGGAAGAAGCAAATATACAACGAAAGCCTTCAAAAGTAGAAGTTGATGGGTTGGAAGATGCAGAGTATGGCAAGATACGATTATAAATAAGTATTGTTCATAGGATTTGAAATGTAATAAATTAATAAGCAAATTGTTTTCTCCTCATTATCTTCGTTTTTCTTCGCACTATATTTGATTAGCTTCACCTCTATCAATACATGAATTTGTGAACGCTCTACGGATTGTAGCATGCGACGCTGATGGTTGTGCTGTCCTTGATGTATCCGCTTCCTCCATCCGTCGAGCCAATTCCCTTTGCTAGTGCAGTCCATCGACGTCGCTGTAATTTTTGCACAACCAGCCTGCAAAATAATCGATGCATCCTACATTTCCGCTCACAAAGACACGCAAATCCATGACATTCTTCATGAAGGGATGAGCGCACCGGCCTCATGAAGGCTTGGAGGGGAGAAATGAGAAGGGGGTCCATTAGGGCTGGCAAATGAAAAAATAAGGGAAAATGAAGAGCCGATTTTCTCCCCCTCTCATTCATATCTTATTCAAAAATGACGCGGTCGCACGAATCCTTAATTAAGAGGAATTTTTGCCCGCATTTTGTGGGGAGAATGAGGGAAATGAGAGAGCGAAATTCTTATTCAAGAGTCGATCATTTAACTCATTCCTTATTGAAGAATTGGCCGGTTCCCGCTCTATTGTGAGGGGAAATGAAGTCTTCATTTCGATTCTTCATTTGCCAGCCCTAGTTTCCATTGACATTTCGCTCTTCATGGAGGGCGTGCCGTTCATATTGAGAATAGAGACAGACCCTTCACTTGCGAACCCTACTCACCAGCCTTCCACCTTTCCTCTTCCTTTCTATCGTCTCTCTGCGCTTGCACACAAAACTAACCCTTGAACACGAGTTTGAGTCACTCGGCTCGTTATCTTCTGCACAATTTCACCAACAGTCGTCATTGAGTGCTAGGAATAATGCGTTACGAGAATTTGTGTCTGCCGAGGTACCTTTTGTCATGGAAATTTGTGAATAGTTTTCAAATCGTTGCCCGATTGCTTGAACAATTTTTGACGCCCATTTGTCGTTTCACAATGTCTTCATTTCCTTTGCATTTACTAGTATTCATTCTTTAGTTCTTTTCCTCATTTTCATTTTTTTAATCCTTCAGAATGGAATCCCAACGGGATGGTCAACTCATTGCATACTTGGAGTCTATCAGTATCACTGATACTTTTGATGCGATTTCGAAAATGCAGTCGAATTTCGAAAGTTTACCTCCCGAGCTAATATTCAGCATATTTGAGTATGTACCGGAGGCTGTATGTGAACTAAGACTTGTAAGTATTCGGTTACACTCATTCCTTCATTTCATTTTTTTTAAATTTCAAAATTGACACAAAAGAATATGCGTTTCAGACATCTCGTGCACTGCAAGTTTGCGTGGATGAATTTGTGCGGCAGCGCTCGACAATTTCGCTCGTGCATAAAATAAGCATCCACGACAATTACCAACCTTATGTTGTTGAGACGGAGGTGAAACGAATATACACAGTCCTTGCTTTTTTCATTCGCAAACACGCAAGATTGGAGCGTATTTAGCGTACTGGGTTAGTGTATTTTGCCAGAGGTGAACAAGCAGTGATTCCCGTACGGTTATTCTAAAGGGTTCGGGCGACGGCGAACTTTGGGGGGAAATGATCCAAGTGAGAGTGTTTTGCAGCGGACGATAAAGGACAGCGACTACGACATGCAGATTTGGATTTATGTTCCCATTCGTACGGCGGCACTTTTCGAACTTCGACTGAGATGCCGTGGAGTGAAGCGATCTAAGTATATGAGGCTTGCGGATGAAAAGCGCGGAGATCGTATCTACGTAGATGTCAGTCGAATTTATGTGATATCTCTATCATTGCGTTACTTTTCGAGTACTATTTACATTAAAGAAAGTACATTTATGAAAATTTTCCTTTTTGCCATAATGCATCGTTGCACTGTTTAATATAAAAGACATCGTATTATTATTAATGTGAAAGAAGGAAAATACACGGTACTGTCTAAAAAAATCACAAAGTAATGCACCAGAATCCGTGCCAGAAAGGAAGATAGCTGATTCCGATTCTTTTCAGAGGTTCTACGTGAACTGTAACATACCGTGCTCAATTGACGCAAACGCGACCGAATGGGCGTCCTGGGCGGATTCGATTGGCACAGAAGTAACGAGTGTGGAGATGCGAATTGGTGATAGCACTAATCTCGCCACAATATGCAGAATTGTTCAGCGATTCACAATCAAGAAGCTGGAGATTGATATCGAGAATATATTCGATGGCGATGTGTAAGTATCATCTAACTCGAAACATCGCAAGATAAAAGTATTAACAGGAATATGAAAAAAGATTGGGTTTCAGAAGTCTGATTCTCGAAGCGGTCAAACATCACAAACTTGAGCGGCTGTCACTGCGAGCAAGATCAATAGCTATCTCCGCATTGGGTAAGTGATTGCGAAATGAGTAACTGAAACTTTGCCCTTGCAGCTGAATTTCTGCTCGAATTATCGGCCCATCTCCGGCATTTGTACCTGGGATGGTATTGTAAATTCGATGTGAAATGGGTACCGCTCATCATTGGAATGTTGTCGAGAAAGCTGGACACGCTTCACATTAAGCATTGGAGCGAAATTCTCACACGTGAAGACGCCGATCGACTTATCGCGGTTAGTTTTTTCACAAAACCTACTGCCACGCTCACCGCTATATGATATAACACTGATGGATTACGATGGGGGACGTGAAAAGAGAGCACGCCTTCACCAAATGCATGCATATATAAAAATAAACTTCAGCACTTGCCATTCATCGGAAAGAAAGTGTGGTTCAAAGTTAGCTTCGCCCTGAACACGATAGGGCGCAGCAACAAACTCAACGGTCACGTCATTCACGGTTTGCTACTCCATGATAATCTTGCCAAAAATCTTTCAAATTTAAGAGACCTGTCCGATTCAACGTCCAAATAAACGAAGAATGGATCGCGCTCTGACAATCATTCACAAATCTCGACTGACGGAAGAGTTGCCTCGTGGATAATACGTGGGTAATGTTTTGCCCTTTTAAAAATATCACATTTTTGTAACAGTGTTCGGAATAAACAGTTCAAGTTAATTTGTTATATTCATTGCAAGAATATAATGAACGTAATTGTTCGTAACAGTTGGCAGAAAGAGCCCCCCAGGTTTCAATTTCCCACCCCTTTTACGGAAAAATAGTCAAACTTATTGTTCGATTGTCTGCCACAGTTCTAATACTTTTTTGGAAAAAAATTTTTTCAACTTATTTTCTCTCAGAGATAGATTCTTTGTTCTCTGATTCTTCTTTACTGTTTTGTGGACAACGACAATGATATTTTAATCTTTTCTTCAAATACCGAAAAAAAAAGTTGCCATAAAGCGCAACGAGCTCAGTGTGCGCTCAAATTGCACAACGCGTGACTCACCCGCACCAATCTTTCGCGTCTCTCTCTCTCGTCATCCCGCACTCCCTCTCAAAGATTCGTGCGCGCGAGACACCCTTTCTCTCTTTCACCACTCTTTCCACGTGCATATGTGCCCATTTTAGACTCTTCTTTTCACTTTTTGGCCCAGGTTTTTCAAAGTATTTCCCTCCGTATCATTATCATTCCCTACCTCTCCTCATTCAAACTGTTGTAGGGACAAAAAGCAGATAAATTCACAACTTTGCACGAATTCTTGCTCTATGTCACAACATGCCGCAACACCCTTCCGATTCAAGTGAGTCAACATGAATGCTATGTGCCGCCTTCGAAAACGAGTAATCCACACTCTCTCTCTCTCTGGCCTCTGAGAGTGAGAAATGAGACGACCATGACTCATAGACCATTGAATTTCGATCTCACATCGAACATATTGTGCAGCGAAGACGATGTAACTCTCCGCGAGGAAATTCCCCAGACGGAGAAGCAACGGCTCAGCGTGCGACACTTTTTCGAGACCGATGTATTTTGCACCTCCAATTTCGATTTGCAATCATTGCTTCAGCGAACGAAAACTCACATTGACGTTCTACCCAGAACAATATTCGTGCCCAGAGAACTGGCAGAGAGCAATTTCGGAGTCAAACGGTATGTCTCTAATTCATTTTCATGTTCAATTTGTGATTTTTACAGCAGCCTCTTCTTGTCCGGAGTTTATCCAGAAAATATTCACGTTTATGGCGCTCCAGAGTAGGCTAGTTTCCCTTTCCCGTTGCTAACTGGCCCCTTTGAGATTCCTCTATTGCAAGTCAGCCAACTCTAAAGTAAAGTCGTCGTACGCACCGTTTGTGAACATTGACAAGGACGATCTGAGAGCGATTACTGTAATGTTTTCTTATTTTGTTCCACAGCCTTCTGCACACTTCGAGCTTTCAGGTTTTCGAAAATTCGTGTCCTATTCCGACCGACACTCCCACTTGCCTCGAATGCCATTTTGACAAGAAGGATGCAAGTTACCTTTTCGGTTATTTTTTTCATTATTTTTTGTTTTTGAAATGTTTTTGTTGTGTGTGATACATAATCGCGCTTTACCCGATATTTATGTTTCCACTCAGAGGCGCCTATTCGCCCTCGCGTGCGGTCACTGGCTCTGCCGAACCTGCTGGCGTATACACTGCCTAGGGATGATTTCAAAGGAGATCTGCCCGATACCATGCCCTGTCAGTCAGTCCGTTTTTTCTGCCTCCATTCCTACCTCCTGTCCCTTCCACTCAATCTCCCGCTCAGCACATGAATGTGCGATATATTACTCTAGTTACGACCGAAATTTATAATACGTGCAAATACAATTTCAATTGCAATACAATTCATTTTCAGAATGGCTACTGTAAGGAGAAACTAACGGTAAGTAGAGCTGCGGCGTTGCTGAGCGATGCGGCCATTAGTGAGTAGACATTTGCAAAACAACGACTTTATAGGGTCTCTATTTATCTACAATCGAAGAAAGTTCAATGATTCTTGATTTTTTAGAGATAATGCTCGCGGTTGAATGGAGAAATAAGCTGCTGCTGAAGGACACGCTGAGATGCGCCGGCTGCAAACGATGGATGCAGGTTTGGTCGCACTTATCAGATGACAATAAGGCACGTGCCTCTTTCATTTCGGATTCCCTTGCCGATTTATCATCTGTATTGAAAACATTCAAACGATTTCGGATATGTTATTGTATTCAATGGAAAGGTGAATTTGATTTGCAGCGTTCCAATATCTACAGCAAAGCGAGCAGCGCTGCCTGCGCGTGTGGCTGCTACACTTGCATCGGGTGAGCGTGATCAAGTCAAGTTTTCAATTTTATGAACGATTTCCAGATGCGGCCAGCTCGATCATACGCCGCTGACGTGCAAGGATGCTTCGGTGTGGACAGAAATTCGATCGAAGGAGAATGGTACGTGCATTTTCCGTGATTTCTCGTAACTCTGACCGGTGAGAGAGTTCGTGGAATGCAGATACGGGTTCTTCATCCAAACAGCCTGTAATTATCATGCCCATTCTCACATATTAGAAGAGGAATCGGCCGCGGCCGCTCAGACCGTTTGGGCTCTAACTTTTGAAGATTTCGAAGAGTGTTTGCTCCCTTCTCAAGCAATCGCCTGCGATGAATTCAAGAAGAATCTCAGGCAAGCGTACCTAAATATACTCAGAAACATTCAACATTTCTTTTAGGTTCATGAAAACGAACGATCGCGCAAATGGAGAACTGCTGGAGAAGACCATTTCCATGGTCAGTCAAGTGTACTAGAGTTGGATGGTGGCTTCAGATAACGTAATCACGAGAGAGTGAGCAATGAAGATACGATTGCCGGTATTTCGAACTACGTGCAATCAAATTGTTAGGTTGTTTCAGGTCGCACGCATGCTGGAAATGCGCCACGTGCAGCAGTTGGCGAACAGGAAAGGAATGCAGGCACGATCTGACGATGTTCATGGCGACGAATGCAACCTGGTTTGTAGTGATCTCGAAATTTCTCATACGCGCTAATCTTTATTCTTTTACTAGTGGCATTTTTGAAGACCTTCGATTATGAATTTCGTTCAGCGATGGTCGAATCTCGAGACTCATTTCGACCTTGCACTCGATACTATTGGCGAGACGAGAATCAAGGCGGAGTATCTGGACAACTATAGAAGACACGTGCTCCGCTATTATGAATAGAATCATTCTTTACCGAATCGTAACAGTCGAATTATTTTAGTTTTATTCAAACTCGCGCCACGACGCGTCTTGGTCGTAGGTAAAATATTATTATTATAAATATTGCATGATAAACGCACTCTGCGCAAAAATTTCTTCCCGTTTTGACTTTCCGTCGCCGGTAATGAAAAAGCAACTACAAAAAATATCAGATTGAATTCGATTGCCACTTGCATAATTGAAAAAAATACGAAACAGAAAATGGATATCAACAAATTCGAGTAGATTTTTTAAAATTTCTTTTGATTTATTTATTTATTTTTTGAACAACTTTATCAACAAAGGATGCTAGGAAGTAGGGTTGACATTATTGTTCTCCATTAAGCTCGTTCATGTCATTCAAAGTGAATTAGAACAGAACAGGCAAGAACTTCATTTTCAATCCGTCTTTATAGCAGATTCAATGCGAGACGAGGGGTCCATGCATTCTCTGCAAATATTTCCCTATATTTTTTCTAATTCGTGCCATATTCGGGAAAAATTTCTTGTTTTGTCCAAATTTGGATGCAATTACGAATAGCGACACCAGAGTAGCACGGCGCTGTGAGAAAATAGTAACGCTGTCTTGTGAGTCAGGATCGCTTCAAGTAAAGTTATATTTATCCTCCGTTAATAAAGGAACTTGAGTCCTGCGATCGTAATGGATGTTCAAGTCCATTTACCATTACTCTTTCGGGAATCTCCTGCATTTACTTTGTTGATGACTAACCCTTCGTCATAACCTAAATGAATTTATAATTGCTGATCAAACGATCAGTTACGAAACCCACGAGAATCGACAGGTGTCTTGTCGGCTTATTTACGCCACTCGTAGGTTGAATTCACCTGCTTTTTTAGCACACGTATCGCGACACTCAAAATTTTCGTGAAGTTGTGTACAAGTCTGCATCAAGAAGTAGTTGTTTATTCAATCAAGTTGAAAACAAGTCATTTCTAATACCATTCCTTTGAAATGAGAACAAGTTATGTGACATCGTTCCTAGATTGCGTATTGTTACTGCTGCTCTGCCGAACGCTTGAAATCGGCCACGGCCCTTGCGGCATAAACTTCATCACGAGGATACTGCAAAGTGGAAAATACAGCTTCATTCGAAAAAATAAACTATAAACTATATTTTTATTAACGTGTCGTTGCGCCTCGAGCGTAGACGAATTATCATTATTATAATCATGAGTTTCAAACCTTCTCATCTCTCCTGACATTGCTAAGAAACAGATTGGATAGACCGCTGCTATGGAAAGATTCAACAGATTTTCAATGTATGCGACATCGAATTTCAATAAAATATTTTTAAAGAATATATTTTTGGAGTATGGCATGAGGAATACGCATATAATCGAGGCCTGCGATTCCATATATTTTGTAGAGTAATTTCAAAAATTCAAGTATTCTAGCAATCATCCTTACTGCGTACAGAGCAAAAACGAGTATACTTTTCGTCAGTAGCTGCGTTTGGATTTTGGTGATGCCTGAGCTCCTCTGCCTGCTCTGAACGGTTCTTTGCCTGCTAAATAGTCCAATTGAGTCCAAATATATTGCCATTAAATACCGCAAACTCCTTATTACAATCAGATATATAACGAGAATGGCTGCAGCACAAACGTAGCTTCCGTAGACCAGACAATTTATCAGAGCTATTACAAAATAGCTGCTATCTTCATTATACCGAAAACAATTATTTCGGTAAACTTTATCCTGTTACCGATTCGATCAAGTCGTCGATGCGTATGAAAACTTACAGAGGGGTTGTATACGTACTGGCAATCGAATAAGTAGAAAAATACTGGAATAACCGCCGTAGCCAACCACGTAAATACACAGTAAAGTGCTAGTCTCAATCTGTAAGTCATTATGAGCCAAGGTTGAACAGAGTTGGGTAGAAAAGTGAAAGAAAGTCTCACTTTACCTCTTTTGTTTACGAACTCCAGCTAGAGATCCTCGCACAACTATAAATCGATCGATCGCAACAAGCAACGAGAAGAATAGAACGCCTGAAAGCAAAGACAGTATTATTTTTTATTTCATCGTTCTACCGTAATCTGCAAAGACGGAAACATTGAAGACGATGTACTCGTATCGCTTTGTGAAATATCCATAACTCTAAAAAAATTTTAAGAGCACTATATGCGTGAAAATATTGATATCCTAATGACTACGATGTGTGCATCTTTCCGGGGACGAAGTCTGCATTCAAATCACTCACATTCGTCCACAAGTTGTTTTGCATGACATAGTAGGGAAGTACAAACGCCAATTCGACGAATCCTTTCAGCGAGGTACACACGATTAGATTAGCCAATATTATGTAGAAATTGGTCTGTGCATAAAACTCTGTCATATAATTTATAATTATAATTTATCACCTTGAACAATCGCTTTCGGCCAAACAAAAATACGAGAATGACAGTAGCGTTGGAAAGAGCTACGAGCACACCAAACAGGGATTCGAAGATAAGCTGGCCCGTGTAGATAGCAGTGTCTCTCATGGCGAGCAAACCCGTATCCACCACAAACTCATTAACTAAATGAATACTCTTTTTTATTCTCTTTTTAGTACTAAAATGGACAAAATGATATAATGGCAATACTTACAGTGAACGAAGACCATGTCTACCAATAGGAGGCTGGCAAACGTGTGACTTGTAAGTCTTGAAATACCATTCATGTAGCTCCTTTATAAAGCACCTGCCCAGACTATTTCCAGACTTACACGAACTTTCACGTTTTACTCTAGAGGATCTGATCAGAAAAGTCGAAATACATAATTGTCGTTAGAAAGATCATTTCGTGTATGCACATGATGTGTATGGCAATCGTCGAATTGTTTCAATTCCATAAAACGATAAACGAGTTCCGCTCAAGAATTCCTTTTCGTTTTGTCTTTTCCACTACTGATAGTGAGAAAAAAAGTTTTCGCAAAGTGGTGTTTTCGAAATCGCCCATTGAAGTTGAGATTTGAGAAGAAAATATCTTGCGGTTATTTGGAAGTGGTAATCATTTAGAAAATATCTCAAAACACCTAATTTTCACCACTATGGTGAGAATATTCACACGTGTTCTCAAGCACAATACGAAGAAATTCCCACCATATATCTGCTGATATGGAAATGGATACTAATCAAGGCCGATTGAGGCAAAACACGATGTGATGAAGTCATTTTACTGTACAACCTAGTGGAGAGACTACGCATCATGTTCGGGCATGGCAATCTATACGACGATTCGCTTCTCAATGTGAGTTTTGCTTTCAAATTATATTTTTTGACAATCAACAATGGTTTCAGCTCGTCATTTCCGTTTACCATCACGTCTCGATAGGTTTGTTGCATTCAAAAAATTTTTCCGAAAGAACTTATTTTCAGTTTTGTCTCTGCTCGTCAATTGCACGCTTATCACGTTGATAATCAAGTCCAGAAGGAAGGATTTCGGCGCATATCGATATCTCCTGCTCACTTTCGCTACAGTTGACATTTACTACGCGCTCGTGCACTATGTGGTCATGCCTGTATGTATTTTTTTGAAAGCCGAAAATCCATTTCTGATATTCAGATTCCCGAATCGTGGGGCAGCGCCTTTGCAATGACAGGACACGGCTATCTGACTGGTTGGTTGGCTCATAAAAACGTTCCTTTGAAGAAACACTTTACCAGGAAAATTTGGCGTTTGTTGGTTCGCCGGCGTGCACTCACACTCGTTTGTCGTGCTGGTCTTTCATTTCCTCTATCGTCTGCTCGCCGTCAAACGGTTTGAATATTAGATAATAACGCTATGAAACATAACTTCAGTTCCCAATACATCGAGCTCTTCACTCGACCATGGTTCTTTGGTGTTACATTAGCGTTCTGATCGTAGGCTTGTCTTGGTGAGCTGCATGCAATACCTTTTCTTGGAATTACAATTCAGTGTCATCATCTATCAAGTGAGACAGATGTGACGATGGTGATACCATCAGAAGCCGTGCATGATAACATAAAAGGACAAAATTCTCTGTTTTGCAGGTTCTCCGTACTGTATTACTTCTTCGACGCTGATGAGTTTGTGATTGACTACGTGCGAACAATGCTTAGGGATAACGCACTCGCCACTGCACTTCCTGTTGAGGACTACTCAACTGCTGTTTTCTGGGTTTGTTATCGTCTAGATGAAGACGTAAAGTTTTCACACGCGTGTTTTCACAAAAACAAATCGTACTATACCGGTTTAAATAATATTTTTTAGACGAACGGCACGTTTTCCGGACCTCGATGGTCTCCAATTTTCGGAGTTCTGGTAATGGCCCAAACGATGAGCGCCGGATACGGATTCATGATATATTCAGCTACCAAAATCAATTGGTTCGTTTGAGATTGTTTGGCGTTTGGCGGCATCAAATATGAACCTTTTTCAAGAAATATATGATATTTTGAGCGTGTGAAGATTACTGTTTTTTCTCTTCAATTTTTGATTTCCGAACCTTAATTCTCGAAAGAAATATCGCTGCAGGCACATGATGAAGGATTCTGGCGTGGTGAGCAAACGAACAGCTTCGCTTCAAAGACAGTTGTTGAAGGCACTCATGTACCAGGTATGCCACCTTTTATTTTTATTCTTTCCGAGACTGCATTTTACTAATGATATTTGACTGCTGTTTTGGGATATGCCAATGCAATTTGACTACATAGTTGTCGTCGTAATTGCCAATTGTCACAGATGCTCCTTCCCCTCCTAACCGCCTACTCTCCTCCCCTAATCTCCGTCGTCACTCCCTTCCTCGGCATTACGATGCGTCTCATGTCCTACGCCACACCCATTTTGTGCGGATTACACCCGTGGCTGGACGGATGCGTACTTATTTGGACGATCAAAGAGTACAGGTTAGAGGTGTTTAACCGGAATAAACAAATTATACTAATGAAACATGAGGGAGATGCCGTGCAAATAATAACCTACTCGAAAAAAATGAGAGCTGTGGAGATCGTAGTATTTCAGGATGATTCTCTACCGATTTTTCACCAGGAAGAAGATTGCTGATACGGATCACACGGCCAGCACTGTCAAACAAGGGAATTCCATTTCAGGAAACTCATCTCATTTCTGATAATTGTATCTATAAGATGGTGGCTCTATCAAGCTCTATCAATGAATTTTGATTGTCACGAATTTTTTTTGAAAATTTAATATTCATTGTAGTTCATGAAAAAAACACTCTAACGAGTTATTCTCTCAAAATAAATTTTTATCGGACATTAAGAGTAATTACGAAGCGATTGCGATTTTTGTTTGGCGAGAAACGAAAGTGTATGACTTGTTGATGTTATTCATCCAGGAGATCAATAGCGGTAAATTATAGATATAATTATAGTCATGGTAGACTTGGGAGCTGCTCTTCCGCCATTGCTTAGAGTGTGAATCTTTCCGCTCTTCATTATCATTCCCATCAGTCCTCGTCGATAATCATCAGCATAATCATAACGGCCGCGTCACAGACAGGATAACAAGA
Source organism: Pristionchus arcanus (assembly GCA_900490705.1). Taxonomy (NCBI): domain Eukaryota; kingdom Metazoa; phylum Nematoda; class Chromadorea; order Rhabditida; family Neodiplogasteridae; genus Pristionchus; species Pristionchus arcanus. Next base: position 51,062 of record LS486795.1, on the reverse strand, counting down.
AAACAGGGAGGTGCTCCAATCATGAATGAAGGCAATGGGGATTCGAAAGAACCAAATATTGACGCACAGAAGGAATGGAATGTACTGGAATACGGATGGGACCGCTGCCTGAAAATCTGTGTGTGTGTCCATGGTATCTTACTCGATGTTTTACCTTGTGTAAAAATCATGCAACAAATCTGAGCGCACAGCGCAATCAGAAACTTTTTCTGCAGAATGTTCCTTTTCGCCGACATCTTACAATTAGATCTTTTTATGTGCGAAAACGTGAGAGACGCTAATGAAGAGGCGCTGATTAGCGAACAGGTCATGATTACGTTCATAACCAAAGTCGACGTAAAGACGTTGACGTCAAACTTCTTTTCGCGATGAATGCATTCGATTTTTGTGCGCGTTTTTTACTATAACAGACTCAGTAATCCAGAATGATCCACGCATTCTCATTGATTTCCATATTTACTCAGCAATGCTCAGCACACTCATCAATTTCGGCCTGGCCGGAGGTACCGAACGAACATGCAAAGTACTTGAACTACTCATATCAACCGCTCTTCACGCAGTTTCAGTGTATGCTCCACGGCGTTCAACGCGATCGTCTCACTCATATTTACTCTTTATCACTCGCCTTCTCATTTATCTGCGTTCTCTGCACCTTACGGTACACAATGCGCTCGCTGACCAGACAGTCAGCAAGGGACGGGAGCGAAAAATCTTCCACAAAGGTCATTGTGACCATTAGTGTAGTGAGCGATAGTTGACAATCGCCCATGCATCAACGCTCGATGTTTGTTCTTCTATTTTTGTGCCAAAGTGCTAGTTTAGGCGCCGCGCGAGGCACAATATGCATTCATCGCTCTTTCCATTCTTATCTATCAAAAACGCCTCTCACAATCGTCTGACATGAATAAAATGTCGCTCGCATCGCGTCTTCAACTCATTTTCCGACCAATGCATGATTTAGCTATCTCATTTCTGGTAGCTGTGCTGCTTCTTTTCTATGTCATTTTCGCGGTGGGTTCATAATTTTTTTAAAGGTTGACTATTTTGAACTCTGAATTGGAAACGTCTTGTGAATTCGCGGGATAAAGCTAGTCCATTTGAGCCTGTTTGAGTTGAGATAGTGGAGAATAATGGAAATAAAATCACAGGTGGCGAATGCACCGCGGAAGGTTAGTTCGCCTCGACCAGTGCAAAGACGCGTCTACATTTTGCCGTATCTGGACACTGCACCCGCCGCATGAAGAAGAAGATTTCGCGTTCTACATTGCATCCACCTCGTCAAATTGATGCTATTCTGTTTTTGCAAACCTAACCAATTTGGGTATGTAGATAAATGTGAGTTATCCTTGAGTCGGGAAATAATCAGCAAAAGGCAGCAATCGACGACCATACACCAGCGCATGGACCAATTTTAAGCGCTCGTCAGGACAAGGAGCAGTGCACACAAAATGTTGGCAAGACAAGCGAAACAGGGGAATTGTTACTCGCCGGTTGCAGCGAATAGTTTGTGCTTTGGAGTAGGGTTGTAATTTCTGCGTATCTTCATAAAAACCCCAAACCTCGCCAGCATTCTAGTTTCTTCAAAGTGTTCATCACAATGCACAATCATTAAAACTTGCAATTTGTATTCGGCGACCTTAGTAAATATTCACACTCATGCCCAACCCTTCTTCCTTCTTGTCTCGGATTCTGCTTATTCTCGTTATCATATAATGCAGGAATTGCTCACGTGGTTTATCATATCGCTGCTAATTATCGTCGGTGTCATCACGGCGGTAAATCGTTTTTTTTCGAAATTTTCCGTAATTATATTAGGAAATTACAGGTGATATATCCCTCGCAAGTCGATCCACCTCGCCCGATTCAAAGACGGGTTTATATTCTACCGTACCTTGATACTGCGCCCGCAGCATGAAATATATTGATGCATGCCACATCTATTCCTCGTCATGGCAACGCTTTTCTTTTTTCATGGAATAAATAAAATCTAGGAATTTATTCACCGAACTGATTCCAGGATTCCACAAAAGATAATTTTCAACAGCACAGTTACCAATCACATTTGTGACAGAAGCAGGGCATTACGGGTGTCACAGGCATTGTGTCTTTTCCTTGAATATACCGCGTGAGCTGTTAGAGAATGTTCTTTCAACATATTCTACGGCTGAAGCCACGTTCATTTCAGAGTCTCTTACCTGTTGTGCCCATTGGTTCCACTCCTTTCTATAGAAGACAATCTGATCCTTCTCCGCCTGGGTCATCGGACGATCTGGGTAGCCCGTTTCCTTTACAATATTGCCCTGAAAAGGCATGTTAGAAATTAAGCTACCAGTACCGGAGTCGCAGATTCCAAGTAACAATGTTTAATTTATGATGAGAACTAGAGCAGGAGAAGCGACCTTACCCGCTACATCTCTCACTTTCGTTCGCTATTGCTCATCTCCTATAGTCGAGAACGATCAATAGTGGAACTAAGGAAACCGAGAAGGCATTCCTAATGAATAAAAGTACTTTACTCACGTCATAGTTGCACGTGCCCTCAATCTGAGTCGCAGCTACGAAGAGAACGAGAAGAACGAGGAAATTCATCACTCGATTTGATCCGATCAACGAATGTTCCATCCTTTATATCGGGCTGTACCATAAGTCTTGTCCGATTTCAACTGTTGAATAGTTGGCCTGTATTTAATTCCTAGTTGGGTCGATCATCTTCTAGTTTTTTGTCATCGATAGGGACGTGAATACTTTTATTAGCGCACATCTCTAGATATCAGTCCATTTAGTAACACTCGAACGATGAAAACTTAAAGCCACCGAATGCTGACTTTGAGCTTCTTATTTAAAAGGGTATAATTCCATGGAGAATCGCGACAAAGCCATACTATTGGCATAGTTGCACAGTACGACCAGTGGGCAATTCAATATGAAAGTTGAAGTAAATATGGTACGAACGGCCTGCTCAAGACAAGTGTCAAAAATGAAATGGAAAAAATTCGTTATGTCAAATAAACTATTCGATGATCGTTTGCTCGTGTCGATATGACTATAAATGCCATCAACGCTGCAATGTGAAGTACATTGTCTACTCAAAATATATTTGCATGCGGAGTGTATCAGGATTATCTATTGAAGAACTGCATTTATCAGACTCAGTTGCTCATTTTCACAGGTCGAAATCGACATATTTTTGAAGTTCCTGGTTCCGTCCCTGCTTATATTTCTGATGTCTTAGGGTGAGATGAATGAGCAACCCTTTACTACCCTCCCCTTAATTAGGTAGAATTATATTCTTGTTAACGGTCATAGGAGAAGTCGAAACTGAAAGCGCTTCCTAACGCATTTTTTTGCATAACTCACTCAAGAAGTAATTTTCAATCAAAAGCGTATTATTATCACCCTATGCGAAACTGCCTGAACAATTTATATTGGAAGTGTAGTGCCTATGTGTGCGATTAATTCTAGCTGGTGCGACTGTCAATCACTCAAGTCTCGGGATCAATCTGATTCGCTGAATGAGGAGGATTTTTCATGGAGGGACCCGTTATTAGAAAGAATAACTATGGCCATTTCAAATCAATTCCCATTTTGATCTCGCTCAATGAAAGAACCATCATCGCACTAACAAATCTTCATTAGGCGACATCGGGAAAAAATCTCTGACAGATTGGCATGCATTGGAAAAAAAATGAAAATAATCTCTAATTTTTCGTATTTCGATAATTATTTATTTTTCGTTTATCGAGCGAGCATTATTTTATTCAAGTATATTTAAATATAGGTCTAGTGTGTTACTAATAAATGCCACCGAGGTAGGTCAAGTGGATTTGAGACTAGCGAGTTCGAAGGATTCAAACTTCATACAAAAATTCGGACATGACTTATGGTACAGCCTAATACCATAGCTATACAAACAGTGATGATCAAAAGTACAGAGGGATTGAATGGAGATGAACGTGGCACTCTTCCAATTTCCATTCTGGTCTTCCAGAATTCCAATTCTTTATAAAGACAAAGAACAATAGAATAATAATGATCACGGAACGCCATTCAAATTTCGAATGAAATCATCAAGTTAATCATCAATTTCAGTTTTTTATGGTACTCTATTGATTGGGATTATGTTTCTTCTCTCATTCCTGGAGCGGCAGTCTGTAAATAGAATATTTACATTACGAGATTCGTGAATTTCTAACTTTGAAGTAGATTTGCGTGAATTGTCCTCGAAAAACACGAGTATACATGCTTGATTGGTTTGAATTTCGGAAACTGAAGACAACGCCGTCTGCTTCCACGCAATCGGCGCCTTTCGTGCCATAGTGGATGAAGTTTCCTCTGAAAATTGTCGGTTGGTGATAGTGTTGGCATGTTCATCTTCTAATTTTGAATGCCTTTTCCTAAGCTCAAAAGCTTCATGCACATGCGAGTTTTCTGAGAACAAGTTGAACATACCCAAGATCTGCAGATAGTTCGTGCCAGACATCAGCTTGGACTAGAACTGGCGCAGCGAATAAAACAGGAGCACAATAAGTAGGTTTGCTGAATGTGATCTGGAATATTTTGCTGCTTTTTCTCTATTGTTTCGAGCTATTGCTGTAAGAAGCTGCTACCTCCTCCTCCAAAGCTGCGAGATCTGCTGAGTTCTTCGCAGATGCAGATTCTTGCAAGCACAATAGCTTTACTCTGAGATCAATTGAGTTGACCATGTTGGAAAAAATAAGTAATTTACTTCGACGTGATTGAACCATTCGCTCCGCTAAGCCCGACACCGAACAGATAAATGTCCCGGGAAGTTCTGAACTGTAATTTCCAGCATAAAAATACAAATAATGAAAATCTGCGAAATCGCACCTGAATCGCGTGGACTCCTCCAGACATTTTCATCTTGCTCGGGAATTTTCCGAATCTCTCGAGCACGGAATAGCCGCTGTCAGCCATTGATCTTTCCCTGGACATAGAAGAAATACGTAAAATCAAATATGCGCGATACAGTTGTAATCGATGATATCACGCAGCGAGACGCGACGACTAACGCTTCTTCTTATCATCGGATTTAACGCTGACTGTTCAACGAACAAGCGCGTGAGTGTGCACGGAAAGTCACACTTTCAAGATTACATCAAGAGAAACAGACAGACGCTTAGGAGTATACTCGATTGTCAGTGAGAGAATTCTCTAAATTAATGCTATGTTACTTTTCGTTTACTTTCCTTGTTCAGTTCCAGAAATCTCCTCTACACGTGCTCTCGCTTTCTCTCTTTCTCTACCCCTCTCCTCTCTTCGATTCGTCACTCGAATGAGTCATACTTGTGCTCAGTTGTCCCTCTCACCCTGTCAACTTTTCCACCCCATAATATAGCCCAAATCCCAAACGTAAAATTTACCAAGCATTGCTGATTTTTTTTTAACGAATTCGAAATTTACTGCAAGTCGAGAGATTTTCGAAAAAAACAAACTATCGTGTTTTGATTCCTTCATATGTGCAGAAAGTGTGCTTTCCCACAACCACACGATTTGCGCGTCTGCACCGCAATCAAATCATCGCGCCTATAAATAGGCTTGATTTTGTAATTAAAAATGCATTTATTTGCATTCATCACTCGATCTTCCCTCTTCGCTACACTTTTCACGTATGTGAATAACTGCTACCCTTTTTCTCGTTTGAATGTAAGGCCTTCTTCACCTATAATTTGTTCAGTTTCGTCTCCAGATATGGCTGCAGTCTCGGGCCTAACCGGTGCTCCACAAGAGCTGTCTGTCCAGCCGACTCTCGATCTCTCCCCTTTCGAGCTGTTACCGCGTGATCTAGTTGCTCAAATCGTCCGACATGTCCCGGAAGCAGTATTTGAAATGCGATTGGTAAGTCATTTCATGCTTGAAAATGAAAGAATATCAACTAAAGGCATCCATTTCACCCTTTTTTGAAAGCACTCAGAATTTTCGTAGTGCAATTAGTTCGAACTACTAATTCTTATTTGTAGACTTGTCGCCTACTGAAATCTCTCGTGGACGAGTATGCCAGTCGACCGGCTGACATTCCAATTGTGCAGAGAATCGTATTCATAGTAAGTACGCTCGAGCGATTTTAGAGTACAGGAAGTAGCGAGACCATTAATTTGTGGTGCTCTCTCACCGGGTGTGAAATGAGGAAACTAGTTCGAACTCTAGCAGAAAAGGATGTACACAGAACCATGCGAGATGAGAAATGATGGTCAGCATGGCTTCAATTGTTAATGAAATCAGGTGAACGAAGAAATCGGCGGCGTCAATGCATGGCTGAGCATTCCCAAGAGTCGGACTGCCCTGTTCGAGCTTCGTTTGGCTCAGCATCAACCTGAACTGAAATTCATGATGCAGCGATACTTCAACGGACTCGAGCATCCCAGCGTATGAATTTCCTTGTTGGAATTAGGACTATAAAAAACAATTTTCTTTGCAAGCTCCATGAAGCTTGCAAAGAAGAGATTAAGGTTGTGGCGAATATTTGGGCTGTGTAGTAGGAACTGAATAAAGTTATTTGCAGCAATACTGCATCGAAATCACCTCCCTTCCTGATGACGTTGTCGACGGACTCCGATCATGCGTCGGGACGCGAATTATGGAGACGTCCCTGCCCCGTTTCGATGAGCTACTGACTACATCGTCTTTCAAGCTGATCGAGGGCATTAAGCTCGAAAAACTAGAGATTGCCTACATCGATTTACAGGAAGAAGGAGCAGAGTGAGTGTGTGATTGTTATTTTACTTATTTGTTATTGTATTTTATTGTTATTTATTCCAGTGATCGCCTGCTCAAACATCTGCGCTCGCACAAGGTTGACGAGCTGTATCTGACCGTTCGCGAAGTCAAACTTGCCGATCCGGGTGAGTCCACTAATGACATTGAAGCGTGATAGGGGTCGAGCGTGAAAACTATCGGCCACGAAATGGATTTGCCCACTGATAGCAATTGAAAGACACCAGATCACATTGCACTGGTCACTAGCTTTTCATTTTTCTATCGTCCGTTCGATGATATCTCCTCATTAATCCCCTTTCAGCCGAATTCCTCCTCGATATTTCAACGATCGTGCTCACTCTGTGTATCTCGCAACTTGATCTCCCCGAATGGGATAAATATCAACGACACTTCCTAGGCATCGACAATTTCACTTGGGCTCCTGTCATCTTAGGTATGCTTTCCAACTCGCACTCGATCGGAAAATGAGGAGTACGAATGATGAATGATGATAAATTACGGATTATCTAGGTAATTTGAATTTAAAGGCATGTTCGAGCGGCGACTGGATCAAATGCTCGTCAGAACCGCCTATCCCGCGTACCTCACACTGCAAAGCGCCGATGCTATCAGATTGGTGCGTTTTGCTTCTCATTTTATCGCAATAGGAAATTAAAATGAAATTGGGATCATCATGCTCAGAGTTTCGGAGAGGTTGCAGAATTTTAGCAACTTCCACTTCTGGGAAAGAAAATTTGGTTCGAAACGCGGTGCAATGCATACGATCAATACGAGGAGCGACTAGATTACGTCACCAATGATCATTCAGTGAGAGGTAAGTTTAGTTTTAAAAAGAAATTCAAAATTAGTATATTTAGTTCGTCGTTGGACACCTTTCAACAATGCACTGGCCATTAAACATTGTTCACGGGAGTGCGAAACAGTCGAGAACTGGTAATCATATCACATGTATTCTTCAGTTCTTGATTTTTCGTTTATACAGATAAAGTAATTACGGCAAATTAAATACCTATCGTGCTTTGGCTACCTTTATTTATTTAACTTGACACAAAAATGCACATTACAACAACATGGTGTCGATGAGCTGAGAGAACCGTCAAATTCGTTCACAGTGACTGAATGCTCCGAAGTTTAAGAATTCATGAATCGAAATTCGAATTGGTTCGTCTCTCCCTCGAAACAACTAAATCATCCAACTTCAAAATAACTGAATTTTTAACCTTTACAACGCGCAGCTAAAGATTTCCCAACATACTTGCTATGATTCTTCATTGTTCTCCGGCCACAGCATTCCTTTGGCTGGGAAATGGTGTGAAAACGAAACTTTCTGCTATTTCCCACAAATCGTGAATTCTTATCTCCTGACGCGACAATTCTGAGAGACAAATTGGGAGTACGGTAGGCTGGAGGCGCCCTCGACGC
>LS486795.1:0-42357 GCA_900490705.1 Pristionchus arcanus | reverse complement strand
ATTATATTATCGTCGTCGGGGCAAGATAAACCTCACACAAGAAATATCGTCAAGCGGGACATAAACTATGACCAATAATCGATTTTGTATCCGTCTAATTGTTGTACATTTATAATGCACACGTTGATAAAGGTTTTTGAAAATAACACTGCATGCGTTTCATCACATCAGAGCATCACTTTCTCACTGGTTTCCCAGGCTATTCTCCCAGTGAGATCCCAGGGTCTCTACCCTTCTCAGTGGTTTCCCAGGGAATTTCTCAATGGTTTACTACCTCACTGCCCACTGGGAAATTGCCTGGGATCCCACTGAGAAAAAAAAACCAGAGAAGAACCCCACGAACTGGTAGGCGATTCTAGGATCGGTGAGCACAGCCGTCATGGCGCAGAGGTAAGTTACTCTCTATTTCTGTTTTCTATCTATTTGGAATGCTGTGCGGCGGGGCAATCTGAAAATTCAACATTAGTATTTGTCAAGTAGATCTGCGGGAACTCTCCGCGGCAGACACGCGTATACATGCTCGAAAGATTCGATTTGTGGAATCTGGAGACCACGTAGCCCGATTCCACACATACACATCCCTTCGTGCTATAGTGGATGAAGTTACTGCCAAAGATTCAGCATTAGCCATTTTGGCTCGCCCTCAAATTTGTATAACCGGTCAGATATTAGATAATCCGTCATATCAACCATAAAAAATGAGAAGAATCGACGCACTTGGAACATCATCTGAAAGACCGCAAGGTAGACGAGCTTTTTTGGACAGTACGACAGGTCAAACTTTTTGGTGAAACCGAATCCTCAGTCATTCACATTAAGTAGATGAGAGACAGAGGCCGGCCTGGAACTTACAACGTAAAAAAATATAGTAGAAAAAGAGGTTTTCATAAGAAGCAAAACACTTAAAATCATCGCGTGTGCTCAATTTATATTTATAGTTTTCTTTACACAAATTTTCTTTCCTTGTTTAGAACCAAGAATCGTCTCCTTTCCACGTGCTCTCTCTCTCTCTCTCTCGCTCTCTTTCACTCTCACTGCCCCTTTGACTCTCGTCCTTTCGCCACGCACATGAGTCACTGCTCGCTTTTCCCTCCACGTTTAGCATTATTTCCATGATTCTCCTACGCTTATCATTAAATTTATGAACCATATACGATAGTCCTTCATTTGCGGAACATTGAAGAAGTAAATTGCAAAAATAATGTACGCGGATATTTGTTTGAAATTCTTTTTTGTGTGTGCTGAGTTTGTGCTTTCCCACCACAAAATTGGCGCGTCAGCGCTGACCACCAGCGCGATTTTATCGTCTCTAGAGCTGGGAAAAGACTAGTGATGAGGCAAATTAACCCTAGGTATGAGGTGATTCCTATCAATTATAAATATATTCATAAAATTGGTTAACAAATCTTCATTTTTATTCAAAGGCTTTGTCTTCCAACTTTTTTTTGCGAAAAAAATCATTCAACACTTTTTCTATGCCTATATCTCTCAATCGTTCACTTTCCGCACACTTTTAGCGTATGTGACTCATCGCTGCATTATTAGTCTCTTTCGAATGTGTGTCACATCGCTTCATCTCTTACTTGCTCACCTCCAGATCCCGGAATGAGTGCTTCCCCTGAGCCAGCAGCTCCTCAACAACCGTTCGCCCAGCCCGTCCTCCATTTCTCCCAGTTACCACGGGAACTGATTGCTCAGATTGTCGAAAATGCGCCGGAAGCAGTGTTCGAAATGCGGCTGGTGAGTCCATTTGTGCAATTTTTTTCACAGAGGCAAGCATTTCATTTGACTAATTATAATTTGCAGACTTGTCGTCTCTTGAAATCTCTCGTGGACGAGTACGTCAGTCGCCCGTGCGAAATTCCGATCGTGACGAGAATTGAAATATCAGTGAGTCCTCTGCTCAATGTGAGTAATTGCTTGCAAACTCAGGAGAAGCAATTGGGCGGTGTCAATGCGTGGTTGTGCATTCCAAAGTCTCGCACTGCCCTGTTCGAGCTTCGCCTCACTCTGCTCCAACCGGCACTAAAACAATCGATTGATCGATACTTCGACATACTTCCTGAGTATCCCAGCGTGAGTTACTGGCAAACCACTGCTGGATGGCATGTGCAAATCGCAGTTTGCGACTTGAGCCGAACAAGCATCGCTGAGTCAAAGAGAAGGGGAAAGTTTTGAATTCCCGCAATTTCATATCTCGGCTCCCCGTATAGGCAGAAATTTCGTTTCAAGGGTTGAAATCGAATAACCACCCCAGAATCCAAATTACAAGTGCCTAGCACCACTGGGAGGCGAGATATGAAATTGCGAGAATTCAAATCTTTCCTCTTCTCCATAGTAAAGGTAAAAGGTAAAGGTTCACCCCGTACTCAAGGCACACGAAGTACTGCGGGAGCCCACTGCTAGGCCAGTGACTATTTTAGTGACTCCATAGTATAAGACATTATATGCATTTTTTTCATTATAGGCAGAGAAAGCAAGTGGGGGCTCTTGCACTTCTTCTTCTTGCAGCAATACTGCGTGGAGATCACCGAGCTTCCTGATGACGTCATGGATGATCTCCGTTCGTGCTTGGGCACGTCCATCATGGCGACTTCCCTTCCTCAATATATTGAGTCACTGGCGATTCCGATTCTCAAACTCGTCAAAGGCATTACAATCGAGCAGCTCGAGCTGTTCATTGATTTGCGGGAGGAAGGAGCAGGGTCAGCCATATTTTTCCTGCATTCAGTAATTGAATTTAACTTCTTTTAGTGACCGCCTGCTCGAAAATCTCCACGCGAACAGAGTAGACGAGCTTTTCCTAACCGTGCGCGAGGCCAGTCTGCCCCATCCTGGTTCGTTCGCTATAGAGCTGATGCGATGTTTAAAGCGAACCGATTTTCCCTATTGTTCTGGAAGGTCCGATCACCTCATTAATTCGCTTTGCAGCCGACTTTCTACTAAAACTCTCATCTATCGTGCGTTCTCTGTTCATCAACCAGATTCACACCGCCTATATTGACCAGAATTCCCGTCACTTTCTGGGCGTCGACGATTTCAACTGGTCGCCCGTGATCTTAGGTATGGTATCGGACTCGAAGGAAGACTAGCTCTGTCAGTTTTTGCCACCCATCCAGGGGGGCGCCCATAACCCATTCCTATTCCCATTGCGAAGACGCTGAATTTGAGATTTATTACTTTTAGGTATGTTCGATCGACGATTGGACAAGCTGCTCATCAAAAATGATTATTGTGCGTATCTCACACTGCAAAGTGCGGATGACATCAGATTGGTGATTGCAATTTTTTTTAAATATTTCATCATTACCATTGTCTTTGATCGGATATAACATGATTTGTGCAGGGATGGCGAACCAATATTTTATTACATTCTATCGGAATATTGTGAAGTAAATCTCTTCATTTTACATCCATTATGTTGAATGAATTTGTATTCCAGAAACTTCCCCACCTGAGAAAGAAGATTTGGTTCGAAACGCGGTGCAATGCATACGATCAATATGAGGATCGTCTAGACTACGTGACAAATGACCATTCCGTTAAAGGTGATTTTTTAAAAATCTTTTTCCTATAATTAAAACGCGTTCTCTGTAAGAGCGGGAGGGGGGTGGCACAATGATTCAAAATGCTCCGATCGAGCTGAAATTTGTTGTGGGTACTCCCTAGGGGTTAGGTATGCAAACGGTGACTTTTCATGGTGATTCATGAACATCATGCACGAAAAATAAATTTCATTTTTGACCCTCATGCGATATACCATTCGATAGAGCATCAAAAGTTATGTCTGGAGCTCGATTTTCAGCCTTCTTCGACAAAGCATGACCGATTTGCATGGTTAAAACTGCATTTTTCGACAGTTTTTATTTTTTAAGATTACGAAGATCTCATTTGCACCAGTTGATTTTGTGCTCATTAGAAGCGCCTTGAACTTCCGCATCGACATGATTTTTTTCAATATTTATATCGGTGGCCTAAGGCCTCATTTTTCATGTTTTCTAGCACGCATTCGTCGACGCGGGTTCGAATCCGCGCCCCTGCATCATCTTTTGCCGGCATGATATCGCATGCAAATGAGTTCTTCCGAAGTAAAATCACTTTTCACCTACTTTCACATTGTTTAGAAGTTGTCTGGTATAATTTTCAGATGAAATTTTGTTCATGCTCATCCGACGATTTTTCACATAAGGGTTCCCCCTTTGGTTTCAGATGAACAGTAAAATCAACAGGGGGGACCCTTATGTGAAAAATTTTCGGATGGGCATGACCAAACTTTCATCTGAAAAATGGTGAAAACACTTTCACAACAACCCCTAAGTATATAAAAAGTGATTTTACTTCGGAAGAACTCATTTGCATGCGATATCATGCCGGCAAAAGATGATGCAGGGGAGCGGATTCGAACCCGCGTCGACGAATGCGTGCTAGAAAACATGAAAAATGAGGCCTTAGGCCACCGATATAAATATTGAAAAAAATCATGTCGATGCGGAAGTTCAAGGCGCTTCTAATGAGCACAAAATCAACTGGTGCAAATGAGATCTTCGTAATCTTAAAAATTAAAAACTGTCGAAAACTGCAGTTTTAACCATGCAAATCGGTCATGCTTTGTCGAAGAAGGCTGAAAATCGAGCTCCAGACATAACTTTTGATGCTCTATAGAATGGTATATCGCATGAGGGTCAAAAGTGAAATTTATTTTACGTGCATGATGTGCATGAATCACCATGAAAAGTTATCGGTGGCATACCTAACCCCTAGGGAGTACCCACAACAAATTTCAGCTCGATCGGAGCATTTTGAATCATTGTGCCACCCCCTGTGGAAGGCCATCCCGATCTTACAGAGAACGCGTTTTAATGCATTTAGCTCTTCGATGGAACGACTTCCAAAGTGGCTTGGGCATCAAACATTGCACTCGGGAAAGCGAGACATTAGAGTTATACTAATATTCGTATCTCTCTTCCCCTCTTCATTTTTGCTTTTTTATTGTTGATCTATCGGGCAAATAAATTTGTGTAAGTTAGGGTAAATGAATTTCCTAGTTATTTGAGATGTCAAGCGTGTATTATGCTAGCTTCAAAAAGTGTAACTTGATGTAGATTTCGGGCTGTCAAATACGACAGCCAAAATACTCAGGTGTGAATCAATAATTTGTGTACGTAATTCTGATGCCAATAAAATGTTCGTAAATGGATGACCAGACATTAAAACGATAGCAAGTTCAAAGATGCGATCAGTCGGTCAATAGCATTTTCAGAGTAGTTCATGCGAAAAAAATATATATGAAGTCTGCTGCTAATGACAGCCTCACTCCACTCTTTCGCGCAGCAAGATCACGGCAGTATGCGAAGATCTCAAATTCTTTGCTGGAAAGCCGCTACTTTGTGTTCTATGCGTTTCCTAGTTGTTCTCTGAATTTTATTTACTATTACACACGAATTTGCACCCGCCGACCATTCCACTCTGCCAGTACGATAAAATCTCTTCCCGATACAGAGTACAACGCCTTCCCCTTTGCCACTTTCGTCCTTTCACCTGTTTTCACTCTCCCTTATCATTCTTCCTCCTCTCCGTCCACTGGCAATGGCCAATTCTGCTATATCTCCGCTCAAATCGTTCTTCCGATTCGTTCACGACTTCTGGTGGCGCTTCCTAATAACAATGCTCATACTCACAAGTATTGTCATTATTGCGGTGAGACCATTATTGTTCATTTTGAGTTGCAAATTTGTTCGATTTGTAGATCGATCCAACACAATTTCAACCGCCGCGACTCGTTCAACGAAGAGTCTATTATGGATTTATCGAGGTTGCTCCGGCAGCTTGAAATCAACATTTTTCCAAGTATTTCGTATGTTTGCTCAATACTCCACACATCACAGACGACGCTGATGTATCGCTCCCTCCTTGCGCGTATTTCATCTCTAATCTTCCCTCTATATTTTTGTGCACGCAATCAGAGCAGTGTGCACCCGTGATTCAAGTGCAATCTTATGTTCAGTACATTTCGTCATCAAAAATATTTACTTTATCTGCAAAAATGAATTACGGTCTCATGCGTTGGCTGTATTTTAAACACTTGAAGTTCGATCGAAATTCAAATGCCGAATTCGCCGATAAACGGAGCGCATTTTGTCCCTGAATGTAAATTTGCTGCGAAACCTACTTCCCTCAAACCTGAAAATCTTGACGCAAACGAGCGTTAGAACTGCATCAACCACTGGAAATAACGTAACCAACGCGGAGACCTAAACTTCTTCAGTGTATTCTTATAATTTATCTGACTCACGAGGTTCGGAAACACGGAAATTCTGAATAGCATCGGGAAATTGATAATTCCTGCACACGGCAGGTACACACAGATGACGGGGACTGCCATCTTCAAAATATATTTTCTGACGTTGTATTTAATCGCCTTTTACTCACTTGAATAACCAAAGTCTTGAATAGTTGCCTCTGCAGACAGCGAGTTTTGTTCGCCAGTTTTCCATCAGAATTTCAAAAAAATTATGTTATTTCATTTTTTCTAAATGTACTTACCTGAAACACCGAACGGTCAAAATAGTACAAACGAAGATTATCGTGAACCAAAATAACATGATGGCGTTGAATCCCATCGTTGTTAATACGGCTGACGTACGAAGACCGCGTTCGTTCTGGAGTAAACAGGATCGGCTCGACAAATGGATTCCCGTCTCGCGTCATTTCACAGACTGGCACGATCCATGTAGTGCGTAGTTACATTTGCTTCCACAATCAAGGCTATTTTACAGTTGTCATGAGACAACCACGCCTGATGGAGTACACAGGTAAGGCCGGGTACGGGTGCGTAGGACTAACATCAACTTCAGCAGGTAAAAATTTGTTACATGAAAAGGTTATGTCACAATGAGGAACGCACGTAATACAGAGTGCCGATGTGGCCCAGTCCGGCTACTCCGCCAGGAAATTCCTCATCCAAAAATGGTTTCACGTAGCGTTGCAACTCATCATCCGAATCGTAGTTGAACCAGCAGTTGGCGAACCTTTTACTATCTCATTTTTTCATGATTGAAGTAATTTACCATACCACAAAGCCAACTGCAATAGAACAGAAGACAAAACCAATGCGAACGTATTCCAGAATGAATAAAAATATGCGAAATTCGGCCTAAATCAGCGGATTTAATGATTATACTAAAAAATGTTACCATTTGATCGCGACAAGTCGGTAAATGAATAGATGAGCGAAAATCGGCATCGTTTGTGAAAACGTCGCGGCGAATAAGCAGATTGAGAACTGAATGCTACGCATTCTGCAATATCATAATTCCGGTTCTTACTTTTGAAGTGAGAATTCCATTCGAAAACATGATGAATGCTTCCCGGTATGAGCAGATTATCTGAAATCCCAAATATTTTTTCGCCAAAATGAACCCGAGAAACTTACTGGCAATGTCAGTAGATGCACAAGTGGAAACCAGATGTCGTTGATTGCGAAAGCCAGTAACAAGAATCGATAATTTCCTAGTTCCTGGAATATTAATGCAATAAATGATTAGTGTGATGATCAGGCTCACCTTTGCTGCCTTCATTACTATCAAAATCATAAAGATGTTTGTGACGAAGGATAAAACTGAATTCAATTGCTGGTCAAATTAGTATGAGTCGAGAACGTACCAATGTTTGCAATTTCAATTGCAGCGAAAATTTCAAAAAGCCGACGATCCTTTTCCGCCACCATCGAGAGTCAATATGAAGGCCAAACTAGAGCTGATTTCGTAATATGAGAGATAAGAGACCTCAACGGATTGGCATGCAATAATCCCTGTTTTTGGAGCGAGATCTCTTTAGATACACTAGCCGCCATAATTATATAGCATCGCGTTTTTCGATCATAACTTCTTTCTAAGTCAATCAATCTTGATCAATTTTTGGCTGTAAAAGTATTTCACGATTCTTTACATATTTTCAGGTCATTTTACAAAAAAAATCAAATCGGGAAGTAGTGTACTGGGAATCACTACTTTTTCAGAAAGTGTTATATTTCAAATATGTGGTGGGCTAAAATCGCGTTTCAAAATTGAACATATGAAAAGATACTGTAGTGAAAGAACCACTTCGGCGCTTCAGAACCCGATCTTCAGTTAAATTCATTGTCCATTTCTCGATAAGTTACAGCCTGACAAAGTAAGGTCACTTTTTGTACATTTTCGACTGTAGCTCTCTTTTTAGTTGAGCAATCAGTTTCAAATTTGGCCGGTATTATCATCTAATGATTCCAAAACATTTATGGTGATTTGGCTTTGATAGGCCATCAATTCGCGATAATAGTCATTTTCAGTATGTGTTTGGTGAAGAGCTGTAGCTCTCGAGTCGAATTTTTGCCGGTTTCCAAATTTCAAGTTTACATTCTCCAATACATGTAGCAACTTTTTGCGAAGTTTAGAGAATATGTCTCTTCATTTCACATAACTGTGATACCTCAAATCTGACAATTTTCGCCAAAAAGCGACGTTTTTGACCAAAAATGGCACATTTTTGCCTTTTTGCCTTTTCGCCTCAATTCAAAGACATGTAACTTCGCAACGCTTTGCAAATTTTTTGCCTGGCTTCGCAAAAAGTTGCGACAAGTGTTGGAGAATGTAAACTTGAAATTTGGACAACGGGAAAAAATCGACTCGAGTCTTCACCAAACATATACTGAAAATGACTATTATCGCGAATTGATGGCCTATCAAAGCCAAATCACCATAAATGTTTTGGAATCATTAGATGATAATACCGGCCAAATTTGAAACTGATTGCTCAACTAAAAAGAGAGCTACAATCGAAAATGAACAAAAAGTGACCTTACTTTGTCAGGCTGTAACTTATCGAGAAATGGACCATGAATTTAACTGAAGAGCGGGTTCTGAAGCGCCGAAGTGGTTCTTTCACTACAGTATCTTTTCATATGCTCAATTTTGAAACGCGATTTTTGCCCACCACATATTTGAAATATAACACTTTCTGAAAAAAAGCAGTGATTCCCAGTGCACTTGCAGTGCAGTGCAAAGCACCTTCCGATTTGAAGTTTTTCTAAAATGACCAGAAATTACGTATAGAATCGTGACGTACTTCTACAGCCAAAAATTCATCAAGATTGATTGACATAAAAAGAAGTTATGGTCGAAAAACGCGATGTTATATAATTATGGCGGCAATGTCAACCGGATCCCATCATTTGCGAAATATCACGTTCGAAACTAGACTACGCAGTGAATTGACTGTACTCAGTATTTTTTTCAATAGCACGCGAGTAGTGTACTTGCTATTACTTATGACGCTGTATCACGCTTGTGCATTATTCATGATAGTTCGTAGGGATACGTATCCCAATATCCCAGCTCATTCTGAAGATCGAATTGAATATCAAATTGAGCCAATATTTTTCGCTTACCGAACACTGATATTTGACCCTGCATAAAGACTTTTAGTCGATATTCCGGAATAATAAAGACTCGGGGGAGGGGTGGGGAAAAAAGTATAATTGTTGTTTCTTCGTCATTGAATGCTCCCATTCGAAGACGTAGTATGTAGTTAGTTGTTTTACGGTAGGTCGATGTCTACAATTTCCGGTGACCTCAACGAAACTCTGGGTAGGGCTCTGCTGATAAAGATGTGAATCGGAATAGCAAGGGTTGGTCGCGATCAATGACACATTTCTTGCGCTAAGGGTGTGCGAGTGAGTACGCACCCATCAAGTCACTCGAATCAGTGTAACAGATGGTCTTTTAATCGTTGTAGTAGATGACTATCGCGCTTGCACAATTCAATCTCGGCGTACAAAAGGATGCATTGCTTGGAGCACTCAACCGATTCGCCCCCTTAAAAGCATGCTTGCTCTAATCCTAATCTCTACAATTCTCCCATTCGCCACCTCATTACTGTGCCTCCATAATAGTACGGTCACTTATAATGTTTACAGAGTGAGTTTAACACTTTTTTCATTCTTTGATGGGTGATTGGAGTGATGAACTTTTGAATAATATCATTATTTCAGAACGGAATGCTCGTCAGTGCCGAGTCCGCAACGTACAACATGGGCGTGTTGGAATGCAGTGCCAAGTTGACTCGATGCGTTAATTTTGTGAGTGCCTTGTCTGACTGATGCTAATTAGGGAGACGCCCAACAAGCACATAAACTTCTTATTTTTCGACTCAACTAATTGAAACCCCTGAGAGGAATGCGCATACGATGGCATAACTGTTCAGTAAATCTTGAATTCAGAAGGCAATGGATATCTCATTCTTCAATACACTCGACGTCGCTCAAGAGCAGTCGAAATTCGTCCATCTGATCAAGACAGCGAATGGGAAGGTCCTTGGACGAGCCTGCATGTCGGAGAATGATTGCAGCAAAATCGTGGTAAATTAAAAGTTCATTTGGATCTAGTTGCGTTCCAAGAGTTTTCGCCTATCATATTTTGCCGCCACTTTTGGCTTTCTTGTTGTACAGGGTCTATGTTACTGGAGTATTTTCGTGTCACAACCTTGTCAATGTTCGATTTTCAGGCACATGAAGCTGCAGATTGCACGGGAAAGCAACCTCGTTCGTGCTTCTGCACTACCGACATGTGCACGGGCGCAAGTGGATCACGGACAATGTTAATATCGTTAATAATGCTGATCATCTACACGATAGCCTACTGAAGCGATTGATTCGTGAAATTTCGTTGTTTATTTACGTAACTACGGGATATTAATTTTTTTGTTTCATTTGCATATAAACATATGGAAATCCATCATTCACTGTAAAGCAAGCGACAATGGTTTATTCATAAGAAAACATTTGTTGAGATCATCAATGATAAAATTACGAGAGAACAGACAAAACACGTTTGAGACAATTTGAATATCAACCGGATGAAATTATTTGCATACATGTGAACAATTTAAAATATTTCAATAATCATTCGATTGTGTCCTTCGCTCGCACAAGAGTGTGGTAGAGTCCGCCCACTTCTTTTAGCAGTTCACTGTGTGATCCCAACTGAAACATCGTTTGTCTAATCATTTTGCATTTTCGTCATCCATTTACTGCATTGTAAAGATCGCATTTTCCTCTTCTAATAAGAAAAAACATAAAAAGTGAAAGAATTTTCGAAAAAGTTTGTTCATATTTCTGTGTATTTCGCTCACCTGCACCACTTTTCCTTTCTCGATGACGGCTATTCGATCGGCCTTCTCGATCGTAGTGAGACGATGAGCGATCACGATCACAGTACGAGTGCCCGCACATCTAAATGAACCATTATTTGGATGCCGGTACTCCGTGCGCTCGTTTGAGAAAACACTGCGCCCTAGGGGGGGGGGAGGTTCGAATAAAAAAATGAAAAGTTGTATCCACGTCAAGCGATTTTACGTCGTAAGACAACGCTAAGTGGGACCCGCTGATAAGGCCAGCTGTTAGACGGACTACTTATCCTGCTGTCCAATGCTTTCTAGGGTAGCCATACCTTTCGCAACCGAAGTCACTACCAATTTACCGACCTCGGGGGATAGCAAGGCTTGGTTGGCCTCGGCGGGGGATTGAACTCGGTACCCTTCTGGGGTTCGAATCGATATAGCAGAATCCCATACCTCTGCATGGCCTCCTGCACAATCTGCTCGCTCTGGTTGTCCAATGCGGAAGTCGCCTCATCGAGGATTAGAATGGACGGATTGCGGACGAGCGCACGAGCGATGGCGATACGCTGCTTTTGACCACCTGTAGAACATAGTTCTTTCAGGTTTGTGTTTCTATTTCGGAACATTTTTTCTTCAGGGGGCACTATGTCGAACGAAATATCCCAAAACAGCTCACTTTTCCTGAAAATAAGCAAATTTGTTGACTTAACTTACCGCTCATTTGCGTGCCCTTCTCTCCACAGGTCGTCTCGTATCCCTTCTCCAGGCCCGTGACGAAATCGTGCGCATTAGCAGTCTTCGCTGCCTCGATGATCTCATCTTCGGTAGCATCGCAGCCGAATCCGATGTTCTCACGCACAGAGCAGTCGTACAGCACGGGCTCTTGCGCGACCAGCGCAATCTGAGTTATATTTTCGTTCGTTTTTGTGAACAAAACAGATAGCTTACAAAGCGATTTGAATCATCAAGAATCCTAACCTTCCGATGATAATGCTCATGGTCGAACTCCCTTACTGCCACTCCGTCCAGTGTGATCTCGCCCTCATCGGGGTCATAGAATCGCTCAAGGAGAGCAACGATTGTTGACTTTCCACCGCCCGACGGTCCGACAAGCGCCAGTGTTTCGCCAGCGCGAATGTGCAGAGTGAGTTCCTGCCAAGCAAGGAATTCAGAAATTGCGTCATGAGAACGACATAATGGATGAATTCTTCCCTAAAGACTCACACTGAGCACGTGGTTCGTCGTCCGGTTTGGATAAGTGAACGAGACTCCGTCCAAGCTTAGAGCTCCCTAGAAAATACCGAGTTCGAAGAAATAATACAAGCAAAATAATATGGGATGTTGAACCAACTTCCACTGGCTGCTCGACCGTTCCATTCGTCTCGATTTCCGGCTTTCTGACGAGGAATTGACAGAATTTGCGCGATTGACCGAGCGTTCCCATGAATGAGGGAATTTCGTATGTTAGACCCTGAACAATTTGATTTGAGCATCGGAACAGAAATTGCATTGATATTTTTTAACAAATGAAAATCAAAGATGATATTTGTGGAAAACAATAAATCTATGGAAAAAATGCAGAAAAAAAATTGTGGAGATAGAGAAAAAATTGTGCAGATAGAACTTACGACAACTCCCTGCCCAATCTCCAGCTGGTACATCATGAAAGTAACGAGCGCCGCAGCTTCCATGCTTCCTGTATATTTTTCAAATATCAATCACATTATTGTGCTTGGACTGATAATAACGATAACTATTTGCAAAATATTCGCATGGGAATTCGGGTAGTGCAAGGATTGTGTCTACAGCCCCGTGATCGAACGCCGTTGAACTGACCTTCCGACACTAATTTCGCACCGTACATGAGCACGATTACGTAGAGACTGTTGTGGTAGAGATCCCACGAGAAGTGGAGAACGATCGAGGCAAGGGCTCTGAACGATATTACCGTAGAACCGGCAACCTAGAAACTAGATCCCAACCATCGAGGTTGGGCTTCTGTAAAGTAACGGAAGGTACGGCAATACGAAACAGAGAATCGAATAGCTTACTCCTTCTTGGCAACGCCCCTTGCTCTGTCGACCGCATCTGAGAATCTCTTCGAGGATCTCTTCTCCGCGCCAAACGAGCGGACAGTACGGATTGTGGAGATTATCTAGAAATTAATCTTGTATAGATTATTATTTATTCATGAATACCTCTTCGGCAACCTGATGCGAGTTCGCGGAAACATCGTTCTCCTCGGAGCCCATTTTCTGAAAAGGTTATTGATTATTTCATCTCAATGATATATATTCACTCAAATCTTTCTCAAGCACTCAAAATACGAACTTTTTTGCAAGACTGACCTCATAGAACTCTCCGGACAGCTGGGATATGTAGATAATGATGGGGAATGCGATGAAATTAATGAGAGTGAGGCGCCACGAGAGACCCGCCATGAACATCACTTTACCGAACTGAATTTGAAATATTAACGACAATTTAACGACCATCTTTACCATGGTGAGAAAATTTTTCAGTGAATCCGTGAACATGTCGGATATTCGATACGAAACACGATTGACGTCGGATGTGATGCGAGAGATAATTACTCCTAAAAATTTCGATTATTCCACGGATTTGATTGATGAAAGTAATGTACGAATCCCACCGGATTTATACTTGTCGAAGAATGCGATTTCCTGATTGAGTATCGAATCGAAAAGATCCTTTCTCATCTTGGAAACGGTGATCGAAGAAATGTAGTTGAAGATCCCGCTGTTCAGTCCAGTCAGAATCATGCTGAAATCGGCTCGCTTACCCCCTTGAGCCTTGAGGGAAGGCCTTAGGGTCTTGGTACTCACAGTGTCGGTGGGGATGCTCTCTTACTATTATTGTTTTTTTCCATTACTTAACACAGAATCACAGTTAAGATTTCTCGATAGAAAATCTGTTCCAATATTGAATTTACGTTCATTGTACGCCGCAATACCTCGCAAACGTGAGTGCTGCCAGGATTTTGATTGAATGGTAAATGTCGACGCCTTCCCGGAGTGCAGTGATTCCGTTCATCACGAGACTCGTGTAATGCGGCATTGCGACGTTTACTGGAATATTTGTTGTGTTGAGCACTCAGCACGCAAGTGATTGGTAGTATCTTGTCTTATAGTGATGTTTTATGAAAGTTCCCCGTTTATTGCACACTCATTTTTCTCTTCAATCTCAAAACTCATACAATTACTGAAAACGCCTTTCCAAGTGCCATGACTCACTACCGTCGTTATCATTTTACTTTCTAATTACACCCTGCCCGTCTTGCAAATCGCACCTGCAGTAGTGCCGAGGGAGACGCCCATGCCGACCAGCATCCAGGGCCAATTCCCATACGAATACTTCGCAAGGATCATAATCTGTTGAATTTTTGTGATCGGAATGTCGAGATCCTCCTTGTCATCTTCATCCTCTTCCTTAGCCTTTTCGAAACAAGCTTCGAATTCCTTCGACCTTCAATATTTCCCTTTTTTTATAGCTTTAGTAGCTCCTTTCGCACCACATTCGATAGAAATACGCCGCTGACAGGATGTTCCATGCCGGAAGGATGAAGATGCCTGAACTTAGTCATCATTTGCGTTTTAGTATCTAGGCGTTGCTCGTGTGAATGTTTGCCGAGTTTGTAGTCTTCTCTCAATTTCACAAGTTCTTGTCTGTTCCATCGGACTATTTTCGAATATTTTCGGAAGTGGCTTGATCGGATCGACCTTTCATGTATACTCAAATTTCAAAATGACTCATCTGTAGGATTTCCCAATACATACTAACCATTGCAGCCTAGCAACGTCTCTTGCTCAGAGAACAGGAGACATTTGAGGAACGAGAATGATATTGAGGCAACGAAGAACGAGGTGGTTGGTTTGTCGAGCCACGCGACTAGCGAACTCTGAAGGGAATAGAGGGTAAATAGAAGAGATCAAGAGAACAAGATGGTGAGGTGGTGAAACATCGTGTCACCATGTTGTGCAATGCTAATTCGACGCCACTTCGATATTCTTGGGATCATTAAATGATTGAAAATTCAAAGGGAAATGCGATGATGTTAAAATTGTGAGGCAACCTTTCCGGTCGCGTTTAGCTGATAAGAAGTTGCGTAGAATAGCACTCGAAGGAAGGCAATGAAGAGAAAATCAAGCGGAGACGAGTAGAAAGAGTAGACATTGAAGCTCTGAGACGTTAAAGTTCCGGGATGATGAGGAAAGAGGGGAAATACCTCATACACATTTCGAATGTCGAACTGACTGGATCCATAGTATCCGAATAGGGATAGAATAACCGCAATGTCAACGAGAAAATAGGAACATGTAGACGACGGAGATATCAACATGTGTGCAGAGGGATTGAATGGGCAAGCCCGGGGGGAGGAAGAGAGAAGTAGGCGAGGAGAGGAGGGGAACTAACGAAACAGCGTGCAAAAAGCGTGCGTAAGAGTTCAAAAGATTGTGGGAGAAAGTGTGTGCATACGAGAGATTTCAAGGGACGAAAAGGAAAAAACGCGCAATGAGTCACACCCCTTTCACAATTTTTCTCCGCCCTTCGGGAGAGAAGCGAAACGATTCGAAACATCAGCGTCAGATAAGAAATGGTTTCGAATATTTTCGAAGGAAAATACAGATTAACAAATTCCCCTGAACAGAACGGATTAGCACTCAACGCCTTTGACACTTGATCAACCGATAAGGTAAGAACGATATCTGGATAATCAAAGGAGAATAAAACCAAGTACTGGTGATGTGCCGACCTTACATGCCCGAGAACAGTCGAATATTCAACTTAGATCTCGACAGAACAAATCTAACGTGGTCGTGTCCACGTAAACGCCCTTGGCTACGGAATTTGGACAGGGCTCATCGTCGCCCCATTTGGTATTGGAAACGTCTCGAACGTGTATAATGGTCCGTCTTAGAGTATCCAATCCTGAAATAGTCCAAATATGGCGCAGTCGCATCCATTTTTGCTATTGGTAAGAATCCCTTTCGCAGTTTGCGGTCCATAACTAGCTAAAGGGGAAAATGCTTTCCGGATCAACTGGTAGTTCGTGGTAAATGAGAGATCTAACACAGAATTGCTGTTCACTGGACGTAACAGTTACAATCGAGAACCAACTCGTGAACGTAGCTTGAAACAGTCGGCTCCACCTACGAGGTACGAATATTTTATAACGTCAAGCATTTTAATGAATTAAAATAATTCAGTTTCAGTCAAAATCATCGTCGTCTAATCGTTATTGATTAAATGGCTTCCGTTGAATTTGTGCGACTCAGGCGATCTATGGCGATCAATCATACTTCTTATGAAACATATCCAGGATTGCTGATATCCGTAGTAGCTATTGAGGTACAAATGTCATCTTCCTTCACTCAGTCCATTCCTCTTTTCAGATGACAATCAACGTTTGCATCCTTGCGTTTCTGCCTATTTTCTGTCGCATTGTTTGGAAGTCGGGTATCGTTAAAACCATGAACTTCACATAAATATTGATTATCAGGTGTGGTCCATCGCAATTTTCGACTTCAATTGTGCAATACAGCTTGTTTATATTGCCTAGGAACGGCTTCTCGATTTTATCTCTTCTACGTTCAGTTCAGTGGAGTGCCGGATGAAGGTTCAAATTCATTCTTGTTGTTTCCAGGAAAGTGGAAGAAAGACATTAATCATTAATCATTAGCATTTAGCGATACATGTAAATGTGAAAAATATGTGCGCTAGTGGGAAAAGCACAATGTTTCAGAGATCGTGGATTTCTTCTATCCCGCGCAAACAATAAGAGCTGCCGAAAACATAATTTCAGTTTCAATGTGATTTCAAGCTAATTATTTATCAAACTTTTACACTTTTAGAATTGGAGCGTTTGCTCTCGAACGAACAATCGCAACATACAAATGGTCATGGTATGAAAAGGGATCGAACTCGACAATACTGGTTATAACTTTTTTTCTATTTTTTGTGCATAGGCACTATTTCAGGTATACTTGTTAATTGAATCGATGAATCTTTTTAGTTTTTTGTTGCATGAAAAAATAACAAGTGATTTTGAGGCCGTTAGTCAAAGAATCATAAATTGAATAATTCAGATGCATATTCTCTCGATGTAGGCTTTATTCAGATAATGTCAGTTGGAATTCTAGGGATACTTGTAAGTGATTTAGTTGATATTATTTCTGAAAACTCAAAATAGTGGTTCACGTCCATTTACCGAACGAATCAAAAGTTGTGGATCAAAATGAAAGCGGGTGCACAAGTAGGCAGTTATTCCGTCGCTCAAGCATTTCAAGTGAGAGAGAATGTGGAAGTTCTCAAGGTTCAATTGTTCACTCCTTTCTTCTTCCGTCAATTTCCAATTCCAGTATATGTCGTGGATGGGAAGAGGATGGATTGTATCTACAGTAACGTGTTTTGCCGCATATGCTTATTTCGCGTAAGGAAGTTTTGATAGAAAACTGATTGAAGCATTTTGTTCAGATTCGGTCCAATTGGGTACGATGCAACTCGAGCACTTGCATACAATATCTATGAAATTTTCGTTGCATTGTTCGAGTTTATTTCTCCATGATCAAAAATTATTTACTTCAGAAACGTTGCTGCCTTCTATACGCTCAGCATCACAGGGAATTCACATATTCTCAGACAGTTTCGAAAGATGAAAATCATTCGAGTATTTCTTAATTCACGACGATTGGAGGTACCATTGCTAGATATTTATACTGCTAGATATATATTTCAGGAGAGTAAGAAGAATGCCGTTCATATTCGAAGAAACGAAACTGATCAGTATTTCTCAGACTTTAATCGGACATTGTTGTAAATTCAATTTTCCCGATTTTTCTGTGCAAATCGATGTGATCCGACTCTGACGATACAATTTCCCTCATAAAATGTACTAAATAATTCTGCTATAAATCTTACTGCCATAGCTGAAGCATGAAATATAAGTTGATAATAAATATGATTCACATATTCTTCTCGATAATATCAATACAAACATCCCGTCCGTTTAACCCATCACAGACGGCCACTTATTTTTATCTCTCTTTGAACCTCGCCGCTTTCACTTTCCCCCCAGCTTGCACCCAACACTCAAGAAAGCCGGCTCGAGTGAGTTTGTTTTCCTTTCTTTATAGCATATGTTTTGAATAATTTAAATGTTTCATGGTTCAGTGAGCGCCGCTGCGCCCTACGTGCAGGGCTGCTACCTAGCCAACTGGGCCGTGTACAATCCGCCACCGCACAAGGCTAGTTCAGCAGATTAACTCGGGTTCAGAGTATCGAATCGTGTGTGGATATAGCAAGACGCGCAATACTTGTTAGAAAAGAGAAATATCTTATTTTGTAGAATAGAATCATTTCAATAGTGTCATCCTCAGTTCACTCCTGCCAACATTCCGATAGGACTGTGCACGCACATCTTTTACGCGTCCGCGGCTGTGAACATCACTACATTTGAAGCAACGTGAGTGTTATTTATCTCATTCTTATTCCGAGAGGAGACGTTGAGGATAGATCCAAAGTTTATTCAGTAATCTCAAATCTCGCAGTTCCTCCGATTACAATGCTGACGTAACTCTCGGCAACTTTGACGCACTGAACAATCTCAAGAAGCAACAGCCAGGACTGAAGACGGTTCTCTCGTTTGGAGAATGGGGCGAATCGCAAACGGGCATATATTCGGTAAAATTGTTTTTCCATAGTTGGACTGATAGTTCTCACCTGAGCGTTGCATATAGAGAGGTCAAAGTGGCATGTAACGAGTATGGCTAATCAGTGCAAATGTTACAGGTGTTAGCCTCCGACCCTGCCAAAATCTCAACATTCGTCAAGTCAGCATGGGCGATGGCTGATCAGTACGGCTTTGATGGAATCGATCTGGACTGGGAATACCCCGAGGCGAAGGATCGATTCAACTACATTGACTTGCTCAAGGTCGAATTTTATTTCATCAATCCATAGACATGGTCGCAATATATTTCCTAAAAAAAAGGTCATAACCAATCGCTGAGAAAGGCTGCGAGAGGAATATTGGACATCATTCCTTCAGGCCCTGCGGGAAGCGTCAGGAGGCAAACTGTTAACGGCCGCTGTGCCTGGCAGCGACAATTTGATCGGCTACAACACGCTGGAAATGGATGAGTACGCTCAATTTCTCGATTGCCGATCTTTCTCCCATCGTGACGGATTAAACTGTCCACTCGTTAGAATAGGGAAACTGATTCAGATACCTGGACTTCTTCAACATCATGACGTACGACTTCTACGGGGACGACGATCCGGTGGTGCAGCATCATGCAGCATACTCTGAAACTGTGAGTGCATCGCCATTTCACGGTCAATAATTGAGTCCATCTATTTGCATTTATATCGACAGTGTATGGTTTCTTTTGCTGCATATGATATCAGGCTCTTGTCAATCCAGATTCATGCGCTCCAACTGTGGAATCTGCGAGGTGCGTCGAAGAGTAAGCTGCTGATGGGAATTCCCGCGTACGGAGTTGGATGGACTGCTGATGTCTGCGCGTCAGTACTCAATTTTCTGAAAATACATTACCTTTCTCAACTAATCTCCTAAATTCGATTGCGATTGCTGCTTGCATTTTTACAAACTTTCTCATATTGCAGTCTCGGAGCTCCCGCATCCGGTCCGGCTGACCCTAACAACGATGAGGCCGCCTACTATGATGTAAACTATCGCTGACAATTATGAAATAATTCAAATTCAATTAGCTCGTTGCGATGACGGGTCAAGTAATCGACACTCCTGAGGGACCGCTACTGCAGACGACGATCAAGGGAAAGAATAAATGCTATGGTTTCGACAATCCGGCTTCTGTGAGCAAGAAGGTGACTGCAATTGAACTATTGTCTGCATAAAAAATCTCTTCTCGCTTTGCACGCTCTCTGGTCTGTCCGATTGACGAGAGACCAAATGAGAGACGGGGGATGCGGAATTGTCACAAGTAAAGTAAATCCACATCCCTTTCAGATGGCCTTCGTCACATCTCAAGACTACGCGGGCGCCTTCACGTGGAGTGTCGACATGGACGATGCCGCCTTTAATCTTCACTACGCCATCAAGTTTGTGCTAGAACTTTGACTGATGCGCTAACTAGGACACGGCTCTCCATTCCATTCAGTCTCGAAGTTATTTTAGACAGGGCCTATCGAATGGAACGCAATCAGCGAATGCAGATGAACCGGCGAAATGCGTACAAGGTGAATTTCGATGAAAAAATATGTTCGTGATTTTGCTTTTAGGATCAATTCGCGCGAGTACGAGAAATAATTCGTTCGAGCAGTGCGTAGACGGATTATGGACAAGGATTCATTGATCGCTTCGAGGAAGCATGCGTGCATTTCTTCATTTTTCATGTTCAAGCGATTCTATTTCATGATTTTTTGCATTGAACACTGACATTATCCGATAAATGAGTTTCCATAAATGGGAAGCATCATCGTAAGTAGAAGGACAATTTAGTGAAAAGTCACGGGAAAGAGATTTAAATTTCCGAGGGCGCCGGGTGGGTTGGGGGGGGGATGAGAGCGCTACTTTTTCATGCCTATCTCTCCAACCCGAGGATTTCTCTTCCTTCCTGTGTCAATATCTCTTTTCCCTTTGAGAGGATTTCAAATTGGTTCGCAATTCTTCAGTGTACCCGGTGTAATATGGAATTGTTTTCACCTGTCGATGATGAAACCCACACGTACGTTGTAATCATGCTTGAGATTCGTGATTCTAGAAATTCCTATCTATCTTTTTCAATGACGTTGTATTCACAGAATAATACCATAATTCTCATTCTTCTACCCCATTCTGGACTGTTGTTGCAAATGGAAAGCAAAAATACAGAAACAGAAGATTTGTGTATGATGCTCCTCACCTTTCGTTCATTACAAGATTTCGAGCGGTCTCTGCACAGGGAATTTATCTTCTTACCTTGTCACAGACACACTAGCTGGAAAAATCCAACTCTTTCGGAACTCAGGACATTTGCGACGAACCACTGAGAGGTTCCCAGTGTATTGACATTAGGGAATCTTTGCGTGTGTTTGAATCTTGTGTGTGTAATCATCATTAGCCATTCATCATTCATTCATTGTACATCATTAGCCTGATTTTACAGGTAGCGGGGGAGTCATGTTTATCAGCTGACCTCGGTTTAAATTACATTGAAAATATTGCAATCGATTTCGCAAAAAAATGCTTCTAATACTAATTGCAGTTGGAAATATGAACTCCGACGTTTTCCCGATCTCCCGTCCAATCAATGTGCGTCAGTTCGACATGACAGCGTCGATAGCGAAATTCCAGGACTGCTCCATTTAGTTCACTCACGGAGACGAGTTCGAACTGAAATAGTAATATCAAAATAATAGATTGTTCAGACCCATCATCAGAGAGCGTTTTGGCGTTGGCCATGCAAATTTGCCATCCATAAACTTGCCTCTCCATAGAACTTGCTCTCCTCAGTGAGTGCATCGATTCCGTACGCGCCCAGACTCGCCCGCACCGTTTCGTTCCGTGCTCGGAATCGAACCCGACGCGTGCGATCGTCGGCGGATAGTAGCTGAAAACGGGTAAAATTAGCGAAACGACTCTCCTCATTGTACATGCTCTCTGAGTTTACCACAGTCAATAGACATCACCCGGATAAAGATTCATACCCCAATAATACAATAAAATATGAATCATTATTAGACAAGACAAATTGAGCCGAACCTGCAACACCTTCGCCAGGTTAGGCAAGGTGATGTCCTCTACTGGCTCCACCAATATGAAGTTTGGCTGTGCTGCAAGTAGCTTGAAGAGAGAGTCGAGGGACCATGTATACTACAATGAATTTTAATAGAACGAGATGTGTGTGTTATGAAGAGATGGTGGTCCATATGAGCTTGTGCTATTTAAAAAAATGCTCATCGTCATACATACCTCATTATGCAAAGCGATTTTCATCTTGTTCATGGGTGGAATCAGCAATAATTTCGCCATTTCGGGGCGAAAGAAGAGGTCCATTGTGAACGCGCTTTCTTTGTAGTCGGTAATGAGCTGGAGAGCGCTGAAACCATCTTTACATCAGAAAAAGCAAAGCAGTTGAGAAAACATAGGGTTAATTGTTCGAGTCTTAGCTCGCTGCCTTGAGATGTTAATGTCTAGTACTCACTTCTCCAATTGCAATCCTGAGTTCAGGCTAAAGTGAATATTCTTGATTTGTACGCGATCGACGAGCTTACGTAGGAAAGCAAATGGTATGGAATCATCGAGCTGAACGTCTTGAATCTTTGAAAACTACTGACAATTCTCAACTCGCCTCAAATGTGAATGACTCCAGAACGATTCCACTGAAGAGAAGGTTCCTGAGATATAGGATCCGTTCGAATCCCTCCTCTGTCTTGGGAACGCAATGAAACTTGGCGCCGCCTATGTAGACTGAGACTGTGTCCTGTAATGGAGGAAATTAATTGTGTATGCGTCTCCTTACTCCCAGAGAAGACTTTTTCGTAAAGCATTGATTTCTGAAGAAGTCTCACTTCTCGCTGTGTGCATACTCACTAATACACATTTTCGTCACGCTTTCTTGCCCATACTATTCGCTCACCTCACACGGCAACTTCTTGTGATCGAACATCGGCTCTTCCATGGCGCACCGATCATTGCAGTAGCCAGCATTAGTCTCGGCAACGAGCTTTGCAAAGGTACTAAAACAATACTTTGATAACTAAAAATGAAGGAAAACACACCTACCGACAAGTGAGTCGCAACCTCAGTCGTTCTTTCATCGGCACAAATTGCATCATTTCCCGGAGAAATACTTGGGGAAGCGTGAAGAAGTCCATTGGCGAAGGTGGACGATCGATAATGCAGAAATATTGCGAGAATAGGTTTCAAATGCTCACTAAATGGAGTGGCAGCAGAGCAGGCAAAAGAGGAGAAAACGCGACACGCGAGGACACGCAAGAGAAACAAGCAAAAGAGAGGGAAGAGACGAGAAAGCGTGCGCTGCGTTTGACTACAAATTCCACCTATGGAGCGCTGATGCATTTACGAGGTATTATGGCTTCTCTAGGGAGAAATCGTGCTCTTGGGTATGATCATTCTGTTCCTGTTCATGGCATTGCCAGCGTCTTGCACAAGATTGCGCAAAGTTTGGTTTGCTCAAAAGCACTTGATTTCATTTTTGACATCGAAGAAATTGCGATCTCACCATGCGACGGGATCGCAGATGTCGTCGATACGGTATTATTCCCAGCCGACTCGGCCCTTCCACGATTCTACGCGAGTTCTCCATTGAGGGAACGTCGTTTATGTGTTTTAGGAATCTTCGGGTGAGTCTCGTTCACGGTTAGGCTTGGTTCAATGCCGCAACTCCAAACCTTGCCGTATATACGATGATACACTGTCCAGAATGATACAGAAATGCGCAGGAGGACAACTTCACGGACACGAACACGACTTTCGCGCAGCCCGATCCGTTCGGCATCGATGACTACTACGTGCCGTATTCGTTGAATAAGAGAAAGCGATGGACGTTGCCGGAAAAGATTGCGGACCAGATCGAGCAGTTGCAGGTGATGAAGCAGCATCTAGAAATAGCGAATAACGGAGCCTAAATTTATCCATTTTCTATGTCCGCTCGAATTGCATTCAGAATAAGATTCTCATTGGAATATAGTCCGCATTCTCTCTCGCAAGCATATAATCATAGAAAAGATAATTCAATTTCTATTGTATAATATTCAAACCAGGAAAAGTACATTAAAGGAGGCGTATCATGAAAAATTACTTGATGTTTTTGAGAACATGATCCGATTGGAATCTAGAACGATATTATAATCCCGAAGTTTGGAAGTCGTAGATCCATTTTAAACCGAGTTATAAGCATTTGGCTGCCTTCCAAATGACCCTGAAGATCCGGCAACGAGCGAGAGAGTATGCAAAATGAGGAGAGCGCGCCCTCTCATTCCTCACTTTGCATAGTCGCCCGCGCGGTTCGTGATACGCCTTCTTTAACAGGACCCACTGCACAACGTGCGCGTCTCTATTTTAACGCACGAGTTCGACCACGCATATCGATCTACTATCAAATGGGCAGAATACGATCTCAGATTTCGCTATGCGTGAGTTCAGCTGATGACCTTTTTCAAGACTGTTTTTTTATCGATTTTGTAACCAATCTACCGTCTTCTTCGTAACGCACTGATTTCGCTCACTGAGATCTCACTGAGCTCAAACTCCATAAGAATGAAGACGTGTCCTCTCACCATTCTGGTCAGCAAGAGACGCAGTAGAGCCATCATTCCAGCCGGTCATGCCACAGCGTCACCAGTGACGGCAGTGTGACCCATCACGTGGCGCCGAAAGGGCAGCAGTTGATGCGCAAACTGGTCCATCCGTATGTTATTTCATGTTTCTTCTTCATGCAGAAGATAGCATTCCACACAATCCCATTCGTCTCGATTCAACGCGTAGCATATTTATCATTCCAGATGGGCCGTGGAAAAATATATATGGTTCATTGTCGAGAAACGTACGCCGTGGAATACGTGTAATGATAGATGGAAGCCGGTGAACTTTGAGTATCGAGACCGCCGGATGTATGCGCGTATGGATGAGGAGGCCGTGGATCAGGTATTGATGAAGAGCAAGATATCGAACATTTTCCAGGTTCGAAAGTGTGAATAATTACAGATAGTCCACGTGTTGTACACCGTCCTGGAGAAGGCTACGAAACCTGCTGCCTACACCAATATCCCCGTGAAAAAGTGAGTATTTCAAATTTCGAATGTTTCGATAGTGCATTTTTATCATGAAAATCAACAGGAAAGCGCCCAAGCGTGATCGAATGTCGCGCAATCATCGAAAGCGTAAAATTGAAGGTATGTCTGATAGTGAGGATGAAGAAGAGGAAGATGGGGAAGATGACGAAGGTTTGATCTCATAGTGCTGATTGTGAGAATTTTCGACTCCGCAAATTCTTACAGAATACAATACGCCTATTTCTTGTCCTGCTACCGCATCTTCGCTCGCTTCTTTCATCGTCTCATCGAGCAAAACTCGAAATCATCCAAAGAGGGAAAGAAAGATGCGATTTGAAGATGAACAGTTTCTTTCGTCCACAAAGAGGCAGAATTTGATACCTATCCCGGTAAGACTGAGCCGCATCTATCGTACCGTCATCGTTCACGTGGAGATAAAAGTCGTTGAAAGTCACAAATACATACAACCATTGAATCTAAAATTAACATCTGTACATCTAAAAAAATAATGTCCGAATATTACTCTAATCTTCTTCAGGAGCCGACCACATGGTCGTGGCAGGAAGAAGAGGATGACGATGAA
The DNA here is from genome assembly GCA_900490705.1 of Pristionchus arcanus. Taxonomy (NCBI): domain Eukaryota; kingdom Metazoa; phylum Nematoda; class Chromadorea; order Rhabditida; family Neodiplogasteridae; genus Pristionchus; species Pristionchus arcanus. The sequence goes on along the minus strand of LS486795.1, from coordinate 16,841 downwards.
GAGATCATCGAAGATGTGATATTCGTTGAGAGTCCCCCAAGGATCGTCCTGGGTACGACCGTATCCTTTATCTACAGACTATTTCTCTCTTCTTATTTCCCTACACCATCAATCGATAATATTACAGTAACCGCGCTGCCTCAGCTATTCACGAGAATTCCACTTGTTCAAACTGCGCTGCATGATCATCCCACGCTGCCGGTCTTTCCACGATCCTGGGAGGTGTTGTAACTTTGATTTTGAGTTATCCAGCACAAGTAGTATGACTAAATGTGAAAGTGCTATTCAGGTGCACCGACAAGATACAGTACGCGTGTTGGGATGCGACTTTCCCGTCTGCATCATAGCCAAAGAGATGAACGAAGGAAAGATTGGATTGTTCGCGCATGAGAAGTATGTTATTTGAAGGGCTACTTTGACAACTCCTCACGCGTCTTTCCTCTGTGTGTTCTCTATCTCTCTCTCTCTGAAAGATGAGAAACGGCATTCGAAACGAAAGGGGCTGCCATGATGCATTGTCATAGTTACGGTTAGGAACAATTTCACACACAGTTATTTGCGACCATAATGCAAATACACATTTCTAGTTGTCTCCGATGCGCGGATACCTGGGGCCGAATTCGTCCTCTATTCGAGGATGGCGATGGGCCATCTCAACGTGAGACAAAATCGATGTCGACCTCATGCGGAACCTGCTGTATGATGACGGACGAGAGTGGGCTGAACGAGGCGAGACAATTATTGCATTCCTCCTAGAAAAAAAAAGAGTCTGAGCAGCAATTTAGTCCATCCGAGCTCCCTGAATGCTCAACTTTCAGCATGCGCAGCCCTTCTCCCTCTCTTGCGGTCACACCAGCTGCACGGGCTGCTGGCTGCGGAGAGTGTCGGATGACATGAAACGAGGAGAAGTGCCTACGACCTGCCCGGTCAGTGCCTCTGTCCACACTCTCAATGATTTCACTCAACTCACTTTCCATTCAGTTTTGCATTTGCTTGCATGAATTTACTTTTTAGGTAGAAATTGGTCTAACTTGATTATTGTAGGATCCCTGCTGCACACTAACCCTCACGATCACAGCAGCCGCAGCGCTGCTTGACTCGGCGTCTCTACGCGCATACAGTGATGCCGTTGAGGAGGTCAGGTTCACCGTTGATCTTTGATCTCGTTCTGGGGCATTGAAAAAGGCACCCTTCAGGCGCTACTCTGGCAACAAAAGATTGCGCGCTGCAGCTGGTGCAGTAGACTGCGGCGATTTGATAGGTAAATTACTGAGCTTTTGAGACACCGGTAATCGAATACCAATTCTAGCTCACGTCCGTTCATCCGATGCGAGTGCGGGTGTGTGGTGTGTGCACGATGCTCTTCGCCTGCTCATTTGCCCGTCTCATGCGAAACGTACCACGAGTACTACCGTTTCATTGATCTATACGGTCAGTGTGAGAACGGTGGATTGCATAACATAGTATTAGGAGAACACGTTTTGCCAAGTACGGGCATGTCTGAAAGTTATCATGGTCTACTTTAGGCATGGGCACGTACGCCTTCTGGCACTGCGTGCCGAGTTTTATCAAGAAGGTACTTTTATTTATATTTTATTTTAATTATTTTTTTATAATTCTGATCCCTGATTATTGAAACTGAGATTGCAATATATGTATTTCCAGCGTCCACTGGAACTCGCTTTCGATGCTAGACTGGCGTATAATGAACACCAGAAAGAGGTATGATACACAAAATAATTGCTGTCAGGGCGAAGAATCAGTCGAAAATCCCTCCCTCTTAATTGAGCGTATGGAATTTCATTTAGCTGGACAGCCGGTTGCGATGCTTGTCGATACGGAGTAGAAAGGAATTCAGAAATGTCTTTGCGGCGGTAGGTTTCTGAATGGATTTTGAAAAAAATATTGTAGTAATAATGTTTTTAATAGCTCGCTCACCTCGCCCAGATGTGTTGTCTGAACTCGGGGAAATCGAGACGGTACCTTGTCTTGGCACAACGAATTCAGTTTGCTATGCACTATTTCTTCGATACGAAGTGAGTACAGTAGAAATAAAAGTTTCCCTCTTCTCGAGATTTTCTTTTGTGGGTGACCGTTCGCATTTCAGGGATCGAAGTCGAAGAAATCTTCAGCGCAAGACCGAGTTCATGATGTTGATTCTGAAGGATATTGTTTACGAGTTGTTCTCGTAAAAAGTTTTTGAAGACGACTTGTTCATAAATAGTCTGTATAAAAATGATAAATGGATTTGTTTCACCAATCTCCTTTTGCATGTTATTGGATTTCTAATTTCGGAAATAAGAAACCGCGTTGTGTCAATACTAATCAACGCCTTTATCCGGAGAGCTCATGTCTAAATCTCAACATATATTTAGAGTGTACTCGATGTTCCAAAGATGTGATCTATAGAGCGAAAAGAGAGATAAGCAGTGGAACAATCTCAAAATGCTCACTCGCCTATCAGAGTAACGAGGGAGAGCGAGGGGGGAGAGAGAAAATAATAAAATAAGAGAAAGAGAGTGATCATTCGAATGGCAGCGTGCACTGCGTTTCGCTACACAATAAGCGGATGTGAGTCACCTCCGCACCTTTCAGCACCTAGAAAGCGATAAGATTGTGCTTGGGATCTCTTTCCCAATCCCATATAATTATTTTCGCGCTATTCCCATTGTCTTGCACATGATTGCGCAAAGTGGCTCACCTTGCTCACATTTTCTTTGCCACTGTTACAACATAGTTGAATGCCGCTTTAATTCCGCATAGGCATCATGCCTCTCACCTTTTGTGCTTTGAAAACTGCGAAACTATACTTTAATTTCAGAATGCGGCCGGATCAAAGCCATGGAGGTGCTCGCAAGCGACTTGGTCCTTCCACGATCCGAATGAAGCAATCGTCAGAGGACTCATGTTACGTGTGCATCTCGCATGCTGGAGTAAGACTTCTTTACCGTTCGAATACCAATGATTTACTGCAAGAAATTCTTGCGTACCGCGGTACATCATGGCTAGCCCGTGCGCATATTATAACACATTACAGGATACGTGCGACAACTTTACAAACATCGGTATCACCTTCGCACTTCCTGAATTATTCGGAATCAAGGACGACTACGTGCCCTTTTCGATGAACAAGAGGAAACGATGGACGTTACCTGAGAGGATTGTAGATCGAATAGAACAGTTACAGGTACTGTGAGCTTTGATTGGGGCCTAAACAAAATGTAAATCGATCGTTCGAGGAGGATCCGCTACATAACTTGCACGTCTCCATCAACACGCGCGACTTCAATTACGAATATCGATCTACAGTCGATAAAGTCGGAAGCGATCTAGGCCATACGTGAGTTCAGATAGGATACCAACGTATTCACGACGAATGCATGGCAACCATTCATCGCCTCTAGATTTCACAACATACTTTCGAGCATACCGGTGAGAGATTCAGTAGGGAAAATATTGACTCATTCTAGCCGCCCATTCTACAACGTAACCAGGCCGAGAGTGACCCGATCCGTTGCGCGAAAGGGCCGACAACAGATGCGCAAACTTGTTCATCGGTGAGCTTATTCAAGGGTATTAGATAGGCCTGGGCTACGCATGCATATCAATTCGATGCCATCTCAGCGTATTTCTCAGAGCGTTGTCGCTTGGATTTATGATCAATGGTCTATACCTGTTCGCTCTCAGATCGGACGATGTCAAGCCGTGGAACAAACGTGACGAGAGATGGGAGGCTGTGAAGTTTGACTATCGGGACCGCAGAGCGTATCTGGCTGAGGATGAAGAAGCCGAGTATCAGGTGAGCGATATCGAGTCACCGTAGTAGATAGTCCTGGCTATAGGTGTTCACTGGATATGTAATACGTTGTCGCGCAAATACTTGGGAGGAGAGACAATTGTAAAGATAAAGAATCAGACGGAGGAGGATGATGATGACAATAAATTCCTTGCAGAAGAAGCACGTGGTCTACACCGTACTGGAGAAGGCTACTAAACGGTCTGCCTATTCCAATGTCCCTGCGAAGAAGTATGCATCATTTTTCACTTATTTTGGTCATCAACTTTTGCCATTGGTTGCCTATTTTAGCGGTAAACTTGTAGAAAAGAGCGCAAACGAGATCGCCTATCGCGCAATCATTTCAAACGCGTAAGGGAGGAAGAGCCCGAGAATGAAGAAAAGGAGGAGATGGAGGAAGGAGAAGGTTTGATCTTGTCTTATTTCGAATTTCAGGTTTAGTAACTGTTTACAGAATTCAATGCGTTACTCTCTTGTCCGGGCGTCACCACTTCGCTCTCCTCCTTCATCATCACATCTGTGCAAAGTAGGCAACGAAAGAAGATCGAACGGAAGAGACGCTTTCAAGACGAGCAATTCCTATCGTCAACCAAGAGGCAGAATTTGATACGCATCCCGGTGAGACTGTAAAACATATCTTGTTTTTGGGGCGTTTTTGATGCCAAAGGTCGCAAAAAAGTTTTAAGCTCTTTCAAGCGGCAGTTTAAACTAGTCAAACATCAACGTCGTTGTTTACAGAAGCCAACCACATGGACTTGGCAGGAAGATGATGATGAAGATGAAGAGATCATCGAGGATATAGTTATCGTTGAAAGCCCGTCAAGAATAGTCCTCGGTATGATAGCCTCTTCGATTTTCTTGAATGACCAATTCATGATTTTACAGTAACCGCCATGCAGCAACTCTTCACGAGGCTGCGGATAGGCGACACAGCACTGCATGACCACTCCACGATGCCAGTGTATCCACGATCTTGGGAGGTAGTGTTGTCAAATTGCATTTATTGTTAAGGGTTCTGTCCCATGGAAACTTACGAGCAACAGTATTGGGATGTATCTAATGATTATGCATGATCAGGCGCAAATATCAAGGATCTAAGTTTGTGCATTTCAGGTGCATCGACAAGACACTGCACGAGTGTTGGGCCGTGCCTTTCCCGTGTGCATTATCGCCAAAGAGCTTGCAGAAGGAGAGATCGGATTGTTCGCTCAGGAAAAGTACGAAATTCGGATGGTTACGGTATAAAATAACAAACGATTGTAGCTGTCTTCGATGCGTGGACAAGTGGGGCCGATTCCGTCTTCTATTCGAGGAGGGAGATGGGTCATCGCAAAGTGAGAGGACGTCAACGTCGACATCATGTGGTATTTGCTGCAGGATCATGGACAGGAGTTCGCTAAACGAAGTGAGGGAATCAATTAATCTCTGACAATGGTTATGTATCATGTCTCCTTTAAATTTCAACTTGTAGTATTTGCACCCCTTCGCCTTGGAGTGTGGTCACTCCAGCTGCACAGGCTGCTGGCTAAGACGAATATCTGATGGCATGAAGAAAGGAGATCTGCCCACGACCTGTACGGTCAGTGCCTCCCTCTACACTCTCCACTGATTTAGCCTAATCTTTTTTATGCATTACATGCGATCGCATATTTTAAATATGTCTGCGTACTTTCAGGATTCCTCCTGTACTAGAACGCTCACGATCGCTGCAGCCGCGGCGCTGCTCGAATCGGCGTCACTGCGCGCGTATACTGAAGCCCTGTCCGAGGTATGGTCTTTGATCTTTGCCCTCGTTCTGCCGCTTCACACATCCCTCAGGCACTTCTCCGGCAAAAGAAGGTTGCCCGCTGCAGCTGGTGCAACAGGTTGCGGCGAGTGGTTAGGTAGGAGATGGACGATGGACGATGGGCTTCAGTAGTCAACTTTCAATTTCAGCTCTCGCCCTTTTATCCGTTGCGAGTGTGGCTGTGTGGTGTGCTCACGGTGCTCTTCGCCCGCTCATTTGCCCGTTTCATGCAAAACGTACCACGAGTACTTCCGCTTCATTGATCGATACGGTGAGTGCATTCTTCTCGTTGTCCAAAATTAATTCCTTGTAAACTGTAGGTATGAGCACGGACATCTTTTGGAGCCACGTCCCGAGTTTTATCAAGAAGGTAGGAACTTCTTTAATCAATTTTGTCCCAAGATCATGCATGAAGAATGTTATTATGGGTTGACAAAACAATAGAAACATTTCCAGCGTCCACTAGGACTCGCTTTTGACGTGAGAATATCGTACATTGCGCAGCGGTGTGAGGTATGATACTGATCATTATCCCCCTAATAATTCGTCCATTGTTCAGCTGGATAGCCGGTTGGAATGCTTGTCGATGCAGAAGAAAAAGGAATTCAGCGATGTGCTTGCAGCAGTGGGTTCCTTGATTAGGTTTACATGGAATATGAAAATGACAAACAGACATTTTTTATGAGAAAATATATTTAAAAAAATCGTTGCAGCTTGCTCACCTCGCACAGATGTGTTCTCTCCACTCGGGAAAGTCGAAACGGTGTCTCGTGCTGGCACAAAAGATTCAGTTTGCGATGCACTACTTCTTCGATACGAAGTGAGTATTTTGTAGCAACTACAAAGCTCATTCTCTAGAGCTTCATATCATGTAGACATGGAGGAAAATCGATCGCAATTCAGGGACCGAAATCGTCGTTATCTTCAGCGCAAGACCGAATTTATGAAGATGATTCTGAAGGATATTGTTCACGAGTTATTCTCGTAAGTTGTTATCGTAGAAGAATTGTAAATAAGCGAACTGTATGATAAAGGGTTTATCACCAACTTATTTGCTATGGTCCTCATTAAAATACGTTATAATTATTTTGCCCCACTGGCGCACACTCGTCGCACCTTTGTGTGAGCCACTAACCCCATCTGACGATACCTTGGTGTTTCAGTAATCTGATTGACAATGATAATGCATTTATCTGAACAACTCAAGGAATAGACACAATGAACAAATTGCTCTCGACATGTATCTATCACGCATCGCAGTTGGAAATATATACATCGACGTATTCGATATCGTCCAACCAGTCGATATTCTTCAACTCGATCAGACATCGACGATAGCGAAGAAGCAGCAGAGCGTCGTGTTGTGAGCTCACGAAGAGGATTTCGAACTAAAACAAACAGCGATTGTTTGCCCCCATTTTGCGATTTCACTAGTTTCCGGACTTCACTAGTCTTTGTATAAATTTCACATGCTTAAACTTGCCTCTCCGTACCAGTTGCCTTCCTCTGAGAGAGCATCGATTCCGTGAGCGCCCAAGCGCAATGTATCATTCCTCGCACGGAAGTGAACTCGACGCGGACAGTTAATGGAAGATTGCAGCTGAAAACGGTGGAAACTTGACAAATTACCTCCAAATTTTGCGTGCTTTCACGAATCTCTGATCAATGAAAAAATCAAGGACATCGTAAGATAAGTGCCAAAAAAAGTGCAGAATCCCACCTGCACCACCTTCTCCAAGTTAGGAAAGGTAAGGTCCTCTACGGGCTCCACCAACGTCAAGTTGGGCTGTGCAGCAATCAGCTTGAAGAGAGCGTCGAGAGACCACGTAGACTGCGAGGAGGAGGCTTTGTATATCATGGGCACGTTCGGTTAGATACAAGAAATAGCGCGCAGGAGGGCGAAAGTCTTGAGAAAAGGAGGATCGGTATTCCCGACATTTCCGGGAATCCCGATACAACGAGACAGTCACCAAAATTCAAGAAAATGCGCAAACCTGATTATGCAATGCAATTTTCATCTCTGTCATGGGTGGAATCATCCGTAATTTCTCCAATTTGGGGCGGAAAAGAAGCTCCATGGAGAGCGTGCTTTCTTTGTAGGCCGCAATGAGTTCCCGCGCGCTGGAAACAGCCTTTTTACTCCATTTTGCTGAGAAAAGACAATAGAAAGAAATATAATATTATTGTATGTACATCACTTACTGCTCCAATTGCAGTCCGGAATTCACGCACAAGTAAACATTCCGAATTTTTACTTTCCTAACGAGTTCGCGAACGAATTTGAAGGGAATTGAGTCGTCGAGCTGAATCGATTCTTATTTTAAACGAACAAAACACTCTGAACTCGCCTCAAATCGGAATGAGTCTAGACAGATACCATTGAAGAGGAGCTTCTTGTGATAAAGTATCCGGCTGAATCCCTCGTCAGTCTTTGGCACGCAATGAAATTTTGCGCCTCCGATATACACTGAGACGGCATTCTGCAATGGACCGTAACTAATTTGACTTATCTTTTGAGAAGTTGAGAGGAGAGACGGGCTTCCCCACCTCGTGTCCTTTTTTTCTTGTTCGCTCACCTCACAGGACATCATCTTGTGGTCGACCATTGGAGCTCCCATTGCGCATCTACCATGGTAGTAGCCCGCATTCGATTCAGCAACGATCTTGGCGAAAGCACTATGATTTAGATTTTCATATCCGGGAAGTCAGTGAAACAGAAAATAAACCATACCGACTAGTGAGCCGGAGCTTCAATCGGCCCTCCATTGGCACGTACTCCATCATTTCCCGGAGAATCACTTTAGGAAGCGATAGCAAGTCCATTGCCAATCGTGGTTGCTGAAACAAGGAAAAAACTGTGAAAATGTAGTTTCAATAGCTCTCAAAAGGGAGCAGGAGTATGGAAGAAAATAAACACGCTCGAGTACATGAGAAAAACACACGCAAAATAGAGAGAGGAGAGACGAGAAAGTGTGCACTGCGTTTGGCTACACATCTAACGTATGCAGTCGATGATTCATTTACGGGGTTTTATAACCCTTCGAGCGCTAAAGTTGTGCCTGGGATGGGCCTCTCGTTCAAATATTGGTTGAGATGTCCCCTCCTTTCCCAATCCACCCAAATTTATTTGCTCCGCGTTGTCAATGTCATGCACAATATTGTGTAAAGCTCGTGTTGCTCAAATGTCTCCATGCGCACTGTTCGCCTAACAGTAACTCGGAGTAGCAATTTAGAGAAACAAAAAATTGCGTTGTCATGTTGTCCTCAACCTGTCTTTCTTAAGCCTGGTAATTGTTAACGTGGGAGTCGCAGAAATCTCATTGAGTCCCCACCGCGACCTAACGCTCATCGCATTGATTGTGGAACCAATTATCCTTTGCTTTACTTCAGTATGCGACCGGGTCGGACCAGCCATCGCTACGGCGTGCGACCCAGCCAACTCGGCCCGTCCACCATCACGAAGGAGATCTCGCCCGAAGACTCCTGCCATCGCTGCATTATTGGTTATGGCGTAAGTCCGTCTTATTATTGCTAAGCCCATAATTTGATTTCATCTGTCTGTCCATCCGTATGCCCACGTACGCACATTTTCACACTACCGGTAGCTAGTTATGATTTTCCTCATCCATTATGTACTTTCGATGTTTGCATTGTATTTTGCCAATGAATGCACCGAATTCTCATTTTAGTACGATGGGTACGAGGATATAAACTCGGCCTTCCGTCGTCCCGATCCGCTCGGTCTCGACAGCTTCTTTGTATCGTATTCGTTGAATAAGAAGAAGCGATGGACGCTCCCCAGAACTCTAGTACATGACATCGAGCAGTTTCAGGTACTCAGGGCAAACGGCGAGGATTTACGAGATGCATAGAAAGTAGTTGCGTCATAGCAGTTTCTCCTTTTCTCTTCCCAATTGTAATTCCTCTTTGCAGGACCCGAGTATCAACATGCGTGTATCAGTGTCAATGCATGAATTCGATCGAGCCTTTCACGCAATGAAGGATTTTTGGACTAATGAGTCAGATACACTCAGATATCGAGTCACGTGGTTTCAATTTGCATTTGCCTCGTTTCTTTCAATAAAGTGCTCACATATATAAAAATTGCAATATACGCTAATGTGTTTCGGCGTGTGATAATCCATCAAAATTCGTCGATCATTTCAGGCGTGAGTGCCACAGTGTCACCAGAGATGGTCGTGTAACCCGACACGTGGCTGCGAAAGGACAACAAATGATGAAAGCGCTCCTTCATCCGTGAGTTGGTCCTCTTCTCAAGCATGAAGAATATCGAGCGTACATTATAACGGCATTATGCAAGAACAAACAAGAATCAATAGTTGGGTGAGTTGGGGAGGAGGAAGAGTAGATGTGGTTCTGTGCAATCTGACCATCAGATGGGATGGCGGTGCTAAGCCCTGGCGACCGCGCGATCAACGATGGAAGCCGGTGGAGCACGATTGGAAACAGCCACGTGCGTACCTTAGTTCGGATGATGAGGAAGATGATCAGGTGCGAAACGCTTTCAAGAACTCGTGCGCTTTTTCTTTTTATTTTTCCCAAGACCGAACAGTCCCTCAATTAACGTCGATTACAGACACTGCACGTGGTGTACAGTGTGGTGGATGTGCCCGCGAAGCCCTCCGAGTATGCGCATCTGCCGCCGAAAAAGTGTGTACTTTGCATCTTCATCCCCTTCAAAACTTGCATATTTTGCCCAGGAAAGTGCCCCGAAGGGATCGAATCTCGCGCCATCGTCAAAAACGAATCATTAGGTGGGAATCAGATGATACCGATGACAAAGAGGAAACATACAAAGAAGGTACTTCGATCTACTTCCGTTTATTCGGAAGAATTGGCACATCACGATTGGAAAGAATTCATTAAATGTCGTGTCCCTTTGCAGAACCTTGCACTCTTCTTCACCATCGAGTGCCTGCCTCGCTTTCCACATTTCTTGTCCCCACCGCCCCGAAGTTCTCGTCCTGTGCCCGGAGGGTCAACGTTCCTCACCGGCGGAAGAACAAGAAGAGGCGTTACGAGGATGAGACTTTCCGATTATTGACGAAGAGACAAGATCTCTTTCGAAGAGAGGTAAGGTGTTAGTGCCTCTAGTCTTAGCTGTGAGGGGTGATCTGCATTGACAATATATACAATATATACAACACAATATTCATTAAGGAGCCAGCAAGATGGACTTGGCAGGAAGAAGATGATGATGAAGAAGGGGAGGAGGATGACGAAGGAAAGATTGTCGATGACGTGGTGATCGTCGAAAGCCCATCGAGAATCGTTTTGGGTATGGCAGTTTCAGTAATCAATCGATAGCTGATGTTACAGTAACTCCTCTTCCTCAGCTCTTCACAAGGATACGAATAGCTGACAGCTTGCTGAACGATCATTCGACGTTGCCGGTCTATCCGCGCTCTTGGGAGGTACGAACCAAATTAATATTATTATGGATCTGCCTGATTTGATTTGTTGAATTTTGGATGAGTTATTTCGGATTGAATATCCGTCTCAACCTTCATCATAATTATCCGAAAATTGTATTGGATATATATTCCAAATAGATCAATACCAATAAAAAAAGTGGCAATTGAAGGTTCATCGTGGTGACACTGCGCGTGTGTTGGGCCGTGCCTTTCCCGTATGCATCATAGCGAAAGAACTGAACGACGAGGAGATAGGGCTGTTCGCTCAGGAAAAGTATGTCTATTTCAGTAACAACGGGGTCATTTGAGGAGCCGACCGCAACAACTATCAGTCACCGAGTATCCCTTCGAAAGATGTTTCATGCATTCATGCAGGAGGCCCATAGAATAATGTTTGGACAAAAGCACTCCATCAATTACACTTGCAGTTGTCTTCGATGCGCAGAGCACTGGGGTCGCATTCGCATACTTTTTGAGGAAGGCGATCGCTGCACGTCAAAAATAGAAGCGAATCAGACAATCTCGTCATCGTGTGCAGACTGTTGCAGACTGGTGATGGACAAGGATGCTGTGAACGAGGTGGGTAAACGATCAATTGATTTGCGCATACACATTGCCAAGGATTTCATCATCACAGATATATGAACGTGAACGATATTCTTCTTGCCAGCGTTTATCGTGTTTGCTATGGTTCGACCCTGTCTTGATCATTCCGTAGGCCTCTCGTAACAATAATTTCCAATTCGGCACTCATATGAGGCTCATTGCGAAAGAATCGAACAAATCCGAATGACTCTGGCACAGCTAAAAAAATTCAACTCTCTGAAACTTTGCGATTCTGGGTTCTTGAGGGTGCTGATGACGATGGGCATACTCATTTTGTCCAAAGATGCATCGTCGGCTCCTGACGACGTCACGTCGAAATCGATTTTTGGCCTTTTTTTCGATCCCGGAAGATTCTAATTTTTCGAGAGTTTGGCCCCAGGGTCAGAATTTGATGACGAACACGATTGATTATTTCATTTTTCTCCATTTTTATTAATTCCTTTATAAAATGAAACTTTACGCAAACTACAGTGTGAAAGTGGAGAGTAGGATAGATAGGATCGGAATGTCGCGAGAATTCCAAAACCTGTTTTCCAGTTCAAAATCCATCATGCACCTTTTGAAATATTCAACTTATAATGTACCTGGCTTGTAAGTAAATTGGTCCGTCTATCCCTGGCTGGCTTCCGATCTTTTGATCTACTCGAGTCTTTCTACCTTGGCCTCTTCCCTTCACTCTCTGCCGCTCAGTGCTCTCTCTATTTGTCATGCTCTCTCGCCTCTCTCGGGAAGGAGACTCCGATCGATACGAGGAAGGAAGTAAATAAGCGAACGATGGTAAGATTTACTTACAAGCCAGGTACACTATATGTTGAATATTTCAAAAGGTGCATGATGGATTTGGAAGTGGAAAACAGATTTGCAATCCTCTTTACATTCCGATCCGATCTATCCTACTCTCCACTTTCACACTGTAGTTTGCGAAAAGTTTCATTTTACAAAGTGATTAAACAAAATAAAGCAATATGAAATGATCAGTCGTGTTCGTCATCAAATTCTGACCCTGGGGCCAAACTCTCGAAAAATTATAATCTTTCCGGATCCAAATAAAGTCCAAAAATTGATTTCGACGTGACGTCGTCTGGAGCCAACGAGGCAACTGTGGCCAAAAATGAGTATGCCCATCGTCATCAGCACCCTCAAGAACCCCGAATCGCAAAGTTTCAGAGAGTTGAATTTTTTTAGCTGTGCCAACCCTTGTCCGATTCTCTCGCAAACGGCCTCATATTACAATTGCTTACAGCTTGATCGCCCCTTCTCCCTTTCTTGCGGCCACACTATCTGCACGCGTTGCTGGCTCCGCCGCGTGTCTGACGGCATGAAGACCGGAGAAGCGCCGACAAAATGCCCGGTATGATCGCATTATTTTCCTCTGCATTCAAATTAAATTATATGATTATAATTATGCCTTTTTCAGGTCGAACCCTGCCCGATGCGCCTCTCAATCACAGCAGCCGGGGCGCTGCTCGACTCGGTGTCGATGCGTGCCTACAGTGAAGCAGTGACTGAGGTACGCTCTCCAATATTTGATCTTTGATCTTTGCCTAGAAACGTGATGTTCGTGATCCAGGCACTACTGCACCAGCAGAAGATTGCGCGGTGCGCCGGGTGCTCTCGGCTTCGATGGGTCGCAAGGTAGGAGACTCCTCACTTGTTCTGGCAATTTGGCGTGCGTCTCCCCTCGATTTGCATATTCTGCAATCCACTTGATCAAAGTAGAATAATCAAAAAGAGAGCAGGTTAAGCGTCAGTAGTTTGAAATTTATCATGTTAGAGATCAAAGATCAATCCTTCCATCGACAGCTCGAGACCAACCATTCGTTGCGAGTGTGGCAGTGTGGTGTGCGCTCGATGCTCCTCGCAGGCTCATTCACCCGTCTCTTGCGAGACATACAAAGAGTACAACGATGGTCAGTGCAAGCCTTTTTATATTTTGATCTCGCTTTTTATAGACTTTTTTCTTTAATTTCCACCAGTTTCTTCAAATCTTTCTATTCACTCAACAATTTTACTAGAAAAATAAAGCGATTACGCGATGGAACGAAGTCTACCGAAGACAATAATGAGAAGCCATTACGTGTTAAAAATACCAAATTTTCAGGTGCGTCCGTAGACTACTGGGGCTGGCTGTTGAATTTTTTCCAAAGGGTAGGCGATAATTTGCCATGTTTCAAACTCAAACTCACATTCACAGCGCCCACTGGAACTCGCGAAGAGTACGAGATTCATCTACTTGGAGGGTCGACAAGAGGTATGCCATTATACTTCTCCCATCCCGCCTCTGCCAGCCCACTAGTACAAGCTCGGAAAAATCAAATAATAATGATATGCATAAATAATTATCGAAATTACCAAAAAATATTATTATTTTCATTCAGTTGGATGACCGACTTCAGTGCTTGTCAATACGGACTAGGAAGGAATTCAGTGACGCCCTCTCCGGAGTGAGTCTATATTTTGAAAATACTGCAGTTATCGGTAGATTATTTTCCATTCCAATCGTGTCTGACCTTTGGCGAACGTTCGAGGTGGTGGAGTAAGGAAGAGGGGGGGGAGTGCTATTCTCCTCCCCCTTCCTTCGTTAACCAACACGATAGCGGCTAGCGCTGCAGCATCAACATTTTGCAGCTCGCTCATCTTGGCCAAATGTGCAGTCTTTACTCGCACAAGTCAAGGCGATGTCTATTACTCGCGCAGAGAATTCAATTCGCCTTGTGGTTTTTCTTCAATACGAAGTGAGTGAAAGGGTTGAATGTGGAATGTTTCTCATGAATAAAAAACGATATGTCTCGATTTCAGGGACCGAAATCGACGGAATCTTCTGTATAAGACTGAGTTCATGAAGAAGATTTTGAAGGATATCGAGCACGAGTTGTTTGTATAAAATGTAAAAATATTGTATGATAAAGAGATATACCTCTCATGTATGGTATTCTTCGCGGTTATTGTTAGAATATCTGAAATAACGGAATGATCAGGGATGGGGATATGAGATGTAGAGAGAAAGAGGGGAACAGAGAGAGAAAAGAAGAAAACCAGTCATCGTCAGTTCACGTAAAATTTTTTTTCCATTTTCGGTGATGATGTGACTGACACCGAGAGACTGGGAAAACATGTCAACATTGCTCGTGAAAACGAGCAAAACGTGAACAGATAAGCATGCGCACATTGCGTTTCGCTATAGAACTAACCAATGCGATGAGTCACCGTCGCGCCTTTTACCACCCTCCAAACGCTAAGATTGTGCGTCGAATGGGCGTTTCTTCTTTCCCAATCGTCCTTAATGTTTAAGATTTGAATTCGTTAACATATTGCACAAGATTGCGCAAAGATGGTTTTGTTCAAATGCGTCAAGGACTCTTTTGGCGAACCATTTGTTTTCGCAACAATTTATATTGATCATTTCTTTGGATTCGACATATACAAGGCGATCTTACTATCATGATTTTCCTAATCCGTTAAAATTTGTAATTTTTTTGTTTGACGAGTTTAAATGAGCCGAATTCGTAATTTAGATCTACAATGACATGGGTCATATCAACTCGGCCTTTGCTAGTCCAGATCCGATCGGTATAGACGGCTTCAATGTGCCATATTCGTTAAACAAGAGGAAGCGATGGACGCTCCCAGGGACGCTCGTGCGGGACATCGAGCAGTTTCAGGTATGATGCAAATGCGGGGTTCCGTATTACGAGACGCATAGAACCGTTTCACAGACGTCTTCCCATTAACTTTGCTCATGGTACTTTCTTATCCTCTATTTTCAAACGAAATCAATTTTAATTGTTCTTCGCAGGAACCAGCAATCAACATGCGTGTATCCGTATCAATGCACGAATTCGATCAAGCATTTCACTCCACGAAAGAATGGAACAACGAACTGAAATATCGGCTCACGTATGTTTCATTGCTATCTTGTCTTTCAATAACTCTCATGCATGGAAATTGCAGAAGAAGCAACAATTGTTTTCGGTACTCTCCAGCAGAAATTGATGAGCATTTCAGCCGCGCCTGGTACAGTGTTACCAGGGATGGCCGCGTTACGGAACACGTTGCGCCGGAAGAACAACAAATGATGAAAGCGCTTCTTCACCAGTGAGTTGATTTTTGCACAGCTTATTGGACTAAACATACAACGGTAGTGTGACATGAAATAGTCTATAATTGGGTGAGTCTGCTCTAGATGAATGGAGTTGTGGTCCAATACAATTTCATCATCAGATGGGACGATGGCGCACAGTCTTGGCAACAGCGCAATCAGAAGTGGAGAGGGGTCCATCGGGTGCGCGAATGGCGAGAACCCAGGGCGCACCTTAATTCTGATGACGAGGAAGATGATCAGGTGTGAAATCAAAGCGAGCGTGCGCTATACCCTTATTATTCACATATACCCGCTATACTCCCAATGATTGCCCGAAATGATTGACGCCGATTACAGACACTGCACGTGGTGTACAGTGTGGTGGATGTGCCAGCGAAGCCGTCTGAGTATGCGCATCTTCCACCGAAGAAGTACGTGTGTTGCTTCGTATTTATGCAGGTAGAACGTATTCAATACCCTGTCAAGGAAAGTGCCACGACGGGATCGAATCTCGCGTCATCGTCAAAAAAGAATCATTGAATGGGAATCAGATGATAGCGATGATGAAGAAAATAACGAGGATGCGGAAACAATCCAAGAAGGTTCTTACACAAATATTTATTTATTTATATATGCATTCTCAGTATTACTGACGAATTGTGACAATCTCATAATGAATTTGTAAATTTTTGTTAGTTTACTGCAGATCCCTACTACTCTCCCTCCTCTAATCATGCCACCTCGCTCTCGTCCTTTATTGTTCCCACTGCTGCGAAACGCGTCGCTAAACGCCTGAAGAAGAAGAAGGAAAAGAGGCATTGTTATGCGGACGAATCCTTTCGATCGTCAACGAAGAGGCAAAACCTCATACGATACCAGGTATCGTTGTCATGACTCTCTAGCCTTTTGAATAATACCAATTGCCGACAGTAGCAAACATTTAGAAACATATAGAAGACACTATCTGAGAGAATCGACATGTTTGTGTTGGGACTTGGCATTCTTCAAAATGCAACCTATGCTCTTACTTGCTTGGTAGGTAGTGCGTGATGAGTGTGTGCGGGGAAGGGGGTTTGCTAAGCTTCCTTGCTTCTCCGCGCTTCAGGCGGTAGTGAAAAGTGCTTGATGACGTCATAG
>LS486779.1:0-13707 GCA_900490705.1 Pristionchus arcanus | reverse complement strand
ATCAGTGACGAGCTTATTGGAATGGGCGGTGGTCCAATCATTCTGACAAGTCAGTAGATTGGTAATAACACTAGCACCAGAACGGAAACCGTGCTGGTTTGAAGGGAGAACATCGAAACGAGAGAGGTGAGAGTTGAGGTGGTCTTTGATGAGGCGTTCCATAGTCTTAGCAGCAGGAGAAATGATAGAGATTGGCCTATAGGAAGAGGGGAGTTTGGAGTCTTTACCAGGTTTGGGGATGGGAGTAATCAGTGAGTGTTTCCAAGCAGAGGGTAATCGGTAATAATCACATTTTTCTAGTTTTAGTTTGGAAAGAAAACAAGGCTATCAGTTGACTGTGCTGTCACACTGTTTTCATGTGATTTCATCAGCCGTTCCTCTTTGCTCACGCGCCAGTGTGGTATTTGATTGTTTGTCATGCATTCAGACCATTTCAACCTCGTTTTTTCCTTGCATTACTCACAGTTCATGAGATTTATTATGTACGCTCAATCGGCTTGTCATTCAGTAATTGAAACGAATAATCTCACTCTCTACCTATTCAACGAACTGTGAGTAATACAAGGAAAAACGGCTATTTTTATGAACTATCAAATACGATTAGATCATGTATTTCTCGTAACAGTTAGCATATGATATCGTCGATGATTCAGAAGCCTCCATGGACTATGAGGCTGATGTCTCCGGGAGTCATCGTCGCTTCATCTTTCCTTGCTGTCTGCCACCAACTCAGTTCTGCTGCTTCTGGGCGCTTTTCATCTTCGTTGCCTTATTGCTGATCGTGAGTCACATTTTGGGATGTCAAGCGAAGAACCCGTCTCTTCATTCCTCATGATCATTCAAGAGTTTTTTTTTTGAATGAGCAGGGAATTCTTCATCCTAGCTGAACATTGAATTGAAGCCTAGAAAGGGGATTTTCTTTTATTTTTTGGTCCTATTGGTCGAAAGCTGTGGGTGGTCACAGAAATAATGATCTTTGATCTTTGCAGACAGTCGTCCTCATCCTCAGCTTCGAAGAACCTCATCGATGGGAGGGTAACGTGACATCGTTGCTTAGCAAGAATTACTCGGAATTGGCCTAGCTGAATGATGTGATTACAGATAATGCACTAGATCTGAATAAAGGGTGTAAATTGAATATAAATTTGTTTCAGTGTCTTTTGATATAATATAGTTCACAATCAATCTCTCCACACCTCAAAAAATATCTTTTGATTCACTCCATTCATTACCGCAGGCGAAAAAATATCTACTCATCAATTGATGAGTAATCTCATGCGTGGCATAATAATTTGAATGGAACTATGACAGAGCATCAGTTACACATCTTCTGGTGGCTGAGGTCGGCAGTTTCTTCCATTTTTGACCTATTTTCTTGTCCCAGATCCATGGATGAACCATCCCGTCTTCGGAGGATTTTCTGGACCTCATGCATTGATAAAGCAGCTGCATCTGGAGTCTCGTTGTCATCTCCTTTGTGCTGATCGTGGTTTGATTTATATAAATTATAATTATATCATTATAAATAAATAAATAATTCAGCTTATTCTCTACTTCGTTGGTATTCCTGCTCCTCGGCACTCCTATTTCAATGCAACCTAGTTCGGATAATGATTATCCATCTTTTTTGTAGCATTAATTTAAATATTCGTTTTCGCTTGATCATTTACGCTGGATCATTCTTTATTTGTATATTCTGAACAATTTTCGAAGAGTAACTGTATAAAGATTCAGGAATAAACCTCAAAATAATCAACCTGTCATCTAGGAATGAGTCAGTTTCTCCGTGAGTGGTATCAGTTCAACAGACAATACTGGTCTGCCGACATATTTTTGTATTGGCAATTTCTCGATAGTTATCAAGATGGAAGAACCAATTACCCTACGGCGATTCATCTGGGTTTCATGCTTCACTTCTTGTGTCACTGTACTGTTCTTTACTGTCATTGTGGTTCGTTGAATATAAATTTTTTCCGTATTTTTTTCAATAAAAGTTTCCTTTCAAGCTCTTCTTCATCATTCTAATTGTTCCTTCCGATGACGATGATTCCACCATGACTCCAGCATCTAACAATAAGGGAAATATTTCTTTCCTATCGTTACTGTACGAAAGGATTTTTGATTGACGTATTACTGTTCACCGTCGTCTGCTGTCTGAATTCAGATAAATATCGATTGAGCATTCGTTGTTCTCCACAATGCCTATCTCCATCCTGGAATATTGTCTTCTTCCCCAACATTTAGAACTGATAAGTGACAATTTCGATATACCTCTCACTCAGTCCCTCGTCCATCTTTTTCCTCCCAAATCATCCCATCGTTTGACCTGCGCAGTTGACAGGAAATGTTATGGAGCGACCGTGGAATTTCATCATTAATTTTCTGTTCCAATCAGTATCCTGCGATTTTCAATTCTTTAATAGCATTATTTTGTGCAGGAAGATTTCAGATGCCCGAGGTCAGCCAATATCTGCGTGACTACATCAACATCTGTCCGATTACAATGGTGATCGGTGCCATGTGTTTAGGAGCATTCGTAGTCGCCATGATTATGGTATATTTTGAATATTTTTGCATCTAAATGTAAAATGCTTGAAACAATGAAGAATATTGTCAATTCTAATAAATATTGATTGCTCAGTTAAGGCTGGTATTCTTATTCACGAAGGTTACTCTCATCATCCAGGATGGAATTATTCGATGTTATTCGATGCAGACATCATGAACGTTACGAAGCTATAATTTATCCTTGTCTGACCCTTGAGATATGTTAATTTTCTGATCGTATTTCTCATATTTTCTCAAGAAGAATTATTCGCTGATATTTTGTATTGATGAAGAAATATTTTGACATGTATAAAAAGTAATAAATTATTTTCATTGCTCATAAGATGACTATGCATTCTTCATGAATGGTGTCCATCGAGTTTTGAAATAATGATGACTACTTCGAAAAATGACTGGCCTAGCAGTGATCTCCCGCAGGACGCAAGTGCCTTGATTAACGGGATGACCTTTACCTTTACCTTTTACCTTCGAAAAAAGTCGTTCATCACCGTTCCTCATGAACAATATGTTTTTATATGCATTCATTATTTTTAGATAACCAATTCCGATTTACATAAGTGATACAAGAATGATCTCAGTCATTTTTTGCAGCAAATCCTCTAATATCGCTGGAAATGGACTCTGCCAGTGTGGTAGCCAAAGTATCCTGTATTATCTTCGTGGCGCTGTTCGTGTGTGCTGTTGTTTCGGTTAGTTTATGGATACGTCTTCGATTTATGGCCCAGCTTTTTCTCGGCGAGTATCCCCTAATTATCGAAGAAACTCCAGTATATATCTATTCATCGACTTTTTTCAATAGTATCTTCTGTCATCCACGGACACAATTACAAATTGCATGAGCTGAATATTTTAGCTATTAAATTTCAGGCATTTGTTATTCTGACAGTCGGCCACTGGCCGCTTAGCTTCAACGAGACATCGATCGATATTGCGAACGAAACACTCCTGTCGATTCCGTTTGCGTGAACAATCGATAAATTATGTATTTCACAAAGTTTTCAGTGCACATAAAAATTGTTGTGCCTAGTGCGACATGATTCACATGCCCCGGAGAAACAGTTGAGCAATTATTCAAGAAATATCGGGCGACAATTCTCAGTACTCGCTAGGTAAATATAATGTTCCACTTGAAAGTTATTTTCACTGGTGAACGACTTCTGAGTGGCCGCTTTGTTTTTATCTGTAAATTTGTGTACTCGATTGAGTATTTCGAAGGTTTATTCAAGATTTTTCGCAATTTATTCATTGTTTGGCTCCTCAGGAGGTATTTTTAGAATCATGGACAACACTGAACAAAGACGTTGCCCTCCTGCACTGTCGAAATGCTTCTGCATCGCCTTCATTGTGTTGGTAGTCGCTGCATGGGTCAGCTATCTTATTTTGTAAATATTAAATTTGTAAAATTATTTTTTTACAGATTCTAATGTTCACAGCGGCGGTTATCGGCTTCCTTCCTCGCAAGATCGATCACGCAACGCAAACCGTCAACATATCCGGACTGATGCAGGACTAATTTATCGATCCCCTGATTGTTTCTAATTAATAAATATTTGTTTCCTGTTTGTTACCTGAAAACCTTGAAAGATTTGGCTGATTCATGAGGACGAGAGACGAGCCAAACAGTGGTGACTGAGCAATTTCGAAAGCGTATCAGGGAAGGTGGGAACTCGTACATTCCATTTTGGATCCGTGACTCTTGTTTACTCTGAATTTTTCAAGACACCCAAGTCCATGAATCTTGCACTTCTTATATTTTGCAGAGGAATGGAAGACGATTCTCAAGGATTCCGATGGCCTCACATTTTCGCTGTCCCCTGCTTCATATTTTGGATAATCCTGCTTGTCGTCGCTCTAGTATCGGTAAGATCAACACATTTTCAATGTAAATTGATCTCTTTTCAGATAATCTTCATCTTGATTGACCTTTTACATTCCGAGCCAAATAAGCATGACAACGTCACTAGTAGGGATGGCAAATCGGAACACGGCCTCAAGTCGGCTAATTGGTCGATTTACATGCGAAGCCGGCTTGGCGAGTCTCTCAACCCGGCCTCAAGCCGGCCACAGACGCCTCTCCCCCCTCTCAAGCCGGCTTCGCATGCAAATCGATCAATTAGTGACGGATCGCCGGCGATTTGAGGCGATTTCCATAGGAATTGATCTCGTTGACTGAGTTCAAGTGCGAGAATCGTGGCCGGCTTGAAGCCGGCTTCAACCCGGCATACAAAGGGAGAGATGCAGCGAAGCCGGCTTGGCTCAATTTGCATGTCTGGCCAAGCCGGCTTCAATCAATTAGCGCGTCTTTCAAGGCAATTCGCCGTGTTCCGAGGCCGATTTGCCATCCCTAGTCACTACTAATGGTGTTGCAATAGAATAATTGTCTGCGGGTCGATTTCAAGTGCACGGAATTAATGTAATTTTTCTAGCGACACATTGCGTTGATTGGAAATGACTCATCTTATTGTCACGCATTACTGACCAACGAGCGCCAGTTAGTAAACAATTCACTGCAGTAACTCTCCTGAATAGAATTCTTCCTTTTCACTTCCTAACAACACTGTTTTGTCGCCTCATCTCATTCACGAGTTGCCGAGCGTGACTTTCATATTCGATGCATTTGTGTCCCTCTATCACTGTGAGAGTATTCCCTTCCAGTCATGGCCAGCCCAATCCGTCAACCCTGGGTTGGGCTATCCATCTTCCTTGCGTTCATGGCATTCACTATCGTGAGTATTCTCGCCTTCGGATTAGAGAATCCTCAATTTTTGATCTTTGATCTTTGATCTCTATCAGACACTTCTCATCGTACTCGAGATGCAATCACCACGACACACCAATACTACCAATGCGACTGGTGGATAGACATTGCACTAATCGATAAACTATTTATTGCCATACTTAATCATGATTAGCAATCCTTATTCAAACATTCCGCGAGTACGTAAACATTAATCATTTCGACTTCTCACTCGAGTTGAATGTACGCAGTCTATTCAAGTCAAATGATCTCTCGCCTTCTGACAGATTAAGAATGTGGGTGTTCTGCAGAGAGAATCAACAGAAGTGAGCAATGTCTCCTATCATTCTTTGCTGTTCGACTGTTTTGCCCTGTCCCTTTTCTCCACTCAGAGTGTGAATCCACGTGAGGGACTCCGGTGTTTTCACTGTGTTTAGTTTCGATTTGCGGGAATTATTGATTATATTGATACATCGATCTGTGTAGTTCTATCGAAATCACTTTGTTTTCCTTGAACCCGGCACTTGTAAACGTTCATGAAATATTCATAGAATCGAGGAACTCTTTATTCCGAAATGCGAAATCCTTTTTTCCTGGTGGCTGTGAAAACTTTTGAACGTCTCTGCTCAGCCAGCTCACTAAATAAATATTCGAAATTCCAGCCATGATCAACCCACTGAGGGAGCCGTTCATCGGTCTTGTGACCTTCCTTGCGTTCATTGCTGTGTGCATCGTAAGCATTTATCATTCATGGAACATTTGATGATGTCTCTTGTCAGTAAAAAAATAAAATTAAAAGGTTTAAATTTTCCATCTGTTTTATAAATTTCATGCAAAAATATTGCAGATAATCGTCGCAATCATAGCCGGTGTCCGCTCGTACGACCCTCCGTCCAACTCCACTGAGACGACGACAACAATGGCCACAACAACGACGACCTACTTTCTGAATCCCGGCTCGACCACCCAACCGACCCTGCGAGCATCGAGACTCTTCAACGATGTATTCCCGTTGTAACTTGAGAGATTTTGAGCATTACATATCTGTATGAAAGTGAATAAACGGGAATATTTTTCATAAGGAAATCAGCGATTCTCTGCTCACAGCAATCATGTCTCTGGTAGTATAGTGGTTAGTATCCGCGCCTGTCACGTGCGAGACCCGGGTTCAATTCCCGGCCAGAGAGAATTTTTTGCTGATAATACTGATAATTTTGCTGATAATACTAGAATGATACTAGAATTGGTCATGTTTCTGTGATCTTACAAGAAACACTTTGCAATCTTTGTATGTTTTGTAGTTAAAATAATGTTTACATTACTCTCATCTCTCGATAAACTAATAAAACTAATAAATTTTTTAAAAGATCACCTTATTTGATAAATTATTTATAGCTCTACTATTCCATTTCATCGTTGATAGTGCGCAGTTACAAGTGGAGGTTTGTACAACAATTGACTGAATGGATTATTATTGTTCCTCCATTCAGTTGCTTTCTGGTTTTCCCTCTCGTTTCAAAGTGTTGCCGGGAAAGATCGCAGAGCTCACAAAGTTTATGAAGAAAGATTTTAAAGAACTGTCGAAAGAAGATCAAGACTTCATCAAAAAGGTAAAATCATTTTAAAGTATATATCATTATCTCAGGAAAACGGGAACAAATATCAGGGCACCCTGTTTTATTTTGCGGACGATGCGTTCATAAACAATGTCATTTCAGCCAATGAACTATTTGATGGACAAACTGCTGGTCGAGTATCCACTCAGAATAATCAAAAAGAGACAAGCCGAATATAAGAAACGAAGGCTGACTGAGGAACAGATCAAAGAGGAAGTTGTAAGTATCTAATTAATAAACAGGTCATATTATTCAAATAAAGTTTAAACTAATAAAATAAATAAAATCATTATTTCAGGCTGAACGACAACACAAGACTTTCCTTGCGTGGCATGAGAAAGATGATCTCGTCGAAGTCGTTTCCCATTGGAGGGAGAGAATTGAGAAATACGAGTTGTAGAATGATCGAATGTTCATCATTTGATGTGCCAGAAAATTGTTCTCAATTTCAATGAATAAACTACTACTTTTTCTTAGAAGTTTCATCATTTTCCTTCTCTTCGTTCCCCAGAGTACATCGAGTGCGCTGACGAAGTTAGAAGAACGAATGGAAATTGAGAAACGGGTAGGAAGAATCTTCCCATTCTCCCATCTGTTTCTCTCTTTCCTCATTTACACGCCATCAGCACGCGATTTTGAGTCATCGCCCTCACTCATCTTACAGAACAAATACTAGCTCCGCCCCTTTTCTTGTGTTCTATAATAGTTTTCGAAGCTACCCCACACCTGATGGGCATCAATCATTTCTTCGTACGATCAGCAAGATTTCTTCTTACCGTTATCCTACTCTTGAGTCTACTGACTAGGGAAGTATCAGCAGGATTCAGTGGCCACTCCAGCAGCTCCGAAAATAATCATCGAGAAAAGGGGGACTTGTGAGTTCTACTCAGCATTTAATTCTATCTTAATAGTAGCTGATAAGTACCATCTGCATCAGTATTTTAAAGTTCAACCTTTCTTTTGCAGATTACCCTTGTTCATTATCGGATTTATCCTCATTTTTATTGCCCTGTTGATCTGGAGTTGCTCGAATGACAAGGACGGAGAGGCAATTATGATGTTCGAGGTAGGAAAAGCTCGAAGAATGAAGTAAGCTCAAATAATTCAGGGCCAACCAACCAGCGTCATTATTCAAAGAGTCCATTCAAGATGAACTTCCAAAGTTGTTGTTGCCGAACTAATTTGCACATGTACCATTCGGCTCGTGTCTTCAAAGCGATTGAATAAAGTGTGAATCTCAGTTCTCAATCAGCCTCTAGTTCCCATTCTTCCTCTTTCTTCCGTTCCCTTGAGTTGAAAAAGCGCGCTGACGAGGTTTGCGCCAGTGAAAAGGACGAAATGAGAAACAGAGAGCAACGAGGAATTTTCACCCTCTTTCTCCCTCCTAAAATCGACCGCGTCTTGCGCTTTTCTCAGTTCAGCTGGTCTCACGACGCATTGCTGAGTCATCTCGACGTCACTGGTCCTTCCAGATTACTCTAGGGAAGGCTCATGAGCATCACTGATGTGCTTCGAAGAACAACCCAATTTCTTCTTACTACTTATCTCATCTTGAGCGCGCTTCTTGATGACTGGATCGCGGATGCGAAAGGAGGTCAGAATTAATGATTAATCTTATGATTGTACTGATGAATTGTTTTCCCTAGTGTGGACATTATGAGATGTCAGTTTACAATCACGTTTTGATTGCGATAGGGATTCTTGAACATACTGTGTCATTGCAGGAAAAGGAGGCGGTGGTCGGGGCAGTAGCTCCTCTCGTGGAAGCAGTGGAGGATGGGGAAGTAGTTCATCTTCATCTTCAAGTTCGTCGTGGTTCGGAAGGAGTAGCTACACTACCAGTCATTATGGAGGATGGGGTGGAGGTCGATGGACGGATACGCAAGTTGTGTCAGTCATTTCAGAGTATTCAGAATCTACATAAGTGGTGGGCATTTTCAAATGTTCAGTCGTTCATACGTAATCGTTATCCCTTTAGTAAACTTTAGATATGTTCTATGAAGTGGATAAATTGAAATTGCAGAACATTCTTCGTCATAGTTGCATTTGTCGTCTTCTTAGTGTGCATTATCATTGCTTGTTCTCAATTCGAAGAGGAAGAGGATAAGAAGAAAAGGGAAAGACAGCATCTATCGGGTTGGTGCGTAAGTTTCTTTCCTTTTTTGCTCATTAGGTTTTTAGCCATATTTTTCTTTCCAATTGTCCAATCGGTTCACAATCTTTTGCTGTCATTGAGGGCTTGTATACTCTTTTTAGCGCCCCTGAACACTGATCCTTCAGTTCATTGAGACGGGAACGGTAGGCTGTCAAGCTCAAAATTGTGCGTCAAATTGCGACCTGTTTCCAAAAATATTACTTTGCGGAGAGAAGAGATATGGCCAACCTGACACCTCTATGACAGAGCATGGTCACTATTATTTATAATTTATGTAGCTACAGTTTGCTAACACGGGATGTATTTTTATAAAGGCGCCAAATTCAAAATCGATTCTCACAATAAATTGTCACTGTGAGTATTTACAATAGTAATTTCGTTCAAAAGGGATTTTTTGAAACCATCTGTGCCAAATATTAAAGTAACCTGACTACCAAAAGTACCCTTTTACTTAGAACGCAATACATCTATTACACTGTGTGATAGAGTTTTTGAAACATTTGTTGCGAAATCGATCCGTCGAAATGGCAACATTTCAATTTTTCCTGCCCTCCACATAGGTTGTTATCCTGATATTTTGTGGTCAAATGAACAAGTAACCCTTTCCATACCACCCTCAAAAAAGAATCAATTTTAAGGTCACAGACTGAACCAGGAAAAAATATTTTTACTGAAATTTAAAAGTGAAAATTTTTCATGAAATGTCACTTATTTCACTTTAAAAATTATTTTCTCCTCTTTCAAGTATTCATGGATCCTTGCCATACTAAGATTGTAATCCCCAGACATACCCTCAAAATATACCACAGGCGAATTGGGCGCAAGTAAACCAGGTGCCCAGAAATATAAGGAAACAAAAAGGAAAGAAACTTACGCACCAACCTAATATTTAGCATCACTTTATTTGACATTGCTGCCTCGCCTTTCTGATCGAATCGATGCGATACGCTCTTTCACAATATCATAATAAATATTATTTACTGATAAGCGGAGCTGACCCTCTTCCTTTCTCTCCTTTTTTTGTCATCACGCCAGTCGTCTAACTCGCATGGATCGCCTTATTAAATCATTAAATCATCCTAAGAATGTAAGTTCGTCTATTTGCACATCGCTATCTTACGTAAATTCAGGTCATCAGCAAAGTCGAAGAAGAACTCAATAGGCACATTTTGAAGGGGAAAGAAGAAATTGACGTGCTGAAAGGTGAAGTCAACGAGTTGAAAAGGCAACTTCAAGTGCAGAATAGCGAAAAGGGCGCGCGAATCGCGGCGTTGGAAAGGAAACTTCACGAAAAGCAACAAGCGCAGAAAAATGAAATGGCTTCGCTGAAGCAAAAGCATTGTCAAGAGAAGGAGGAGAGACAAAGACTGATGGCGGAAAGTGACTATCAGAAGGAGAAGATCGCCGTGTTAAAACGAGATCTTCGGGAGCAGAATGAAATGAGTGCTCGGCTGACGATTGAACTGGAAAATATGAAGAAAGAGCTCCAAGAGCAGAAATCTGAAAGTGACAGGAGGTACAGGAGGGTACTGATGATGGTGAGATATTTTTTGTTATCTATTTTTTAGGACATGAGACTAGTTCATAACAAATCTGAGAAAAATAATAATTTTCAGGTAGCAAGCAAGCCGCAGAACGCATAACTTCGACGCAATGCAAGCTACTCCTTCCCACCAACAATTCTTGCTTTCGAAATTTATTTATTTATTCTCCGACATACACATTACTGTAAGTAAAAACACTCAACTATCGAATTTAAATAAAAGTATTCGGTGAACTATCCGAAACATACTGTTCTTCTAATAATAATCAACTGAATCCATAGTAAACGAAGGCTAGAAAACAAGAACATTTCACCAGGATAAATAAACTGCTATCATATTTTTTTAAATAATATCACTCGAGTTCACGATTTTGCCGTTTCTCATCACATATTCGCTCCCGTCTGTGTGCACATGCTATACAGTGACTGCGGTCGAGATTCGTCCACGGGAATTAATGGTGGATCTCTGAATAGAGTAATCATTATTGAACGTCCAAAAAAATCAATCAAAAGATCGATATTATTTATAGTGCCGAACAAACCTCTCTTTCGGGCTTGTAAACATCGCGACCACATTATCCACCAGCCATGAGCAACAGCGAGGTTCCGGAGCCATTGTTGATACTTCAAAATATTAATTTTTGCTCTACCTTGGGTGCTCAATAACAATACCACCGTAGTTTAATTTCTGGAGATTTACTAAATATGCTAATCAACCTGTAGGAGTTTCGTCCGAAACTTCAGAGCGAGGCGACTCGGGTCGGAGCATGGCCTACTACCAAAATGAGATATTGTTGGCTGACCATTCACGCGTTCGCCCCTATCGTGACTGTTTGACTTGACTAATATTATCATAGTGACGGCTGTTGTTGTTGTTGTTTTGATCGCAAATTCGATTATCGTTCATTTTTCAACTGTACAATTTCGAAACGAACCTCAACTTTATTCGTAAGCTACTTTAGTGACTGCTGACCGCTGACATCCAATTCGCTTGCTGAGTAATCCTGTGCAAATATACCTAGACAATCCGGATCGTGAGTCACTCGAGGAAACGATGTGTCGTTCGCTATTTTTACCCTCGGGAACCCATTTCTCCCTGACGCACGCCGTTAAGCGAATTGGGCGAATGTGCGAAAAGCTTGCACAAGTGTCATGGGAACGCTTGCTGTTGGTATGGACGCATCGGTTTAGTTTCAGCTGGGACGATTCCGTATCCCAGCAAAGCCGGGTTATCCCAGACCGCCGTTTAGGTCCGGTAGGTCAACATCCGGATCACCGGAAGCGACGCTCGCATTAGTCACATCAACAATACAATCACCCACAGTTCGTAGGTTGCGCGAGCAGAGCGTTAGAGAGCAGGAAAAGGAGGAGAGTGGAGGTGGTGAGAGTGGGGGAAGAGTAGAGAGGAGTTTGTCGAACGCGCGCGAGCCCCCAGCCAAAATAGATATCAACTGTTCCTTCTCAAAACTTCCGATCATCAGTGATTTCTCAATTCGTGTTCAAGTTCTGTGATTATTTTCGTCGTTTCCGATTTCCTTATCTCCTTTGTGGGGATGAATTGTAGATGAAGATGTATAGAAATTTATGTCATCTTTCCCGTTGTAAACTCTGATCATTTTTCATCTAAATTGCTGTTTGTGTTCTCTTTTTTTCGAATTTGGACAAATCTCGGTGCAACGCAGGATGCGAACATTCGGATGATAACCTTCTATACGAAAACTAAAAGTGAATTACGCGTACGCGTTTTGCCTGTATCCTTTCAAATCCAAAATCGGATGAAAACTATTTTTTGTTCTCATCACCCTACGTTTTCATAACGCACTTTCGGTAGAACGCCGTTCGCTGCTTTTATGGTGCTCTTCTTAATCGATCAACTGATACTCGCTACTTTCTCATTGCTTTCTCGCTAGAACTCGCTACGAACCGCACTATTCATAGAGTATCGAGAATCTAGAGGACGAGACAGCACGTTAGATTGAGAGACTACCCAAACGTGGCGAGATCAAGAGTAAGAACAGTAGCATCACCGTTTTCATTTCGAGCTCCGCTTATCTGACCCGAAAAATAGCACGTGTAACGAATAGTGTCTAACCCCTACTCGATCGCTCGTTTCATTTACCCCAATTGACCCAATTCTTCCTCCTCCTTTCCCATTGCGATAGTGCGATAACAACTCGATTTTGTCACCTATCGAAAAAATTGCGCTGGTGATAGACAAAACAAGTTCGTTCAATATATGTAACTTTGCGCCATTGATCTAATTTGATAAGGAGACTTTTTTTCATCTATAAATTTTCATCTATAAATCGCGTTCACAGTGCCATTATTTCGATGTTTTTACACTGTTTTAGAAAATAATTATAAAATAATTTAAGATGCGGTTGGGGTTGGTGCTCCTGCTTCTCCTCCCGCTTGCCTCGGCAGGCTTCTTCGATTCCATTAGCAGTTTCTTCTCTGGTGGTGCGAAGAAGATCAAGGAGCACTTCGCACCCGTGTCAATGGATAAAGCGAAGGTGACCCAAACTAGGAATATCTGACCAATTCCAATATCCAATTTATTTTTCCCTTGATTCTAAATAGTGGTTTGGCATCGCTAATTCAAACCGCATTTATTGCTTAAATTCTCACGCTTGCTTTCGCGGCTATCAGAAATACACGAATTGTTGCATTTTCAGTCACATATGTTTCAATAGGGACATGAAAGCAGATTCGTTTCAATTCAGACAGTATCAGTTTGTGTTTGGTTAGCAAAAAATGAACGAATACAATCCATCAGAGTAATGAAATTGGGATTCCAGGACTACCTGCAAACGTTCGGGTACGTGCCTCCCTCTGGACTCGCGAACGGAGGCGGATTGAAGGGAGCATTTCAAGATGCGAAGGATGCATTGAGGAGTGCGGTCAAGTGAGTATTTTACTTTTTTCCATTTTGGTGAATTTATTTGATAATGATATTTATCGTATAAGATGGGATGAATAACAAAAACGAAAAGATGAGGGAGGGGTCATTGTGGAAGGGGGTAATTGTGTCTTCGATAGAACAACTTGCGAAAGATTCTCTTGGCAGATCTGATAAGTGGAGTGACAA
>LS486778.1:712164-763448 GCA_900490705.1 Pristionchus arcanus | reverse complement strand
TGATGAAAAAACATCATTGGAGGCATACACAACTGTTGGCCAAACATCCTGAGCCCTCTCGACATGTGCCATTTTGTGAAAAAAGGTGTGGTTGGCGTTCTTCATAGGTGAATAACTCCCGAGCGCATCGATAATTTTTTTTAAAAATTTCACGACTTAAGTAGTTTTTCACGTAGATTTCGAAAATCGAGGTTATAAAATCCTAGAGAGAGAAAAAATTTCCAGGAATGATAAAAATCGATGAAAATCGTAGATTTCGTCTTTTTATCGATATCATATGCTTTCCAGAGTATCATTTTCGGAATCTACACGCAAAATTACATATGTTCCAACTTTCAGAACGCATATTTTTCAACGATGAAAATCTCGACTTTTTTTGGACGCGCCTGTAACTTTTCGGAGAGTTCATATAAACTCCTAATTTTTGGCCCGCAATCAGCATATGGTATGGTGACTTCACCAAAAAAATATTGGGGTAGGTTGCAGAAAAGTTATCCGTCCACCGTCCCCAAAATCTACGTTCTCTCGTGAAACGTCTCTTAAGTAATATCATTCTATGATATAACATCACCTAGTGAAGCACAGATTTACAGCCTTTGATTTCGAGTCTACAGCTCACTTTTGATTATTATCTTTTTGAATCGACGGACTTCTGCGATATATTAGTGTTCTCTCACAAAATGTGCCTACATTCACCCACCGAAACATGGACTCACATGCGTGTTTATATATGGCCTATTGAGAAGTCTTTTTTTACTATTTCATAGGGACAACTTGAGAGAGTAAGCTGATTGAGCCACGCCTATATTCTAGTTACTGGTGAGCTGCTTGCTGTTGAGCGGACAACTATTTTGCGGGAGCTTTTCCAGTAGTTATATTTTTAGACTATCGATGAAACAGCACACTCACGGGGTGGTCGCAGCTTGTCCTTCTGCTGCCGCCTCGCGGACGTGAGCGTGTTGTGCGGGAGGACCTGCAGACGATTATAATTACAGACGTTACAACTTATCAATTGATTGATTTTGAATACATAGTCGGAACGCTAACGTCTTCAAAACAGAAATCTCCAGTATCACGTGATGGTGAAACCGAAACGAAGTTTGGGTACAAATGCAAGCTTCCGAATTGATCTACCGGTCAAGAGCAGGACCCAATCCCATCTGCGACGATATCCAAATCCAGTAACCAAGAAATTGTGAAACCAGAATCATCCGTGTTATTTTTTTAGCACAACTAGACTTCTAAAATTTGCTATCATTTGACCGTCCGCGTCCCCCCTCTACTCACCTTGGTAATCGTTCCCACAATCTCTCCTAATCTCTCTTGACAACATCCGCGCGTTCGCGGGTCTCACGCTTGCCACGCGGATGATCTCTCTTCCCCTCAACTCCTCACATCCCTCGTTCTTCCCTCCTAGGACACCGTCCGCGTGCTCGCGGATGGGCGAACCCACTCACCTTGGTAATCGTTCCCACGGCCTTCGTCCGGCCCTCGCGGAAGACCATCCGCGTCCCGGGCGTGAGGTACTCTGGCAGGCGGATGAAGCGGAAGGTAACCGTGTCGCGCTCGCCCGTACGCAGCACCTCCTGTAATGGGTGAAATGATCATCCGATTTATTGCCTATGACACGCCCACAACATCTAGTACAACTTTCTGTGGAAATATAATAGTAATGATAATTGAGAAATTGCACTGTAAAAAGGAAGTTCTTGCTGCTCATGAGTCTTGACGCATCTCGCTACGCCCAAATTTACAGCCAGTGAGCAGTATATATACATATATGTTTTCTAACTTACAAATGGAAACCGAATTGACAAAAGCGAAACTCAATCGCATTTTAAGATTGTGTGAAACATGAGTACTACAGCCATGCGGTAGAAATGTCTTTTTACAGATTTCGGCAAAGCAAGAATTTTCAAGAAAATTATCAGCCAATCAACAAGCATTAATTTAGAGGAGAAATGTTTCTTTTTTCCAATAAAGTTTCGTGGATAGTGAGTCATCATTCGAATCAAGAACTATAGCAATTGCCTATGAGTACCTAGCAGCTATTTATTTTATTCACTACCTTCGTCATGCTGACCAACGTGGCCGTCTGCCTCACACTTCCAATGTGCAGCATCGCCTGGTAGTTCGGCTTGATGGTGGTAGGGTGGTGCAGGATCAGGACCTGAAATGGCTCGATTTAGTGAGGGGCAGGGCTTCATGGATTGATATCCACCTAAAAAAAACCGAAAAATGTGTTTTGAAAGATA
This sequence comes from Pristionchus arcanus, assembly GCA_900490705.1. Taxonomy (NCBI): domain Eukaryota; kingdom Metazoa; phylum Nematoda; class Chromadorea; order Rhabditida; family Neodiplogasteridae; genus Pristionchus; species Pristionchus arcanus. The sequence continues at coordinate 761,193 of LS486778.1, read as the reverse complement.
TCAGTTTCAACAGCGCTATTGGAAATACACTGGCTACCACCTATTATAATGTTGGTGAAACCGAAGAGTTACAACAATGAAACTAATAGATGGTTGAGGACGTTCGGCAACTGTGCATTGGAACATGAGAAGGGGGGGGGGGAGCGAATGGTTGTTATAATTTTATGGAACAGTAGTCTGATGAGAAATTAGAAAAGGCGAGATCAAAGCGTGATAGGTTGTGAGTGAAACCAGATTGTTACGAAATCAATATCCAGTTAGTGCACGACGAAGATGAACAACTGTAGTTGATGGTTACTAACGACGAGGCATTGGTTACATGCTGCGCACACTCATCTTGTGGCGTGAGTGAAACCAAACTGCACGGGGCATCTATTACCTATTGATGTTAGCACATTTCTCAAGAGAACATCAAAGGCAAGCAAATTTTCAATAATTAAAAGATGAGCGCAACTTGAAGTTACCGGATACGCATTCTACAGCCATTGTAACAATATTAATTTTATGTTTTTACTAAATAACTCTATTAACATAACTAAAATACCTCCGCCTATGCCATGCTTGCAACGTTGTTTTTACTCCACCCACTCATTTTAACAAATTAATAATAAAAACAACAACAACAACAATGCTTACCTCCGCCTCGAATGCCATGCTCGCCACCGGGTTCGTCTTCGGCTCCACCATCACCATGCCCTTGCGCACGTCACGCTTCGTTATCTGATTGATTATCGATTATTGATTGATCAGCTTTGAAACCTTCGAAAATGTGCTGCCCTATTTAGGTTTCAATGATTCGGTATCTAATTTTCGTTCGCCAACATTCTCAGTTTCGTAGTAGTCTTGAGTAGAGAGCGGAGAGGAAGAGTGAAAGGAAGGGTCTTCCTCTCGGCGCAACGAGGAATGAGAGGGAGAGGAAGAGTGAGAGGGAAAGGGATTAACTCTTCCGGAAGAGTGACGACTCTTCCGGAAGAGCAGATTCGCTTTCGGCCTATTTTCGATGTTTTGACCTCGAATTTTCGAGCGCTTGGTTTTTAATTTGCATAAATTGCTCGCCTAAGTCCTTTAGAGCACATTTGCATCGCAATCTGGATCGAATTTCATTCATTACAGTGCGTGATACGTGCCTCATTGAATCCATTGTTTTATGAGGTAGCGTGTCTAAGATGCAACAAAATAGGTGGTATCAAGGTTTATGATCAATCTGAGCTTAAACATGCGAAAAATAATCCAAACAGGATACTTTGTTGAGCAATTTGTAAGCGTGACGTTGCATAAGAGACGAGATTTTCCCTCAAAATGGTTTCCAGTGAGTCCTCGGTGCTTCGGACAATGTCCCATGCCTCAATTACTCATGAAAATTTCTTTCCTATTTATCCCAGATGTCCAAGCAAAATTCTCAATTCAACTCTTCCGGAAGAGTTCTCTCTCTTCCGGAAGAGTAGACCGCGCTCTCTCACTCTTCCTCAAGGAATGGCCCCCTCTCCCTCACTCTTCCCTCTTCCTCTCCGCACTCAAGACTCTTGAGTGCAAAAACAAGAATATCTTTACGCAAGTAGAAATATCGATAGTGCGTCGCATATCGTCACAACCAATCTGACCATAGAGTAATTGATTCACTGATTTCAGTCTACCAAGTCATTCAGCCCTACAAAACAAGCAGGGGTCAAATACACAGGTCATGAAACTCTAAATGTTGTGTGCTTTTCTGATTTTTTTTCAGATTATTGGGCGTGAGGAGGTTAGGTTTCGGGTATTGTACCCTGATTTCGAGGAATGGTGGCATGCTTTTCTCTCCTTTTTGTCCAAATAGGCCTAAAAATGTGGTATGCGTAGGTCCTTTCGGGAGGGGTATTTGACCTATGAAAACAAGCTATCTTCATCTAATTGGGTATTGTATGCTCGTTGTAAGCTCAGACTAACACACTCGGCCAAGTCGCGTTGCGTGGCTATATCAAATGAAAGATCATCCCAGGATGGTCAGTAACATACAGCTAGTCCGTTGAAAAATGAAAAAAAAGTGTGATAGAACCACCTTACAACTTGAACCAAGCGTACTCCCGCTTCACATTGATTCCAAATGGATGAACTGTTCGTTCAGTTTAGTATCGTGTTGAAGGAAAACTGATATCTGTATCGCAGAGCCGGAGTGACGCAACGGGTTTACCCCCGTTTCACGCTTACTCCAAATGGATCAAGTGCCGGCAATTGCTAACAAACGGTTGTCGAACTTTTAAAAAAATAAGTTCCCACCTTCCTCAACGCGAAGCTGGCCGTCTGCCCGCAGCGCACGCTGTTCACAGGAAGGCGCTTTCTGGAAATAATAACAATAACAATGATAATAATAGCGAAAACAAAAACAACAATGATAACAATAATAAAAGAATAACACCACTCAAATAATCTCAATACGTGCATCTACTTTCCTTGTATTCATTCTTCACCATTTAATGTTATCGTTACTCATCTATTGCTTATTGAAATATTTCCATGATTTCGCATTAAGTAACATTCATGAAGCCTCAAACAGCCACGTCTTCCAACTACTGTACTATACCCCCATTACCGTACATGTGCCTTCTCTGAACGAACAGGAAAACTTCTCGCAGTCTACCGTAAGTTACACGGTCCGTAACCCTTACCGAACCTTCCCTTTCAATTCCTAATGGATGGAACCACCCGACGTCTACCGCATTCTCCCCCACAGTATGTACCGTACCTGTGGATGCTCTTCACTTGCAGGGGCTGGAACTGGCCGAGGTTGTCAGGTCCGAGCAGGAGTGTCTCGTTGACGGTTACCGTACCCGCGAGTACCGTACCCGACACCACCGTCCCCACGCCGTCCACCCAGTACACGTCGTCGATCTGCAATTGACTTTATTTTGATAATTAAATTATTAAAATAATATTTATTTGTTACTTGTGCGGGATAAGAACGGAGAATTGTCAGTGACTCTAATAGCCGAACTTACAGATATGTAGAAACCTCAATCTTCCACACTAATATTGATATTTTTAAAGACATCAGGGAACTGAAGAAATTATCTCTAGTTCTGGGAGTCATTCTTACAGAAGCATTGAATCCTCAGTTCTCCTACTCAATTGCAGACCTAATCACATCTAATTCATGTCTTCTATTTTAGCATCTAGCGCTAGGTTAGTCGAATTTTTATTTTTCATCGCCCGCAAGAATAAATCGTTGCATGCTCCTGCAACCGTACTTGCAGAACCGTTGAAACCTCGAACTTCCTCCGCCGATGCACAAAAAACTCACCGTTCCTTTCCTAGGAACAGTAAGAATGGCGCATTTTCCACCCAGCGATTTCTTGCAACGAGCACATCACAAAAGACGATGCTGCGTGTCGCGGCAATGAGTCATCGAGAACGCATCGCAAAACAAAATATAACGCAGCGGACTCACAATCTACCTCATTACCGCAAGCTATCATACCACGGTGCCCATCAGCTACCGTAATCTACCGTACCTGGAAGTGGGCGGGGTCATGCTCGCACAGCACTCTCCTCACGGTCCGAACTGCCTACCGTACTACCCAAAACTACCGTAATACCATCCCCTACCGTACCTGGAAGTGGGCGGGGTCGTGCTCGCACAGCACCCTCCTCAACGGGACGATGTTCAGGAACTGCCGGAGCAGGTCGAGATTGTGTCCGGTGACGTTGGACACTTGGAAGATCGGGCAGACTCTGCAATGGGGGAGGAGATTACTCTCAGAGCATTCAAGTGTATCTTACACCACTAAAAGTTACATGAGCAGTATTTTTAGGCGCCACACCAATCACAAAATACCTTTACATGCACTATCTAAGCTTCACATGCACCACAAATCTCTCATGAAATCATTGCTGCAATATTTCAACGAGAAACCATAGAGTAAATAAGTTCAAAATGCTATAACAAGCTCGAGCAGTCATCAGCAATAATAGTTCCATGAACGGTATACAAAGTTATACAATATTCCCGTCGCTCTCGCGTTGCACTAGATCTACATTAGATTGTTCACAGCTCCGGATTCGATACGTTCAACGCTGTCCCCACTGAAACTAACAGTTACAATGATGTCAACCAGCCACTCTCGCGCTGCGCGCACTCAACATACCCATCTTCCATTCCCCAGATTCAATTATTGAATGTAATGATGTTATAAAAAATATCATATAAAAAACAAACTTATAAAATAACAATAACTTTTAAAATAATAATAAATACAATTTCCTCACCTCTTGCTCGGGAAGTTAACCGCCGCGTGGATCACATCGTCCGTCTTCCTGATGATCACGGGGATCTTGCGAGCGCCCGCGCCTTAATATGCAATGTTTTAAAATTTGGCTCACTCCATGCATCTCTGAGTTTCACTTGCAACACTTCAAGACGACTGAACTGTTCGAGTAATATCTCGCTGATGTGAACCGCAAACACCATTTTTTCCAGACAGGTTCATGCTTCCCTAATTCGCCATAACCGTGCTCTTGTCGATTCATTAATTGACGGTTCGCCACCAGTTGAAACAGACAAAACCAAAAGCGCTAATTTCTCAGATAATTCGTTCGATATGTACGAACATTTCCAGTTACGAGATCAAAGACCATAGGCCGAAGATCAAAGACCAAAGATCAAGTACTCACTCTTCACCAGCCGATTGATGTTCTTCATCGTCTCCTCGAGGATGTTCGGCGGGCACATGTCGATCTTCGTCACCTTCAATATATTAGGTTGGTGCATAAGTTTCGCTACAACGCTTTTTTGGGTATAGCGGGGCCTTGATTGATTGATTTCAAAATCCCTCTGGGTATTATTTAGAGGGGTCCATAAGATGTACAATCATTAATTAGAATCCAGTTTTACACGTTTGAAATAAGAGAAAATATTATTCTAATTTAATTTGGCCGAATCAAGCGATTTTCAATGGTTTTGGTTAGATCAAAGCAGAATCAAAACAGAAAATGTGTCAATCAAGCCAAGCAGTGACATGATAGGGTAGAGGTTGACGATTAATTCCAGAATATTTTATTATTTTTCCAAGCGCCCAGGAGAGCAGGAAACCGTGAAAAGTACCATTTTCGATGGTCGCATTTTAATTCCAAGGTTTCGAAAATTCTGCCACCGGAATGCGAGGCCAAATATTCCTCAAAATAATAAAGTATACTCATTAGGAATGGTACTTTATATTCCAATATTAATAAAGTCAATAACTGTATCAGCTTGTTTTTGCCATGGCTCAAAAGAATTTTTGCTATTTTTCGTGGCACAAGATTTCGAATCAAGGAGCCACTACTAGTTCGGAATTCATGTTATTCAAAGGCTATGGTTTTCATAAGAATACTTAGTGAATGCCCTTCAAGCAGGAGCTTCAGATTTTGTCTTATCACATCGGCTAAATATATGACATCGCGAAGAAAATTGTTTATTTGTATCGCACTCCACAACTTTGATACTTCGCCATGTCTGTCATACTGATCTGATATTTTTGATATTAAGTGCGCTGGAGAGAGTATCCAACCCCTTTTCGATTGGTGAAAAGCATGTGTTCATAAATTAACTGGGAAGAACAGGAGAGGTAAACATCATAGTTCGGAATTTTGTAGCGAAACTTTTGCACCAACCCGATACTTAATTATTATTCCTATTTGAGGTAACCATTTTCCGATTAACGATTGGCTCGAAAAATCTGAGCTTATTGTCAACAATTGAAACTCAGAAAGGGATGTTCGCTCCTAAAAAAAAACTTCTTCGCATGTATGGTTTCCTAAATCTAATTATAAAAAGCATTTTGAACAGCGATTCAGAATTTTTACTAAAAAAAAGTTCCACCCTGCGAGTTCACGCTACTGGTTCATAGTATCAGTCGATGTAGCCTCACAAGGTATTGGACGCATGATCCGGCCTTCCAAATTTCAAAGACCAATGACCAAGTCTTACGGCACCTCAACCGAACTGTCAAAGACCAAAGATCAGAGAGATCAAAGATTAACTCACCACAATAAACACCGGAACGGACAGCGAGAGGGCGAGTGACAGATGCTCCTTCGTCGTGCCGATGATGCCCATGTTCGCGCCGACCTGCAATGAAGGAGTGAGTGAATTGAGGAGTGAGCGCGAGCTAGGCGCGCCGGGTTAGGGGCAGCCGCGCCAACGGCATTGATGGAAAAGATGAATGAACGGTTGCCAGAATTTAGTACACAAATTTTTTTAGCGCCGCCGGACGATTTATAAATAGAGGATTAGTGTTGTTTTTTTTCGAATGAAATCTAATGTCACTACAAACTATGGTCCAATCGGCCCTATAACGGCGTCATGCAACCTAAAATTGCCGCATGATTGTCGGAAGAACCACTTTCATATTGATACTATTTTTTCACGGAATGATTCGTGTCGCATTATAAATTCGTGTTTAGTCGTTTTGATATCGTGCGTCTGCAGCACCAAACTGCCCAGTACATGTACTCTTCCAATTTTCTTAATCGGCCTTAGATATTGACAACCCTAACGGCCCAATCATCGATCAATCTACCGTACCATTAACATCGTGTAATCCGGCGCGTGCCTGGATATCCCGAAGGCTACTTTAACTACCCATTATCGGTTCCCTACTGTATCCTACCGTACCCAAATCATCAATTATCGATTGATCTACCGTACCCCCACCCTACCGTACCATCAACAGCGTGTAATCCGGCGTGTGGCCGGTCATTCCGAAGATGGTCCCATCTACTGTTTACAGTATTGCCTTGCTACAGTACCCTACCGTACCCCAATTATCGATTGATCTACCGTACCATCAGCATTGTGTAATCCGGCGCATGGCCCGTCATTCCGAAGATGGTCGTCTTCAAGTACTTCTCGTGGCCGGCCAAATCGATGAACGTCACCACCTGTAAAATTATTTAAATTGTAAAAATATATTAATATGATTATTATTTCCGAGATCGATACATAAAATCATCTTGGTGCGCATCGGTAGTAATATGATATAATTCAGCAGCGCAAAGCTTCCAGGTGAAAATATTTGTAAAGATACAGAGCGAGATCTCATTAACAAAAGAGATCAAGAGAAGGGAAAAGCTCCCCACGCAGCGCGTAACTTGCAGGTGCCACATGTCTTTACTTCTCTGTGAAGTGAATAAGCAATTTTATTTATATTGTTTGAGGCGTTGCTGTGGAGGATTGCCAAACGAGATCAAGTGAAGGGAAAAGGTCCCTGCGCAACAAAGTTAGTGGCAGAGGTCAAATACCACCGGGAAAAGCACCTATGCATGCCACATTTTTGGGCCAATTTGAACAAAAATCAGAGAAAAGCATGCCACCATTCCACGTAATCAGGGTAGATTTCCCAAAACCTAGCCTCCTTACGCCCAAAATTCTGATAAATTTGGAAAAGCACACCCCATTTTGAGTTTCATGACCTGTGTATTTGACCTCTGGTTAGTGGGCATTTTTATTTTTATTGTTTGAGAAACGCTGTGGAATTAACAAACGAAATCCGGCGAAAGGAAAAGATCGGCATGCATCGCGTAACTTGCAGGTGCACATGTCTCTACTCCATTTTAGACCATACGCGCCACGAAACATTGACTAAACATTGCAAATAAATGAAAATTATCCCCCATTCCACTTGGCAGGGAGCCATGAAAGTGTCACAAACCTTGCTGGAGTCCCTCGTGATCTCCGTCCAATCCAGATGGCCGTTGTGCGGGTCTGGGTTGTTCACGATCCGCCCGTCCACGCCGAATCTGCGGAATAGTTACTACAAATCTGTATACACCTCCATACGCAAAAGAAGACTAGTTCTTCGATTTTTGGCCCTGCCAACAACCGATCTGAATGTGGCGGGGGTTAGGGAATAAGAATGATAGGGAGGGAATACTCTGCGATAAAAGGCTGGGCCAAAAATCGAATAAGTGCCGAAGCCTACTCGACGTGCTACTCTAGCCTCCTCATACCATTGCTAGGTTGCCTCATATAATTTGTGTTTGATTGGAAACTAATAACTAATTACAAACGACGATTACACTCCATGATACGAATCTAACGTAGCCCCTAACCACCAAGTCAGCCCGTGCCATGTAATTCTACTATCTCCAAAAAATCTCTGCTGCACAACACTAGGAGAAATTACGGAATCGAGAAGGAATTCAATTAAATTAATAATAATTTTTTAAAAAATACCCGAGAATATCGTTGCCGACGGACGAAGTGCGGCCGGACTCGAACTCGTGCTTGTGTCTGCAATAAGGGAATCAATTTCAGCAAATTTTCGTGATACGTCTAAACTGGAGCATCGATGTTCCACACGGAAACCATAGTTCACTAGGATTCGACTCAAGCAATTTGTCGCCGGAATTAATTGGGAAAAGACTATTTTACGAACTCTAAACGGTGATATTTGTTTAGAACACCAAGAGAACCAATGTTTCACCCACGCATCATTGCTATTGGAAATACGATCCAAACAATTTTTCTTCGGTATACTACACGTCTAGGAAAAAATTTGCCAATCTACCAACAACGATGCTAGTTTGGAAGCCCCAGCAGATTCGGAGCATCGATGTTTCACTCAATCGTCACACCAATCAGAGATATGGACAGAACGATCATAACTCGGATTTCGGCGGAAATAATAATAATAAATTCATTCTAATCTAATTACACACCCTTCTGGCGTTACCACTGGCTGTTAACAAAGCGATTGATGTTTCCATGTATTTGCCAAGTGGCCTCGTTCGCTATCCTCAACCATTGATTTTTCACCAACCGTATCCTACCGTAATCCAGCTATAGTACCTGAGCAGCTTCGTCCTCGCAGCTCCCCTTCTATCATCGATTGGCCTCGAACACTCCCCCTATCCCCAACCCTACTATTGATTTTTCACCCACCGTATCCTACCGTAACCTAGTTACCGTACCTGAACAACTTCGTCCTGGCTGCTCCCCTTCCATCATCCAGTGCCGAGTGGGTGAGCACTCCGAGTAGCGTGGACTTGCCCGCGTCGACGTTACCGACGACCGCAACGCGCATCTGGAAGCAATTAGATAACTTGATGGGGCGTGCTCTAGGCGAGCCGGGTTAGTGAGAGTCTTAATACGGTACGACTATGTCATGCGCGGATAATCAAGAGACGTTGCCCACCACGGCAAAAATGATTGAGAAATTTTATTTTTATAAATAACTTTAAAAAGTACCCAAGGAGTATTAATTATAGTTGTTGATGGATGAGGGCGCAATTATATTAGCTCACACGGGCGTCAATCAGACTTGTGCTATGCGTGGATTGTGAAACCACCTTGTTTAAAAGGCGTATCTAAATTACACATACGCAGGCTTCAGACATTTGTTTTCCGATGCGTCGAGACTGAATTACAATTGAAACCCCTCAAAATAATAAGAATTAATAGTAGAGCGAAAAATCCTTCGTTCCGCGAATTCGGGCACGATTTAATACTGTGCGATAACTTATTTGAAAGAATTTAGCTTAATTCATAAAAGTTAGCAAATCTCCTCGTCGCTCTTTGTTTCAACATATCTTTATACTCGCTAAGATAATGAGAAATTGATCGTCTGGAGAGGGCTACGCTAAACCAAAAATGTAAAGTGAAGATGTCAAGCAACCGAAGTTTAAAGAGGTTAAGATCATATTGATGCGGTAAGCCCGTACGATACGCCCGTGCTGTATCCTCATGTCGTGATCTTTATAAAAAAAATTCCCCTAACGAAATCCCCTAATGGTAGCGATCACACCTTGTTTGAGAGCGGGTCACAGAAAGTGCTACCGTACCCCTCCCAACTACCATACCTCGATTAAGTCGTGCTACCGTAAGCCTTGCTACCGTACCCTACCGTAATCCTACATTACCTCGATAAAGTCCTTGTCCGAGAGCGGGTCTCGCACGAGCAGCACGCACGTGCACTTGCCGTTCTGCGCCTTCCTCGTCTCGATTACCGTACCCACGGCGGGAACCTGGAATTGACAATTGATTTAATTAATTTTTAAACGTTAAATAAGTCATTTTCAGATGTCCATTCAAGTTTAAACGGAAAACCAAAGCAGTAAATATTTTTCGGAAAAAAATCCATCCCGTCAAATACGGTTTCACAGCTACTCTAAGACGCCGAGAGGTAGCGTAAAATGATGCACTGATTGCGCACCTCCCAAACACAAAACATAAAGCCAAGCGAGTATGAGTTTCGCAGCTATTACTAGCACGAGAACTTTCGCGAACCACAGTAACATACTCAATTCTCGTTCAACTACCAATATCAAGAACAGCACCTGGTAGAAGCTAGTTTCTTTCATTATAGTTCTTGAGCTCATCTCTCTAGTAATTTCTAAGCACGTATCAATTACAATCGAGCACAGATTCAACCACGAGGCATCTTCGCCCTCACCGATCACCTTATATTATCCTATTCTCACCAATGCACTCACACGCCATGGGATACTACCAGCCTCATCACCGTTTCACACACACTTTACTAGAGCAGGAACCGTTGCAATACCCAATTATAATCGTAATAATAATACTAACAACCCTTCTTGAGTACAGCCTCATGGGACTTCAGTGCCTTCGCCAGCTCCTCTTTCACCCCCCCCCCATCACATTTGACCATCCTATTCTAACAACCAGTCTCTTCACCGTTTCGCACACTTTACTAGAGCAGGAACCGTTGCAATACCCAATTATAATCGTAATAATAATACTAACAACCCTTCTTGAGTACAGCCTCATGGGACTTCAGTGCCTTCGCCAGCTCCTCTTTCACCCCCCCCCCATCACATTTGACCATCCTATTCTAACAACCAGTCTCTTCACCGTTTCGCACACTTTACTAGAGATGAGAGCGTTACAATGCCTAATCGTATCGCCAGAATAATATCAATAACGAACCTTTTTGAGTACGGCCTCATGGGTCTTGAGTGCCCTCGCCAGCTCCTCCTCATCCATTTCCCCTAACACCTTCGACCCTCCTATTCTAACCTAGCGATATTACCAGTCTCATCATAGTTTCACAAAGTCTACTACAGTGGGGAGCGTCGAACAAAATAGTAACGCACCTTCTTGAGTACTGCTTCATGGGCCTTGAGTGCCCTCGCCAGCTCCTCCTCCGACAGTCCACTGCCCGTCGAGGGACCCGTCCCAGAGGTAGAGATGGGCACACCGACCTGCAACGAATTTTGTTGTAAATCTGGTAATGAAGGCACTTTTTTGTTTCAGCAACTGGTCATTGCTTGCATAAAACCTACATGGTTAATAATGGTGGGACATACGTTTCAGAAAAAAATACAACCAATAATCGCTTTCATTTACTTGTAAACTACTTGTTTCATCTCTCAATCAAATTTGACGGCCAAGAATATACGCAGTGATTCCAGATAAATGCATCGCAAAACACCTACCGCCCGCGCACTCCCTAATCCTATCCTTGCAGTACGCATGTACTGATAAACTTTATAATTATATAAATAATAACATTATAATTATGTAAATAATAAAAATAATATTACCCACCTCAATAATCGTCTCGCCCTCGCCCTCCAGCAGGTGCTTGCGCACGTGGATCATGTACTGCTCGATCTGCAATATTATTAAAATATTATTAATAATCAATTGCTTCTTCAAGTTGTTACTCATGATTATAATTTTTCTTTAATTACACAGGTTATCCCCATCAACGTATGCCCGAATGTCCAACCTTTCATGAACTACTCGCAGCCCACAGTCACCGGGTCGGAATCACAACATAAATTTTAAAAAGGAATGAAGTATAACTATGCGCAGGTGTTTTAGATTGCATAATGGATGCTTTGCGGAATTTACTTACTACGCTCATGTTTCATGTAACTTACAACTTACCAACTTTTCGAGGCACTTTCAATCATTACCGATTTCTCTTTCCCAAAAATTTGATTATCTATCCTGAGCACAACCCTAATGTCCGTACCTAATGCAACTAATATGCGACTATGAGTTTCACTATATTCATAAAACCAGCCGGGGCCGCGCGCCTCCGGCGCGCTTCCCGACTGGATAACGCCGGGTTGTGTGTTTGGTTTGGTTGTGTGATGAACCTTGCATGTCCCATCATTCCGAACATTCTAAAAGCCGCTGAACCTGTTCCCGTCATTACGAACATTCTAGAAGCCGCTAAACCTGTTCCCGTCATTTCGAACATTTTAGAAGCCGCTGGACCTGTCCCCGTCATTTCGAACATTCCAGAAGCCGCTGGACCTGTCCCCGTCATTTCGAACATTCCAGAAGCCGCTGGACCTGTCCCCGTCATTTCGAACATTCCAGAAGCCGCTGGACCTGTCCCCGTCATTTCGAACATTCCAGAAGCCGCTGGACCTGTCCCCGTCATTTCGAACATTCCAGAAGCCGCTGGACCTGTCCCCGTCATTTCGAACATTCCAGAAGCCGCTGGACCTGTCCCCGTCATTTCGAACATTCCAGAAGCCGCTGGACCTGTCCCCGTCATTTCGAACATTCCAGAAGCCGCTGGACCTGTCCCCGTCATTTCGAACATTCCAGAAGCCGCTGGACCTGTCCCCGTCATTTCGAACATTCCAGAAGCCGCTGGACCTGTCCCCGTCATTTCGAACATTCCAGAAGCCGCTGGACCTGTCCCCGTCATTTCGAACATTCCAGAAGCCGCTGGACCTGTCCCCGTCATTTCGAACATTCCAGAAGCCGCTGGACCTGTCCCCGTCATTTCCGAGAGATAAGGGAAAAGTGAGAGAGTGCAAAGATCGGAAGGGTAGAGGAAGAGACTGTCTGGGAGGAAGGAAGCGATCGATGGGAAGGGTGGAAAGATGGAAAAAGTTACTTACAAGATGAGCCACTGTGTAAAACATAAAAGCCATCGTCATCAGCACCCCTTAGAACCCCAAGACCCATATTTTCAGAGAATAAAAATTTTTGAGCTGTGCCAAACCCATTCTGATTTGTCCGATTCTTAGGCGATCGGCCTCATAGTAAAATGAGGGAAACGTATTCCGTTTCCAATTAAAATTTGAAACTTCACTCTCTTCTTTGTTTGCGGTTTCCCAAGTGAGTCACTTGCGGAACCCTATGATGTACCTGCTCTCCTCTCTCCTACTTCTTCCCTTAATCTCTCCCAGTCAATCAATGGCTCGCTAACCAGCACATCTCCTTTCAAGCGCACGATAACACAAATTGGATTAAGACTAAGACGCGATGACACTTACCAATTTAAGGTCGATGTAATTGAAAATACGGGGGTAGTACTCTCCTGTATTATGGTAGTTGAGAATGGTCAACGATAATTTGAAGTATGGCAATTAAAATATTAAAGTGTTTTTAAATTTCGTTGTCAAAATCATCCTACGACAGCAACATCAGCTTCGGCAGTGTCCACACGCAGGTGCATTTGTATCGTATCGCAGGTGCAATATTTTGGATAAAGTTTGCGAGAGTCGATGGTAATGTCACGGATCACTATGCTGCTTTCGTAGCACCGTAGCAACTGTCGATACGCTGATTTTGCAAGGTGTTTGTAGTTGTTACCGTAGGACAATTTGCTGAATTTGCTGGATGTTTGTGATACGATACAAATACACCCACTAATCGGACGATATCTAAAAAAAAGTCAGCAAGTATACAAGACACTATCTGACTCGATCGACATAGTCTTGGCATTCTTCAAAATACAACCTATGCTCTTTCTTGCATGGTAGGTAGTGCGTGATGAGTGTGTGTGGGGAAGGGGGTATTCTAAGCTTCCTTGCTTCTCCGCGCTTGAGGCGGTAGTGAAAAGTGCATGATGACGTCATAGATCAAAACGCGTAAATTGAATCCAATCGATTCGGGAATGGTCTAGTTGGGTTCCTCGTCAAATTTTAAGACATTTTTACTCTGGGTCATTTTTCGCTCAAATTTCATCCAGGGCTGAAAATCGATAAACTCGAAATTTTCGCCAGTTTTTATTTATTTTACTACCTTTGCAGGCTGACATACTGGTGTTTTATTTGCTAAATTTGTGCGTATTGTGCTTGCACATCTTCAGTAAATAGTACGTAATTTATTTCGATTTTAAAGGATGTTCTATTCGCGAAAAACCGTGAAAAAGTTTCATGATTTTGCTTACAGTACCACTCAAACTAATTGCCGGATCCGGTTTTGAACTTACGGTCCCGGCTCTAATCTACTCATTGTCCCTCAAAAAATATTTACTGTATCCTACAGTACGGTATCTTGTTACCGTAACCCAGAATACCGTACCCCAGTGGTATCACAAACTGACTTTATTTTATAAATGTTTTTTTGTTGAAATAATCAGATATGTTGTCTTTGAATATTATCACGGAGTATATTAGTTTCATTCAAAACTTCAGAGTAAAGATTGAAGTATTTGAGCAATAAATAATTTTTTTACAAAAAACCGTAAAACACTATTATAAAATAAAGTCAGTTTGTGATACCACTGGGGTACGGTATTCTGGGTTACGGTAACAAGATTCCGTACGGTAGGATACTGTAAATATTTTTTGAGGGACAATGAGTAGATTAGAGCCGGGACCGTAAGTTCAAAACCGGATCCGGCAATTAGTTTGAGTGGTACTGTAAGCAAAATCATTAAACTTTTTCACGGTTTTTCGCGAATAGAACATCCTTTAAAATCGAAATAAATTACGTACTATTTACTGAAGATGTGCAAGCACAATACGCACAAATTTAGCAAATAAAACACCAGTATGTTAGCCTGCAAAGGTAGTAAAATAAATAAAAACTGGCGAAAATTTCGAGTTTATCGATTTTCAGCCCTGGATGAAATTTGAGCGAAAAATGTCCCCGAGTAAAAATGTCTTAAAATTTGACGAGGAACCCAACTAGACCATTCCCGAATCGATTGGATTCAATTTACGCGTTTTGATCTATGACGTCATCATGCACTTTTCACTACCGCCTCAAGCGCGGAGAAGCAAGGAAGCTTAGAATACCCCCTTCCCCACACACACTCATCACGCACTACCTACCATGCAAGAAAGAGCATAGGTTGTATTTTGAAGAATGCCAAGACTATGTCGATCGAGTCAGATAGTGTCTTATAACTCTATTTTTAGCCAAACGGGTCGGTCCCACCTAGAGTATTCATCAAATGACTTTAAAGTCGATTTACGTTAAATAATCATCTTGCTGAATTCGTGCTGCACCCATACACCTTGATAACAGCGCAGGTTGCACTTTCAATACTGACTAAGTCAATATGCGATTCTAATCCCTATTCTAATCCAAGTTGGGATTATCCAATTGCCGGTCATACCGGTGGGCCACCACTAGCGTATTCTTCAGAATAGTGACAAATCGCTCGACGTGAATACGATGTATTTATCTCTACCTAATAAAAATCGACTTGCTGAATTAGAGCCGCACCCAACCTACATGATACCTGTAGAGGTAGCACTTTCAATACACGGTCGATACATGGTGCAACACAAATTTAAAATTAACAAGCTCAATCAGTGCTGGACTAACCACATTTAATGGCACTAGGTCGGATGAGAACATTCGGATGATAACCTACTGGATGAGAACTAAATTATTTTTTGAGCGTTGTAGTATTTTGCCAGTAGGTTCTCAAACCCACAATCGGTAGAAAACGAAAAATTTTGGTTCTCATCCAGTAGGTTATCATCCGAATGTTCTCATCCGACCTAGTGCCCATTTAATGGTTTTCTTGTCTAGACTTGCAAGATGGGAGATTTCTAACAGTGGACATCCTTCATTTTAGTACAAAAAAGTCCTAGAACACATCTATAAGTACCTAAGTGTATGCCATAGAAATCTATTCGAACCTTCTAGTTAACCGTGCGAGCTCACCACTGATTGCCAATCTATTAACAAAAAATAGGGCTAATCATACCGTAGAGGTCCGTAACCGTACTTTATAGTTTAAATGGACTATTTGAATCAGTGCTGCACTCATTACATATGATATTGATCTACATGCGTAGAGCTGATAGATAGCCGGTAGTTAAATAAATAAGATAATCAAACCGTATAAGTCCGTGAGTGCCGCCGTCTTCTCCTTCATTGTGCTTGTCGACTCGCCACGCGTTCGTTGTCGATCCATCTTAATTAATTATAATTAAAATATTAAATAGCAAAAAAATAAATGTTTTAAAAAATACATGCGGGGTCGATGTTTCACGAATGCGTCATATGAATAGCTTTGAATTATTTTCAATTTGTTAACAGCTGTCTATTAGTCTAACCCAACCTCAACCACTGCTAGGACTGGGTTCAAATAAATCAGCTGAAATGTAACAAAGCAAACAATCAATTTTATTGCAAACCCTATCTGAATCACGACACGGACTGGCACTACAATGGGCAACACGTGGAATGACAGGAAATACGACCCTTACGGAGAAAAAGCGAGCTGTCAATTCTCAACCTTGGTTCTTTTTACGATAATCTTTGGCACAAAAGGACAATCGCGCCCTGTGTGCCCAAATGCCCTATGCCACTCAGCGCGTCTTGCCTGCTCTTATTTCATCAGAATTACCGAAGGCCTATATAGCGCGGGCGTGGTTCTTATGCAATATTGCCGAGTAAGCACGCGAGAGCAGTTAGTAATGATGAAATACGTGTTGAAACAAGCGCGAATCACGATCGTGCAATAGTTTAGTCGATCATAGACGTGAGAGTGTAAGAGGAAGGGATTGGGAAATGAATAGCCAGCAAAAAGATACAATAGAGCTCTATAGAGCCCAACTAGATTGAGTGGCAGATACGATCAGAGTGAATTAGGGACGTGCAAACCGGGAAATAAAAATTGAGAGCCGGGGAAAGGTCTGTGCCAGTAGTGGTAAACTTCGTAAAGCGGGGTTTCAAAAAGACGTTACAATTCTGTTTTTCCCAGTTAATTTGAGTATTTGAAAAAGTACCTCTCTGTTTTTGACGCAGAAAGAAGCTCACATTGTTGCGAATATACCATAAAAATTTGAAGAAAATTCGTGGGGGCAAACACGTTCAATTTTGACCTCGGAATAAGGTTTATTTTGTCTTTATTATATATCTAGCGAATTTTGAGATGTACCTTCCCATTTCTATTTTTAAATCGTTTTATGCACTTGAAATAATCTCTCAACAAAAAAATAGGCAAATCTATGGGGGCAAACCTTTTCAAAAACAGTTTCAAAAATTCAGTGAAATGAAGGTCCATTTCTTTTTGTTGACGGACTACGACTTGTTTCGTCCACATTTCATACACCATATATGTTTATTAGTCACTGTGAAAGCATTTTAACGTATAGATCATTTCAATTTGCAGCGCATTGATGAATTGAGGTGCCGCTACCGTATGCCAAAAATAAATAAGGTATATGTACGCTCGCTACGGCCTGAAAAATGCGTCTATACTTGTCAATTATTGGGCAAGTAAAATTGCTGCATCTAATAGAACGAAAAATAAAAGGACGAAAGGAAGTTGAAAATATTCGCATCTGACAAGTTAAAATAAAGTGACACAGCTAACCGCACACTCGCTGGCACAACACCACGAGGGGCGGGGCTAAGAATGGGTGCCTGGATCTCGCTTAAATTAAAATATTTTGAAATTCTGGAAGTGCTATCGTGATTCTGCACGGCCAAGAGCCTCACAACATAAAAATAGGAATTTTAGATATTGTTTGAAGTTTTACGTGAACGTCCCTAAGAGTGAATGGCAAGGAGTACTGTAGGCAGCTATCAATAACTGACTTTATATATTTTTTAAATTAATTAATTTTTGTTTGTTATTTTTTACATTATTTTTTCATGCGGTTTGGTTTTTGTGTAAGTGAAAACGTGCCAGTTACGTTATTGAGACATCTTGGAGCCACAATTAGCAAGCATACTTTTACACAAATACAAATTTTTATCTCACAAATTACCAAGTCACGAATCTCAGGAGATTAAAAATAACAAGAAAAAATGTTAGAAAACGAATGAAAAAATCTGTGTCATTTATCTTCATGTTAGCCAAAATTCAAAAACATAATTCTCGATACTGCTTCTTCATTGAGATCCCAAGTCTCGATTGCAGCATTGATCTCTTCATTGTATCTAGGACGAAACTAGCACTCCCATAAATGAATCATTGATT
Source organism: Pristionchus arcanus (assembly GCA_900490705.1). Classification (NCBI taxonomy): domain Eukaryota; kingdom Metazoa; phylum Nematoda; class Chromadorea; order Rhabditida; family Neodiplogasteridae; genus Pristionchus; species Pristionchus arcanus. The sequence continues at coordinate 743,071 of LS486778.1, read as the reverse complement.
CAATGTGACTATTCCGACAGTGATTCATCGGAATCCATCGGAAACCAGTTTTCGAAATTGAGACATATTATTTTCAGAATATCCGATTCGCTGAGATCCGAAGACTCAACAAAGTCATTGATCTCTTCCTTGTAAGTCGATGACGAAATTGAGATTCGGATCCCACACATGAACAATCGGTGGTAAAATAGGCACATAGAGTATTATAGAGACGTGAATCTTCAGTCAGTTCTTGTAGATCAAGGGAACTTGGTTGCTAATAACTCGCTTCATATTATAGCTAGTACTTTTTCGGTATTAGTCTTTCCTCAAAGAATCCCATCGATCATCATCACATTAGCGTAAACATTTTTGAATCTCCTCTCCCATTAACACTCAGGACGCTAGATTCCCAGGTCGTGATGCGTGTTAGTATCTTACAGTCCCACCGAGATGCTGCTCGCAAAAAGTTTACCATAGACTGTTGCTTCATTGAGTCAATGAAACTTATGCGAGTAGAATCTCGCATGGGCTGCGGAATGGAAAATTTTCTCATTATGTGTATGAATCTCAGTTCACAGCTTTGAAAGCCGAATTTCGATGTCTTGGAGATTCTGAGGGAGCGGGTTTGTTTAAACTCGAACCTTTGCCCATCAAGGTACCAATACGCGACAGTGTCATTGAACCATTTGCTCGGTCTATGACTACTATGGCTACTGGTACCCGGAGTGAGCTAGGCCAGTAGGAGATGTGTATTTAGATGGTATCGGAGGATTGTCTTGGATTCTACTTGTTCTTGTACTGATGCTTCTTCTGACTTCTGGTTCCTAGAGTGAGTTGATATAGGCCATTTTGGGTAGACATCATACTAGAATCCAGAACAGGGCATTTGGGTGTTTGCTTACGTTACGTGTAAGGCGTAAGGTACGATATTAAAGAGGGAGCCTTAGGCGTTAGGAACCCTTAGAATGCCTTAGGATGCCTTACCTAAGGCAGGACCCAAACCTTGGCCCACTCAGGGGACAGTTCGCCCAGGTGTCATAGATCCGTCATCAAATATCGGTCAATGGCGACCATGGCGAGCCGCCCCCGAGCTGGGCTAGGGTTGGGAACTGAGGGGGTTGGATGGGCTAGGGTTGAGAAATCACCAGGGGGAAGGGATATGGGGGGAGGCGGTGAAGGCAGCAACTGAGATAGGGCAACTACTCAGATGGCTAGTTAGGATTGGGAGCTGGGATAGGGAGGTATGCTGGTTAGGGTTGGGCAAGAGAAAGGGACGGTGGAGGGAGCAAGGCAGTACTGAGAAGGCATGGGCAGATAAGCAGATATGGGTGAGAACTGACGTTGGGTGAGGCGATAACGAAGGATGGGGAACGACTGAGGGTCATTTGGTTCGGGTTGATAAGGCAAACAATGTGGAGAAGGCATGGTATGGAGGAGTTGTGTGAATGAGAAAGCTCGAATTCCGATACTAACTGGGAACAAGGAAGTAGAGAAAGCAGGTGAAGTGAAGGCATGGCAGTAGAATAGAAGGAAGATGATGATACTATCCGAAGACTGACTTACTGGGGTTATGAAAGCAGGGAAAGCAAGGAGTTGTGAAGTTATGAGGACTGAGAGGCGACGACTGACGGCACTGAGGAGAGGAGGGGCCTATTTATAGGTGTCTCCCCTCGGTGGGCGGGGTTTCAAAGAGACGCGGCGCGCGCATTGGCTGCCTGCCTCTGCGTCGCTGCCCTTGGCGAGAGCAGATCACGCCTCTGCCATGTCTGCCGCTCTACTTTGGGGAGGGGAGGGGCGGGTTGAGGGGCGCGTCTCTCACTTTTGCCTTATCTCTAACACCTCTCTATCACCTAAAAAGAGAGAGCAGGCGGGAAACGCTCCAATTTTTGTAGCCATGACGCCCGGGTTATTTTTTTTTAATTTGGGGAAGTTGATTGATACAATCTCTCAGAAAAACACCCAGCTGCACCCAAAAAAGGGTTGAGGAAGTATTTTTCTCTGGCCAAATCCCCAAATTCCAGGTTGGGAGATTCGAACAACGATAGTAGATAGTAATTTCACGGCCTAGGTGAAGGATGGCATTTGGGGGGAAAATACGCGCGAAGGCCAATTCTCATCTTCTTTATGTCTTTCTTTCTCTGACTCTATCATAATCCGCCGCTCCCTCGGCCGAGTAGAGTAATGACCTCACGGGCGGAGGATAGATTACGGAGGATGGAGAGATTTCTACTAGGAAAAGATGCAGAGATGAGAGCTCACGGCCTCTTTTGGCGGGAACTTTCCAGACTTTTTACACTCGGCCTTTGGACTTTGAGGGAGAATGAAGAGATGCAAAGCGAAGATTCAAATTTTGAGATACTTGAGAAATAACGCACCATCTGGAACCCTTCTTTGATGATGGCACTATCATCCCCTATATTTCAAAGAACGCCCTTTCAATATTCAACTGTTGGTTTTGTTTTGGATTTCTCGCAACTCTTCCACTCCACTTGCTATCATTCGCCATCTCCGTTAGGTTATCAATCCGAGCTGACAACGGATTCTTCACTGCCTGGACTCTCTTCATCTATACTATTTTTTCCAACCAATCCTAGCTCGAAAGTGTTTTTTTCGCCCATCGTTCTCTTACATGTTTGTTGGCAAGGGCTCCCAATAATCTCTTCATCTAACATTTCTCCAATCGTTCTCATCCTCAGCCTAGCGTATCAATTGCCCTAACATGTATGTGGCAGAAATCTCCCATGCCTCTCTTCATCAACACTTCCATTTCCCCAATCAATCTCATCCCGTGCCTAGCGTATCATTACATGAAGGTGTATGTAGTAGTACGAATCCGAGGAGAAAATAGCTCATCCCTTTGCACTTTCCCTAACAACCGCCAACTTCCTGCCCTCTCTCCTTCCCCATCCATACTCCCTCATTCCATCTCTGAAGTAATGACCTAGCATGCTCTCCTTGAATTGCATACTCTATATCCGCTCTTTGGTCATCTCAGTTCTCTCACAATCTTCCCGTAGTGAAGGCACCAGACGAACCCTCTGGTGCAACTCATAACTCTTAGGGTCCATGAAAAGATACCGAAAAGCCCTCTGGTCCGACTAGTAATACTAAGACTAGGGACCAAGTGACAAGATGGCATATGTAGAGATAATGAAAACCCCTGTGGTTGAGCATCTAATCCAGAGATGAAGGAAAGGTGACAAATGTGAAAGATAAAGAGATAACGACAAACCCTCTTGTTGATCATCTAATAAAGAGATGAGGGACATGGTGACAAGTATGTGAGATGGAGAGATAGAGAGATGATATCTATCGCCCCGACTATAGACCCTCTGGTGCAGCACCTAATCCAACAATGACAAGATAAAGAGAAACCTAACATGGGAGCAGCCCTTTCACTCACTATTGCTATGGACAGCGATCGATTCCCCAGATAGGAGTTAGACCAGAGGTAAATGCCATCTGCACTCTTCTCATCTCACATACTTGTCACCAGGTCCCTCGATGTAGGATAAGGTTTATCATGTGTTCCTTTCATTACGTGGTGCAGAATGTGAGAGGATGGATCAGAGATTGATGACCTGGCATGTGACGCAAGGAGATTCTGTTGGGCCATTACTCCGCTCTGGCGACGAAATGATGGTACCAGGTGACAAGTACACATATGTCTATGGCTATCTGGCATGTGGTACGAAGATATACTAGCGATCAAGGACGGAGTGTATGTTGGGGGGTAGTGTTGATGATATTCATCAGTGTGCATCGATGCGAACTCAAAGGAATAATCTTCATTATCTGTCACAATATCACACATCGTACACCTGATATGCAATCCGTATGTCCGTAAGAAAACAAAGAACGGGATGGGGCATTCTCGATACAGAGGATGGGGGGACGACTAGGCAACCGGGCTAGTACTCTGGTATTGCTCGTCTAATAGGCCACTAACTGGCTGTTAGGTGTTAGTGTTAGGTGACCTTGTACCAGAGTATACGCGACTTCCGAATCGTCCCAACACCTATACATTCGATGAATTCACATACAAGCATCTTCTATGCGATAGAAGATCTGCTAGCTTTCGTCATATCTCAAGGTTAGTAATGGCAATCGTGGGGAACATTTTGCGATTGGGGGGGGGGAGGTGTTAGATCATGGATCGCTGCTGTGTACAGCCGTTAGCTGAGTGTATAGCAACTTGAAAGCTTCGATTTGCTGCTCGTTTGGGGAAAGAAAACACCGATAAGACGAGGTTACAAAAGCGAGTGAAAGATGTAGAGCTGTTTGGCAATCTGAGTGGTGGTGGGGAGGGGCGTTGATAGATGGGAATACGATATCTCGAATACATGGTTTGGTAATCATGAAGACCTTCAGAAGCGCATCAACTTTTACATTATCGTTGCATTGCAATAGTTGAAGCTTCTTAAAGGTCTTCAGGATAACGAAACAATGTACACGGGATGTCTTAACTTCGGGAACAATAGTCGAGAACATTTTTGCACACACGAAAACACACTGGGGCTATAGTCATCGGGAGGTTCGTTTTCAAAATTTGATGGAAAACTGAATTACTGTTCGCTGCAAGATCTCTAATTCATGGATAGAGTCAAAGTGAAAGTGGGCGGGGCATCACAAGCTACAATGCATCCATTTAGCTGCTAGTCGGTCGGAAAGCGATAATGATGAATGACAATCTAATCGAGGGACTCTGTGGAATGGACAAAGGGGAAGGGGAGATTGGGGGCCGGCAACCGGGGAATGCCGGACCCGGAGCCGGCTTATTGGTTGGTGTTGACGGCGATGGGATGGGTGAGGACGGTGGTGAGCGAGAAGAAGATGGGCGGAGCGATCACCAGCCCGAGCAGCGAGCAGATCGCGATCTGAGAAGAATATTAGGTAAAGATGCTGCCACAATCAAAAGAGAGAAACACGATTTGTGTTGGCTTTGTGGATATCAGTCAATGCGCCTACAGACCCTAATTTCACTCCCTAAAGGATAAATCCGAGTGAAGGACCGATATTGCAGATAGGGTAATTTTTTGACATATTCCCGAGGATCCATCGACCGTTCATTGTTCCATCGCAGATATTGGATGGATGAAACTCAACCGAATTTCAGAGAAACTACGAAAGTAACAATTACTATTCCCAGGCAAAGATCCTGCAGATCTCAACCCCTGTCCTAAAGGTGTAATCCGAGCAATGGCACGATTTTACGGATAGGATTTGGTTTTCGAGTCATGCGAGGAGGACACATCGACAGTTCTCCGCCGTACCTCTAATCTTGGATGGATGAAACTCAACAGATTTTCCGGGGAACTACATGAGTATCAACTACTATTACATACCTGCCTGGTATCGCTTGCTCTCCTCAAAAAGGCAACAACAATGACAAAAATAGCCAAAACAACAATAACAATAACAACCACTCACCCAGTCGGCGCCTCCCCTCACGCAGATGGCCACGATGGAGAAGGCGAACAGGCCCATCATCGTTAGGAGATGGGCGACCTCCTGGAAAAGACTTATTTTCATTGCTACTCATACCTATACACATCTTCATCAACTGTTTGATCTTTTACTCATAGCCAGAGTGGATGACGACTCTATCTCTCATGACACTATGAACCAGGGTATAACATCCCCGCACGTACCCTCGGCACTTTGTATAGGTTCTCCGACAAGTCAGCCCTCGATATCGGTTTGAGGGAGGCCCTCCTAGCTGCCATGTCCAAAGAACTCTATGGGCTTGAGCAAAGGCCTTCCCAGCTCACTATGACCCCTTTCAAACGATCAACTACCCCCCCCCCTGATACTCACCCTCGGGACCTTGTACAGCTTCTCCCACAGATCCGCTCTCGAGATCGGCTTGAGGGAGGCGAACTGGCCGACCTGCCCGACCAGTGAGTAGATCGCGATCAGATAAGGGAAGATGTGGTAGATCACGCCGGACTGGAACAGATAAATCTTTGCGAATATTAACCACATTTTTTATCTGGACAATTCTGGACATCTGGACAACTGGACAACTGTACAACTGGACAACTGGACAACTATCTGGACAACTGGACAATTGCAATTGTTGTAATTGTAACATAATTGTAATTGTTCCCATCTCATATCTTGGAGTGATGAAACTCAACTTGTTTTACCATGGGCAGGTTTACCAAGGAGGTGTGCAGTATCTCCACCGTAATCAAATCCTTCAAAAGAAGAAGGGCATCAACTCACGGCGAGTATGTGCAGCACGCCCAGGAGCGGGAGCGTGAACAGCGACGCATAGTAGGAACGCGCCGGCCGGTGCTTGCGCTGAAAATGTTTTTTTTGTTTAGAATAGCATGACGGCGTTTTATTTTCACTCTGCACTTTCCAGAGTCTCTCACGTGATCAAGGCGTCTCCTAGTCAATTCCTTCAATGAAGGACTCGATTTCACAAAGCCTGTTTCAACCCATCCTTAGAAGAACCGACCTACTTTTCATGCGACGGTTCACTGTGGGTCAGCCAAAAGATGTTCTCACTCACCACATACACTGCGTACAATATCGACCGCAGCACCAGCGTGTTCACCAGACAGAAGGTCAGGTAGACGATGGGAAGGGATTGACTGGAAAAATGAACGATATTGATGGGCGACGGTTTCATTTCGGATAACGCAGATATCTATATGAAAAGTATCATAATGGATGGTTTCATGCCGACTTGGATGCCAACTTGAAAACGAAAAAATGGAGTGAAACTCACAGTTGAGTACTTAGTAAGAACTCAGTCAGAAAGATCACAATAGCCGTGCAACAGTAATACATTCATGAAATCTATGACTAGGGAACAGAACTGAAACTCACAGGGGGTAAACCACTTCGTGCGCGCACGGTATCGTCTTGGCGAAGCGCACCGTGGGGTTGTGCATCCATGTGTACCTGTAAAGATAATTTTTACTCCCCCAATTTGAGAATGCGTCCCTGCTCATCCGGCCAATACACGACGCCGCTGGAGAGATTCGCTCGCTAAGCCGGCCGAAAGTGTGAAAAGGAATCTCATCACATCCCGGAGATGTCTTACCACTGCTTGATCCTGTTCGCCCGGCACCCGTACAACTGCAGGCTGCCGTAGGGTTCAAAGACCAGGAGTGCTACCCCCTACCCCTCTTTCATCCACCCCTACCCATCCACCCACCACCCAACGGACTCACCACTGCTTGATCCTGTTCGCCCGGCACCCGTACAGCTGCAGGCTTCCATAGGGTTCAAAGACCAGGAGAGCTGCAGCCGCAGCGATGGCGCACTCGAGAAAGATGCAGAAGTGCTCGGCGAACTCGGCTAGCACGGCGCTGAAAGGGTTGGTTGATCAACAAAATGTAGGTAAGTTGCTTCCGCAATAAATAGATTTTGCAATTGTCGAGCGGTGATATACTCGGCTCGCGCTCCGGCGCTTCATGTTTTCTAAAGTCGATACAAATAAATGAGATGCACTCACTGTTTCTTGAACATTTGCACGCTCCGCCGCACGTGGTAGCAGTGGAAGAGGAGGGGAGTGAGGGCGACCTGGAAGAGGATGGGATAACTAGTGATGATCCTTCCAACCGCGTTTTCATTTTCGAATCTCAAATATGCTTCAGCGATTGCTAAAAGGTAGCAGAGTCTCGGTTTATCCAATATCGTCTCCAAACCTGACACGGATAAACCATGATTCTTCAGTACTTTTTTCCTCGCTAGACCATTCTTAATCCCAAATATTTCAATTTCATCTTCTTCATTTCATTCATCATTCTTCACTCACCAGTAACAAGTACAGCCAGGCATAAGCCTCGATCGGATTGTTACAGGGCGAGCAGTACGGTCCAGTTTCCACGCGAGATCCCCATGGGCAGGCCTGAGATGGGGGATGTTAGCTGACGAGGTGCTCATTCCCTGTTTAGAGCTCGTAATCTTTCACAGGGCGCGGTGCAAAAAGAAGGGGAGCATAGAGACTGTCTCCACGCGGGAACCCCACGGGCATGCCTGACATGTGAGATGGGAGACAATGATTCATCAGATGGGACCAGATTGTAGTGCCTCGGACAGGCTTGACGTTAGATTACTTGAAAATAGGGTCCTCTTTCGTTGCATTATTTAGGACGGATTGTGATGTTTCGATAAATTGAAAAATCGAGATAAAATTTGAAAAATAATGAGGTAAGATGAGGAATGAAGAGCGTTCCGTAGAACTTTTTCTGCTCCGTCCTTTAGTTTGTGTTTTCCGACTCACTCCACAGAAGGTGGCATTGCTGTCCTTCGAGGGAATCTTCCCGCAGAAGCCCGGGCACGACTCCTCCGCCACCGTGCTGAAAATTGATCAGTGAAGATTATAAATTTTCATTGTTCTTTGAAGAATATTAAAGGGTCTTTTCATGCTCTCTAAAAAAATCTGAAATGGATCTTCCGTAACCATGGTGTATAGTGAAGATTATAAATTTTTAGATTTGTATGTAGGGTTTTAAGAACTTCTTCGGTTTTTGGCCCAGGCAACAAAAGAATACTCTGCGAGAAAAGCCTGGGCCAATAGCCGAAGAAGTGCCGGGCTTTCATGTATGTTGATTGAAGAGTGATTCACTCTGCAATATTAACGAGAACGTACTTGACCAACGACCGCAGGGGCAGTACGGGCCGGAAGGTGGAGGGATCGGGTGCTGCAAAATGTAAACTCATTACTGTTATTCACATAATTATGCTTTGCGATTAACGTTTCAGAGATTGTTCGTTAGCAAATGATTGAAGAGTGAATAAATACTGAATAATGATCATTTCTCATTAGGGTTGTTTGAAATGACTGTTAAAAATAATTATTTGTGTGCAGCAATTTTCTACTAGCAGGGTCATGTAAATTGAAATTATTACTAGAAAATTTTCAAAGCTCTTTTTCTCTAAAAGAGGTGAGTTTAAAATATTGAAGAATCGAAATGCGCATTATTGAAGAATTAAAATATAATAGGATTTCGAAGAATGTATTATTAAAGGAAGTAGGAAGACACAATCAGAATACTAAGAAAAAGAAATTATAATTATGGATAATTTTTTTTTAATCCTGCTTGCATTATTCATACTCACAGATGAAGTCATTCAGATTAGAAAGGAGATAAGACAGAACAGATTATAGAGACATCAAAGGAAATATGAAAGAGAACGCTAGATTGACTTTAATAAAATTGATTTCAATTCTATTCACGACGGTGTACCTCTCTTCATTGTTGAAATATCTGCATGATATTAAGAATGGAAGAGAAAGGAGAAAGGAGAAAACAAACAGCATTGCAGAGGAGAGGATATTAAATATTATTTATGAACTTGTTCGCTTGCTTACTGTCAGGATGAAGAGAATGCCTATTCATTTCAACAATATAGGAAATGAAGAGAATGACTATTCATCATGACAGCTTTTGGGTCTCATTATAAATACTGTATTTTTCTTCAGCTTTTGGCTCTTCGCATCTGTCCCCTTTTCCCTCGATTCCCCTCTTCAACTCTTTCCCTTACTCATCGTCGGCATCATCATCATCTCCCTCGTGGTCGTTGACGGCATCAGCGTCGCTACCGTACTCCGGACCAGGGCGAAACCGATCCCGTCAAAGTCCCGAATCGGCTTCTCACCCATCTGATGAGGGGATACGGTAATGTCAGTTCGCGATAGACCACATAAAAACGGCACAAAAATAACATCACGACAAAAATCAATCGATATTTCCAACGGCCGGGTACCGTAATACAAATAGATATGAAATCGCGCAAATTCAAATACTTTATTACAATAATAATCTCTTCTCTTTGTATTTCAAAGTCTGTTGAGCAACCAAGTATGTGAAGGCAGTAGGCACGGTGTGAGCAATCAATCAATCAAGAAAGTAATAAATCACAGAGAACGGTATTTCAACTTTGGCAACCCATATCGCTAATACTATATAAGGCCTTCTTCGAACGAGATGTGTAGTATGGATAAAGCAATCTCTTCTCTTTGTATTTCAAAGTCTGTTGAGCAACCAAGTATGTGAAGGCAGTAGGCACGGTGTGAGCAATCAATCAATCAAGAAAGTAATACAAGTTATATGGACAAATTAGCACACGAGGTAGAGATAAATCACAGAGAACGGTATTTCAACTTTGGCAACCCATATCGCTAATACTATATAAGGCCTTCTTCGAACGAGATGTGTAGTATGGATAAAGCGGTCTAACAGTAGCAACTAAATGAACTCTGTACAACAAAAGTGATCGATTATCGTCGCTTCCTGGGTCCCGGCTCGCTACCGAGAGGGATTACGGTAGGTGAGGAGGCGGTCGGGCGGTCGTATTCGAGGGGAATTACGGTAGAGGTCAGGGAGGTCAGATCGTCGATCAGTAGGGGCGGCGCGCACTCGGGAAGCTCGTCTACGTTGTCGGGTATGAACTCGTCGGAGGCCTGACATATTTTATTTTTGGTAATTCGTCCTCGTCATACTATCAAGTAATAGTCCAGCTTCTTTTACCCGATCAGTGTAACGCGAAAGTGGCAATGCAACTTCTTCGACAGGGAAAAATCAAACAGAGAAAATCCTGCAATTTCCAAGTTTCATCTCCACTATATGCGCAGCATAAAGTTCCCTTTTCGATCGTTGGATGAACCTCTCTTTACACAACTCTTATCACAATTACTAGTGTACGATGGCGTTTATTTTATTTCATTTTTATTTTCGCTCTTATTTTTAACGGCAAAAAGGAATTATCATATTCCGAAAATTACATGTTTCACTTCAGCTACTAGTGCAAAGTGAGGCCAACATTTGCGATTATTTCTTACTGATTGTGAGTTATTAGATATTTAAAAAAATGTTTGCCCAAAAGAAAATATAACCACATCCTCTGATATTCCCATAAATACAATAACCCCACAATAACCAGCATAATATTTGGAAAACTGTCAACCTTGATCAACACTAACTTTTGCGTTTCAACTCGTCTGTAAGGACGACGTGAACGTCCCTGCTACAATCGTACGAAGATGTCCTCTTTGCATAAAGAATATTACCTTACTTACTACCGTAACTAGGCATTCTGGATCTTGCGCGGCTCCTCAACGTGCACGACCTCCTCTCATAATCCCCATCCCTACAGCAACCCTCTCAAATCTCAGATCGATAACATTCGTGTTTCACCCCGTCCGTAAGTCCGATGAGAGCGCCTTTGTTTCGATATTTGTCAGAGTATGATAATTTCAAGTACCGTACCTTAACGGGGCTCCGCTTGCGCGGCTCCTCAACGTGCACGACCTCCTCGAAGGAGGCAGTGGAGGAGCGCGAGGAGGAGGGAGTCAGTTGGGCGTCTTCCCTGCAAGCAATCGATCGATATTCAGAGGTACTGTAGCTTGTGAATCGCAAAATGAGTGTCTATGGAGCTACGGTACGTGGGAAGAAATAATCGATAATCGGAGGTACTGTACCTACTGTACTTACTCTACGGAGCTACCGTGCCCAATATAAGATACCAAGAATTTCCACACCAATAAATAGTGCATTACTCATGCATCAGCTACAGTGGACAACCGGAAAGGTCTTTGCATCTACCAAACTATTATTCGTGTACAATGACAAACTGAACCTCTTACATCCATCGTAATCATGCACCTTGCCCAATGGGCAATCGCAAACTGAAAATTGTCTCTATCTACCGTAATCATAACCAATCGCAAACTGAAAATGGTCTCTATCTACCGTAATCATGCATCGTAACCAAAGTGACAATCGAAAAAAATGAATCTAACTGAATGTCAACCAATACATAACGCGCCTCCTGAGATAATACACACTATTTTTGTCACTACTGCGACAACGTACCCACAGACGTTTTTTACACTATTGTGTTCATTAAAGTTTAGAATAAACATTATTTTTATTGCCATACATCTAACGCGGATCCGCAGATGGTACTGGGACTGGAGGAACCGCCTGGCCGCTTGGAGCACAGAGAAGGAGTACCAGGGAGTGAGGGACGACGAGGGACTGGAACGACCACAGATGAAATAGTGTGTGCTGTGGGGGGTGCGAAGTGAGTGTGCATTGAAATTCATAGAAATTACAGTTTTAATTCAGTAAATTAGATTTTTTTGTTAAATCACACGCGACTACTTCATCTGTGGAACGGACCAACACCGGGGAAGGAACAGAGGATAACAAAGTAGGTCTGCCCACAACCGAACACCACCAGTAGTACGAATAGTTGACTCGCGGTTTCACCGTTGCTATGTCTCAATTGTTCACTGTTAAACTCAATTACTTGTAGGAAGTTTCACCTCACCTGTTCCACAATCACTGACCCCTCCTATCTTATATATCCATGAGTCTAGCCCCATCCAAGACACTCATCCTCACCTCTCTTCCTCTTCCGCGATCACTCCACTCCTCTGCCTGTCCACCGTCTTCTCCTCTCCTCTTCGCGAGTCCGTGATCGCCGGCGTGGAGGTTACTGTAAGCATTTTAGGTTACTGTAACGTTCCAAATTATTTTTTTAACTTCCGTTTCCAACCATGCACTGACCATCTAGTGGGTTGGAGAATATACAAATTCGATGGTGCATTTGATAACCTGTTGTAATTCGTAAGTGTAAAATGGCTATTATGAACAAACCCTACTGTCACTGATAAAGGTCATGTTTTCCTCTATGAATCAATTGAAACTCTATGAATCAATTGAAACCAGGAACTGACCACTCGCCCTCCTCCTTTCCTCTCCTCTCTTCTCCATCTCCCCCGCCACCTCTCTGGTCACTCTCATGCCCCAATTGAGGAAGAGCAGCACACAAAGGGTGGAGAAGGTGGGCAGCCAGAGCAGCGAGAACGTCGTCACCTTTAATTAGTTAATTAATTATTAAAATAATTATTTATTAGTAAAATAGTGATCGTTGAAATGAATGAATACAGTTTTTTTCATGATTGTTGGCACAGGAATGAAAACTAAATCAATCAATTGCAACAACCCAGGTTCATACCGACGACCAGAATGCCGATAAAAAAGATGGGCATAGTCCAGTGACTAGAGCTTGTAATTTTAATGAGATGTATTTGGCCACGATGTATCAAACCTAACAAAAAGTACTTGCTTTACCGTATTTGTGAAACACAGGACATATTGCCCAAAATTTGATAACCGTGAAACATAGCCCCGCTTATTTTTTAGTGTGAAAAGGGCTTCAACCCACCGAATAGTAGTACCGCAGGTGGCGGACCATGCCGAACTGCGCCTACTTGACTACTTGAACGTGTGATTAACTCCAATCAACAAAAAAAAGTTCTTACAAATTAAAAAAAAACATTTTATAGCGTACCGGAACCGATGCAGATGTTATCAACCCTAACCAACAGCCCTGTAATTATGACAAGCATAAAACAGAAAATCCTCTCCCCCCCCCCCCCAACCGTGCATACTAGAGTTGGCAGCACGGGCTAAACGGACTCGTAATTGCGCCCATCTTCATTTCGGGCCCGTTATTTCTCCGACATCGTTTAGACAACCCTAGCACAAGCACTCACCGGATAGTAGTACAGAAGGTGGCGGACCATGCCGAACTGCGCGACCACGGACAGCTCCGCCGTTTCCACCTGCAAATTCTATATTTAATAATTTATTTAAATAAAAAAATCCACTTGTCAGATATGTGCTACTACAGCAGGTAAGGAATCATTTGGATTGCAAACGAGCGCTGACTGCTGGACATCGTCTAATAGAAGACTACAATATTCGCCCTGCAGGTTCGATGCTGCTCAATCAACTCAAATCAGGTAGAGCATTGTCACCAATGATTGAGTTAGATTTTGCATTCTAAAAATTACAAGTATTCGAATCACCCGCAACTTCTGGGCATCGCAGTTAGTGCTAGTAGCGCGAATGCAATTCGAAAGCGGTGATGCGAAAGTTCCGTCATAATAAAATACCAAAATAATGACCCTACTACAGACATAGTAGCCTTCTATCTCTGTTCAACCGGAACTGCGTTTCCTATGTATGACGCAATAGCCCAATCCAGTTGAAGAATGTGCACTATTCTCACCCACGCTCCATCTAATGAAATTAGAACCGCCCATAGCTCTTCTTCATTTCTCGGATGCACGATAAAGAGCAAAGAAAATGAGCACGACCTCTGCATTCTCAGCAACAGGGGATTTCCAATGAAAAAGTATTGAAACTGGCCAGAAAGGCTGACGAATTTTCAACTTCGAATGCACGCATAGACTCGGACGAAATTCGAGCTAATCCACGTAAGTACACCCAATTCAAACTACATTTTTCTTTCTCTCTCCATTCCCCCTACTCTCTCGCTCTGCCTCACCAGCGAGATCGCATGCGGACTGGAGAGACTGATGATTATTTTTAAAAAAAAAAATAATAATAATAATAATAATACCTCGGCGAAGCGATTCTGCAACTGGAAGAAGATGCGCGACGTGGGATTCGAGGGATTCTGTAGAAAAGAAATTAATAAGATCAAAAAATTTGAATTTTGGCACCATGAAGCATTCGCGTTTCACGGTTTCGATACAAATCCCTTGGATCACTCAAGAACAATTCCTCTTCTCCCGGTGATAGATTTTCAAACCACAAGTGACTGATTGTGAATACTAGCAGCTAGATAAATTTAACTGAAGGCCTGAATCTGTATTAAACACGGGCAGCGTCGTTGGTAAAGTGTTTGGAAGACCAAAGTACAAACTGCAACCTCCAAAGATCAAAGATCAACCTCATAGTGTTCCGTGGTGACGGGGACCTCGAGCTGCGCTGCCGTAGTGAAGAAGCCCGTGAGGTAGAGGGGCAGGAAGAACAACCATGTCGCCTGAGCATACATGAAAAAGCTAGTCGAAAACTACCTGGAATTCGAAAACATAACCCGCTTTCGAGGTTTCCGTGAACAAGGCATGTAACCTACGAATTGCAAACACCACCCGCTTTCATGGATTTAGTCGGCCTCCAAGGTCTTTTTCATAAACATAGCCGGCTTTCGAAGGATTTTGTTACCTAACTTTTTCATGTATGCGCCTGAGAATATTGACTTGGTCTCTCTGTTTCATTTACTGCAATGACTTGCACTTTGTGTGCATACCTAACATGACAAGTAACTAAATAAGACGATGCACCTGTGTTACACTGGGCCCATACAAGTTTTACAAAGCTCTCTCATTAATGGTCATCAGGTCAATGACTTTGAAAAATCTGGTCATTCGTGTTTCACGTGGTTCATAGAAGCTCACTGAACTATTTGCAACCGATGTTCCAGATTGTACCAATCCCATAAATCCAGTATCGCGCTATTCGAAAGTGTTCAAATTGGGTCTACGAACCTTCTTGACAATGGCCCTCTACTCTCTAACCCGGCGCATCTAGCACACCTCCTCACCTTCTTGACGATGGAAGGCTCTCGGATGTAGCTCGTCCTGCTGTACTCCCGCATCAGACGGTCCTCGTCGTCGTACACGCGCAGCACGTTCTGGAAATTGTACGTTACTGGAATAAGGATGTTATTTTTAGTCAATAATAAAAATATTCACTGGTGCAAATGCTCACATATTGAATGATTTAGTCAATGATTTTTTTTTCGATCCCAAATCCGTAGACCACTGCCAGCAACACGAACCGGGTGTACTCATCGACTGAATGGACCCAAAAACCACCTTGTTGCTATGATTTTTTTTCAAAAGGCGATTTTAAACAGATATCGAGAGGATCATTATCACGAGCAAGTTAATGATATCTCGAAACCCCAATTAACCTGGAACAATCCCAGCTTCTCGGTCTCTTTCACTTCTTTTTCAAATCCTAAAAATCAACCTCTGTGGACAATTTTTAACACAACCTAGTGACGGTATCTTTGAAACTTCGATTCACCTGGAACAACCCCAGCTTCTTGCTCGATTCCACCTCGGCGAACTGCAGCTTCACCGTGAGCGCGTAGTGGATGTTCGGCGAGAAGAGCGTGTTCTGAATTAATTAATTAATTTTATGAATTCTAAATTCCGAAATTAGTCCTTTGATTGTTCATCTTCCCTATAGACAGAGGATAGTGCAATGTGTATCTTTCATACCTCGTAACAGCAAAGATAACACCAGGCGATACTGATAAGAGGGCTAGTGATTGCAAACATGTACCCTATCAGAGAGAAAGAGCCCGGAATACTAGTGCAAAAATGCCCCGAAAAAGGCCATTCAAGACAACACGACGGTATCCCGTTTCTGTTCAATTATATGGCACACTTGGGGCTATTCAGCCAATGGTTTCTCACCGATGTGGCAAAGAAGAAAAAAACCGCATTCCCAAATATAATCACAGTTTCTGGCTTCATACCTACTTCAAGAATTCGTCTTCACTCACAATGAGCAATAATTGATCTCTTCTTGTAGAATAGAAAATATTTAAATGAATAAAAGAAGTAAATAAATTAATAGAATAATCGCCCACCTCCTCCACGTGCAGCGACGCCGTCGGGAAGCTGCAGATGGCGTGGATCTGAAGGAATTAAATTAAAATAATTAGTATTGGATTAATTACGTTAATTAGCATTTTTTGCGAACAAAATGCCTAATTGTTTTTATTGTTTGAATTGAGAGCAGGGCGCATATTAAAAACTTTGATTCGGAACAGCCAATATGTATGGGTTGACGCGCTAACTCATCGCCTTCGCTCCCCTCATAAAAACTCGAAACTATTGCAACTGATTACGTTTGGTTCACCCTGATCATACCGTTCGCTAACAGATCGGGGTGGCCTAGTTCAAAAGTATCGGCTGAAGCGCTAACTGGCCAACTTTTCCACAATCATAACGTCCATTTTAGATCGAAATTCAGTCAAAAGTGCCCACTTTTTCCCATGTTGGTCTCCTCTTTCCCATCTTCATCCATTACCTTCCTAGATCATAGTATAAGTTTGAAAATCCAAAACTAGGTCAAAATTGCCCACTTTTTTCCGTGTTGGCCCGACCCAGAGAGGCGCGCAAGTTGAGCAAGGCAGGGCAAGGCGCACCTGATCCTCACATAGATTACATTGTACCAGTCCAAATAGTTAGATAAGTGAGCCAAAAACAGTCTGCTAGCATCATTCCAGCATCATTCTAGCTACTAGCATCATTCTAGTTTTTATACTGGGTTCATACAGCAAACTTCCTAAAGCCCCAACTTCAGTTAGAGCTCCAACTCAAGAGATCTAGGAGAAAAGCACCACCTGGTCACTAGGGAAGGCCTTCACTAGCTTCCTATCAGAGGAGAAACGACCCACCTGATCCTCGCAGGCGTCAAACACGAGATTGAGTGGAGTGGTCGATTCGATGGAGGAGGGAAGGATGAGGGAGCGAATGGAGATCGGCACGATCACGGCGAGTAAAGCGGCGGCGACGAACTTAATTAGCATAGTTAATTAAAAGAAATTAAAGAAGGCGTATCATGAACTTTTGAAATTTAAATCGAGCGAGTCCTACAACGATATGCCGAGTTTATCAAGAGTTTCGCTAAACGCAGAAAAACTTCTGGAAATTTGCCAAGAATACGGTAGCTACGATTTTTTGGGCAATTTTCGTTGATTTCGTATTTTCTCCGCTGTGTTTCTTCGTGTTGCTGTTTGTTTTGTTAATTTGAATTATTCAGTATGCCTCCGTTGCGCCGGAGCTACCTCCGCTCTTGCCCCCAAGGTCGGACCCCTCGGTCTCGTGAGTATCTTTCGTCCTTATTATTTCCAAATTTTGTTTCTAATTTCGTCATTTGATTTTTACTCTCAAATATTCGTTCTTATCGATTTTCATCAAACTCATTTGCAGTCCCCCAAGAAGGTCGGAGACGACATCGCCAAGGCTACCGGAGTCTGGAAGGGACACCTGCAAGCTCACCATCCAGAACCGTCAGGCTGCCTCCCTCATCATCAAGGAGCTTAAGGAGCCTCCTCGTGGCCGCAAGAAGGTCAAGAATGGTACGGAATGCCCCAATTGGCGTCAATTGTTCTTGGGAAACCATAAATAAGGTCATAAATAATTAATTATATCGGGTTGATGAACGGTGGTGTGCATTTGTGATGCAAGTCTCTTTTTTTGCCTGGTACTAACCCTATCTTGATTTTCAGTGAAGCACAACGGTAACCTTCGATGCTCTCCTCAAGATCGCTCGCATCATGAGACCCCGCTCCATGGCACGCAAGCTGGAGGGAACCCTGCTTGATATCCTTGGTTAGTTTTCGTATATTTCCTATGTTATACAGTCCGGGTTGTTTCCCTAGCGAAAACAATCCGTTCCGAACGGTCCCTGACGACCCCAGGCCTTTTTTGTGGTTTAAGTAGAGAGAAATTTAGGACCAGCTCGGCTGCATTATAAAGCTCGTGTAATATGCTATCGATCTCTCTGACTAATTTGGTTAGAAATTCATTCATTAATTTGTAAATTGAAAGAGAAGTGTCGTCAGTATTTGAGGCTTTGCGAAAAAGTTTAACAACAGTTTGACGATTTCAATTACCGTATTGTAAGCGCTTCGTTTTTCTCAAAACTACTGACAATTCTCTTTCAATTTTCTAATTAACCAATCAAATTTTTAAAAAATTCGGCTAAGAGATATCGATAGCATATGCCGATAAGCTTTCTAATGCAGCCTAGCTTGTCCTAAATTTCTCTCCACTTGAGCCACATAAATGCCTGGGGCCGTTCTTAGCCGTCCGGGACTGAATGTCTTTACTAGGGAACTAACCCGGACTTCAATTCAATTTTCTGGTTATTGGGTCTAAAACCTTGCTTTTAAGGAACCCCCAGTCTGTTGGATGCACCGTCGATGGCATGCACCCCCTGACCTCGTCGACAAGATCAAGGGTGGCGAGCTCGAGATCCCCGCCGACTAAAAAGCACTACTGAAAATGAACTCGCATATTGTTATTGGTTGTTATGTCCTTCGAATAAATCGTTCGTAGGCATTGATCTTTGATCTTGTTTCCGCATTGAATATTCTTGTTGTTCCACGCATTTGAGAATCTGGGATGGGGGGAGGGCGCAGAATAGTGGTTTTATTTATTTCGTCTAATAGTGGTAGCTCGAAAACTGTTGTTTCCCATTCGATCTTTTTATTCCTTCAATTAGTCGACATATTTTAATGTTATCAGCAAACTTTGTTGCAGCGGAAGTAGTTGGATTTTAAATCAGCAAAAGATTCCCGCAATCGGCTGGATTCGAACCCACTTTCCCTCCCCTCCCATTCCCTTCCTCCTCATCGATCAATAGCGATGCAAATCGGAGAGAGAGTGATGCAAATTTCATTGATCTACCTTCCCTTCCTCCCTCTTGCGCTGCAGTAAATATTTGAATTCTTTGCAGCTTTTTCCCTGTGTTTCCCTGATACTTTGAGGGCGAATATCTCGGTTTAAAATGGGTCTACAACTTCCAAACTTCGGCATTCTAATATCGTTCTAGATTCCGATCGGATCATGTTCTGAAAAACATCAACTAATTTTTCATGATACGCCTCCTTTAACACTGCTAGGCTTTATCCGCTAGGCGGCGGGTATGCGGGACCTCCGTAAGAGAAATTTGAAACTATTTGCGGAGCCCCCTAGTGACACAGAATAAATGTCTCCGGCGCCCCCCTAAGAGAACTTATTCGAAAATTGCGGAGCCCCTTTCCATCTACCGGAAAATAACCCACCAGTGGAAATAAAATGAATTCCTATTTTAATGGCTAAAGAATTGATTTAAAAATCTATGACTTCTATTCTCTAGGTTCTATCGCTCACGGACAGGAGGCCTGCAGAGATGCGCTGGAATATAGCATTTATTTTTTGAAGGGTTGCGATTTTTACCCGGTTCATTCACGTTTCTAGCTAACGCAATAAAGACACAACATTCCGGTTCCTGGTAAGTAAATACTCATTGAGCAACTAGGCTGATTCCCGTTTAAATCCTATACGAAAATGAGCTGAGATCGCCGAAAGCAATCGACGTATGGGGCGAATTCGTTTCAAAAAACAATACAACGCACTGCGCTTGATCGATCGAGGGGACCATGTAGTTGCAAGGACGCCCTCTCTGATAATATTTTCCAAGCAGAAACCCATTCATTAGGGCAGTATGGTGAGGAACCAGTGGGAATAAATACCTGAGTCCCTCATCCCTAGACGCTCGATAGCTACGTACAACTTGATTCACCTGCAGCAGCAGTCCAATCGCGGCCATGATCGACGTCGGGCTGGTGAGAAGGATGGCGAAGTCCGTGATCTAAAGGGTATGGAGGGTTATAGAATGGCAACAAACTAAGTGATTGGCAATGTTGCCCTCTCCTTATTGGTCGTTTGTACATTCACATTGTCGTTATAATTCAAAATGAATTCATCTGCGGACTATCATAATTATATGGAGCTAGAAAATTCCTAGTCCCAAAAAAACCTGGTGGAATATTTAATTTAATTACGATGCTGTACTCATAAAATCGATTTTTGAAAAGTAAACGTACGGCCCGCTGGACGTCCACGACGAACTGGACCATGCGGCCGATCATCGTGAGCAGACCCGCGGGGTAGAACCAGTAGAGGAGGGAGGACTGAAAATGGAAAACAATAAACCTAAGAATAAGTATATGATACGAAAAGAGCCAAAAGGAACTTTTTTTAAACAGTAGAGGAGGGAGGGCTGGAAAAACGTTATTAGTTTAAAAAAAACGATAAGAAATAACAATAGGAGAGAAATTGTTCCGAAAATGAGCCCTGAACAGATGTTATGTAATAGCTAGCTTGATTCTTAAGACAGACCAGAGTTTGTAGAGCAAAATAGAAAGGAAATGTAAAAAAAGTTGATCAACAAGATGAAAGGAAAGGGAAGATTTACGATTTCTGTCGCGAAAAACCAAAACAATATTTGCAATGAGGACGGGATTGTTTTCGTAGTTGCAATAGCGTACTACAGTGTACCGCAGACGTTCACAGACGATAACAAATCTGTGAAATTTGCGGTCGCGGTGTTGTTCGTAAGGTGAAAAGGTAGCGCGGAAAGGTTTGTGTAAACCAGAGGGAGAAAGAACATAGTGATAAGGGCATTGCGAAAGTGAAGCTAATAAAGAAAGAAGAGGCATAGCACACCTTATTCTGTTATTTGGTCATGGAGAACAGCGAACAGTAAGTGCGCTCTCGCAAATTCACATTCACTGCTGAGGTTTCGACGGTATGGTAATGTGCAAAAACAAATAAATCAGGCGTAAAATTATTGGACAGCGCCAGAGCACTCTTGTAATGTTGGATTAGATACGCCCCGGTCGTTAAGCTCACCCAAAGTACGCCCGTTTCATCGATAAACTTGAGGGTGCGGCAAGGGAGAGTTGTTCGCGATAATCGATGAGGAGAGAAAGGGGAGGGTGGGATGTGAATGAAGCTTATGAAATGGGTTTCACGTGCAGTGAAAAGGACCCATGAGTAAGGAGAGGCAAAAGCATAGGAAACGGGGGCAAAAAAGAACGATAGAGCTAGGGAAAAAGAGATCCGGCGAGCAGCAGTGGTAGAGAAAGAAAAAAGTCCCGTTATCTAGCTGAGGATTACGGTGACTTGACATCGTGGAATGATTATTCTAGAAAAATAATTACTAATACATATAAATTCATGTCTGCAGCTTGGAGGCACTGATAGTGCATGCACATAGCACGTTTGCTATTGAAAAATAAAATCACAATTAATGAAAATTCATTCAAATCTTTAAACATTAGTTACTGATAGTGAGGTACAGTAGACTTTGGTGTGCGGCGATCTGCGCAAGTTTCTCTCCTCACTACAGTAGTCTCAGAAACGGCGGACAATTACCCATTTACACGATAAATACCGAAATTTTAGTACTTTTTAATCAACGTGCTTTTTGTTATTGTTTTTCTCTATAATTTGCATCACTGTATGGCTCAAATCGCGGGGGCAACCATCCCCTACAACCTGTGACCAATTCCAGACATCGCTTGAGCTTCTTATGGGTAATGGAAGCCGCCGAAGCACTTAACGATGCTACCCCACCACTCATAGAAGAGCAAATGCCCGACCAGGTTAGTGTTCCGGAAGGAATTGCCGCGTATGAGGGATGTATCATTCAGGGCGATGTGTTCATGCCAGACGAATCAAACGGGCGGATTGCGGATCCCGAGGACACCGTTGAAGAGTCGATGTCAGGTTGGTGATTTGTTGTTACACTCAACCCATCTAGGAAGAGGAACACAGCAATATGCCCTTAGTTCGTTCAAATACTGGTTTTGCAGCATCGTACCTTGGTAAAACGCATTTATAATCAATATGTCCCCGTCGCTTTAAACTCCCTTGCTTTTTCTTATCGCGTAAATTCAGTCCGGCGCGCGTTTATTGAGCGATGTTATGGCTGTTGTAGTGAAGGCAGGTGCTAATTGATTCTGGTGTCAATTGCATTATGCACTGTGAATAAGACCTACTTCCATTCTGAGGTTGTGCTACGGATATTAATTTACGCCCCACAGACAACTGTTGAGTTTCGTTACCTTTCTAGTCGCGATGTTTATTTACTCCTATATCAAGTCTTGTATTACACATTGTGAATGAAATCTTGTTCTATTAGAATGCTAGTAGTCGATGCCGTCACAGACTTCATAAGCTCTTATGCATAATTAAGCAAGGTTCACAAATGGATGCAGCTACTTTTATTGTCGCGATGAAAGTCTTCTACCAATCACTTTTCTGTTTCAATGCTCAATGCACCCCTTTCTAATGGCGATGATACATGGTGAATACGCATGTCCTGATGTAGCTTCATTTCCCTTCTTTTCTATTAGCCATAAAATGTATACCTTTCTAGTGGCGATGGAGTGATCTAACAACCAATAAGGTGCCATTGACAGATACATTACGATTTTACGAAGTGTAACTACCATTAGAGGCGATGGAAGTCTTCTTTCACGTTCAATTTGTGTTTCAATTCTAAAAAAACACCTTTCTAGTGGCGATGGATGCAGTTGATGCCGTCATCGATCATGCCGCGGCGGTCGTTGACGGCGAGCCTGCAATGGACGTTGGAGAAGGGGAAAAGATGACGGGAGGAGAAGGAGGCATACCCGTGCCAAGTATGTTTTTGTTACCTATACGATAGAATAGCCTATTGAGGTTTTATTTCAACGATTTGCAGCCCTATTTCTCTCGAATATCGTCATAGTTTTGCACAAAACGCTCAGAAAATAAGTTTTTAAGTATATAAGTATTAAGGTATGGAAGGAGGAGAGGAACCGAAAGAAGATGAGGAAGGACCGAAGGAAGAAGAGATTGAGGAGGAAAGGGGAGAGAAACCAGAGGAAGAGGAGGCAGATTTGGACGATGTTAGTTTGATAGTTTTCCTAGCGAAAAACGTTGGATCCCTATTAAAATCTTAGACGATGCTCTTTGAGACTAATTTCACCAGTAATATCATAAAGTTCGTTGTCATAGTATGCCAAAAGAATACGGACGAACGAAAGGAAAGTATGCCGTTATAGTTCCATCCGTATTTTGTAAAATATTAAAATAATACAATTAAAGGGAAGCACGCGGGACACACTTCCGATGTATGACGAGGATGAGGAGAAGGGAGAGGAGACGGTCGAGACGATCGAGGCTGTCGAGACGATGGAGGAAGAAGTGATGGTCAGCCGACTGAAGTTAATTTATTATCGCTAGACTCTCTCAATTTTGCACGCTATCTTTCCTATCACAAATCAATCATTCATAACAATTGTGGAATGTGGAAAAAAATTGATGCGCGATTGGGCGAACCATGTGAGATGAAAGTCCTATTTCATAAATTTAAGAATTGCTATACGGCACTGTATTAACGTTTACTCACTATGATAGGCTCTCATATCCACCATGAAACTCCAAACTTACTTTCGCGTACTGCATTTTTTTAGTTGCGCGATTGGGGGTAAATTTATGAATGTGAGATGAAAGGGAAATGAAAGTTAGATTTTCTAATAATATCATAAATTTAACAATTGTTATTCCGCGCAGTTAGGCAAAGAACAGCAGGGGCAAAAGAAAGGGAAGTGTGTCTGCAATCACGGAACGACCTACTGGTTTGGTGTTTCACTTCTGCTCCTTAGCTTCTGCCCCCAGCGATTCGCTGATTATAGCAAGCTCTCTCCGCATATCGTACTTTCTTGTTCAATGTAGCTAGCCAGAGATTGTGGTAGATAGAGAAAGTCGCTTCCTGGGCCCCCGCTGATAGAGATGATAAAGCGGGTTATACGCTAATTCATGCATCCGCAGTGAATGATAAGAGCGGGTTTCGTACAGTTGCTGGGAGTACTACAGCGGATGGGGTGGAAGGAGTATGGATCACATTGTGTGGGAAATATCACCGCTAGGTTATGCATCGGGGTCTTATATGAGAAAATTGCTACGATTTGATGGGTGATCTCGAAACGAAATAATTTTGAAGCCAAATAACCTGAATTTAATTGTCAGGAGCCATCGCCGTCAACGGAGGGCAAGACGAGCCAGCCGCTGCCCGACAGCAGCGAGGCTGCAGGGGCTGCAGACGCCGAAGGAGCTGCAGATTCTGCAGATGCTGCAGGTCATACATTTCTATTGCTAACCGGTGACCGGAAATATATAGTGGTCTTATGCAGGTTCCCATAGATGAAGGGGGGTAATTTGAACGCCCGAACATGAGTATTTAGTGGTCTGACAACTGACATAGTTAAATATATAGCGGTCTGATTACCTGCCCGGAAGGTACAAAAATGTATGCTGCAGGTGCTGCAGATGCTGCAGACACGGGAGAAGCAGTGGAAGCAGAGGAGGGAGGAGAAACGGGAGAGGAACTGTCCACTAATGGTATTTATTATTATTTTTGCCTTTTCAATCGTTACCGCACTAGCTCTCCATCGATTCGTATCAGCTTGTGCTAGTCATGAAACGGGAATCGTACGGCGAGTATTAAATTTTTTTGGTAAGCAACGTCCTGCGAAAGAATTAGCTTTTACAGAGTATGGCCGTTTTATAGCCACCTTGAAACTCATTGGTTGCAGGCGCATAGAATTTATTAAAGACATTTTATAATTAAG
The DNA here is from genome assembly GCA_900490705.1 of Pristionchus arcanus. Taxonomy (NCBI): domain Eukaryota; kingdom Metazoa; phylum Nematoda; class Chromadorea; order Rhabditida; family Neodiplogasteridae; genus Pristionchus; species Pristionchus arcanus. The sequence continues at coordinate 718,054 of LS486778.1, read as the reverse complement.
TTTTTTCGTACGGGAAGACATCTCCAAACTACTAGCGTTTACTAACACAGTATGTCATACCTACCTTGAAACCCCTTCCCGCTAGAAATATACAATCGAATTTTTCAGAAGCCCAGCCCGCCCTGACCTTCCCGCACTGCTACGTGTGCGGCTTCGACCGCGAGACGGTGTTCATGAAGGAGAAGAAGGCGCCGAGCGGACAGGTCGGTTGTTATTGTTATTGTTGTTGTTGTTTTGAAGTCATAACTGATTGAAATATGATTAGAAGCAGTGATGGAAAGGCCAAATACCTTTGGTTGTTTCATGATCAAGATATCTCGTTGAAAAGCGGAGTGAAACTGATGGTCCGAGAAGATGGTTTAGCAATATATTTATTCTTATTGTTAGCGAAAGTTACCGTAACCCTTCATTTATTGAATAAAAATCGATTTCTTTGAGCACAAGAACAAGCTGCTGAACGCAAACCTTCTTTTGTTCCTTCTTTAGATCTTTGATCTCACAATAGTTTAAAGTATCCTTATTCAGCACACGAACAAAGTGATGTACCGTGTTCATTAATTTATCTATTTCAATATTTGATCTTTGATCTCTAAATTGCAGCACAAGAACAAGCTGCTCTACCGTAACAGGTGTGTGCGCAAGGCTTGCATCCGCTTCTTCGGCCCTTCGTACGTGTGGAACAGCAAGGGCGTCGAGTTTGTCAGGGTTTCCGAGGGTTGGTTTATTAATTTAACATTTATTTATTTATTATTAATATTTTATTTCAATATGAAGACTAAACCTAAATCTGTCCACATCGAGTGACACAGTAACGTTAGCTAGCGCAGCTAGGTTGTGTGGATACTGTAACTACTGTGGAAACGGTATTATTGATTATCAATTTTCTTCTCCAGAATCAGCGAACGCCGTGCGGCCATACGCGAGCGCGCCGCGAGAGGAGAAGTTCCCGGAGCTTGATTGTGAGTTGTGATTTCACTTGGCGGGTTCATGCTTCTTGGTTAGGTTATCTCAATATAGCGATGGACGCTGGAATTAAAGAATTGGATAATTTATGGAACAACAGCGTAGTCGATCGAGAGTCGTAATTTCTCTTATTCATCTGAATATCCGTGGATTTTTCATTCCCAAAATCGGAATATGACTCCATAGCGTCAGAATTAAAAATCATTCGCAAGTTCTTCGTTCCAAGGGTATTATGCATTGGGGGAACTAACTGACAATCGGGCTTTGTTCTTCCGCCAAAAAATTCCATTAGTTGGTGTCGCGTCCCAGTAATAGTTTACCTTACCAGTTGATGGGAACATTCTGTTGATCCTTTGAAATCTTTATTGCCCTATTTTGTGCTGTAATGTAAAAATTGTTACAAGTAATCAATAATTCCATCGCAGATGCGCGCGCGGCCGAGTCGGGCGTGCGGCCGCCGATCGACAACAACGGCGCAGCAGCGAGGACGGCAAGGGCTGCACGGGCTGCAATGGCTGCGGCTGCGGCTGCGGTTGGAACAGATGCGGAAGGAGGGCCGTTAGGTACGGTAGTTTTGATGGCTACGGTAGCCAGTCAGCTACGATGCTTGAGAGTAGGTACGGCGCGTCGAATATCAAGCAGGCCAACCTTTTGAAATTTGATTTTTTATTACCATAAAACAAGTTAATGGAATTGAGAAATGCCTACACCAGGAAATCTAGTAGGGATCATGAAACACCCATTATCCGGGTTGATTCACTGCGGTACATTATTATTTGGTTTCGTTGACATTATTGGGAATGCAATCGGATCAATAAAACTAGTAGGAGTGATGAAGCGCCCATCGTCCGGGGTTGCGCATGATACTCATTAGTGATCTCACGGGCTCGCATAATTTGATTATTCTAATTCGTTAATCTGATTGTGTTGAATGTATTTGGAAAACTCCCAATTATTGAATTTAGTAGGAATCATAACGCGCCCATTGGCCGGGGTAGTTTAGTTATTTGCAATGTGTTTAGTTCCCACAGTTTGGCTATTACATTTTTCTTGTGCGGAATGATTTGGAAGAATTGAACAATATACCTTATCTCTAGATCTAGTAGGAACCATGAATCGCCCAACATCCGTGCTTGAGAGAATATAGTAATGTCTTTATGATGACTTTTGTTATTTTATTCATGGACCTACGGGATCACTGGAACTACCCACCAAGATCAGACCTAGTAGAAACGACGAAGCGCTTATGGTCCGGGTTGTCTAGTTATTTGATTCACTTCCGAATATTTCACGATTGAGTTATTGTCGATCATTACAATATTTGTTCCGCTGTTGGTAGGAGAATTAGTTACTAAACGGGCTCGCATGGTCATTGAAAACACCCGCTCAGACCAGACCAAGTAGCAACCATTAAGCATCCACCCACCGTGTGGTGAATTTATGAACTTCTTCTCCGAATACCTATTGATTTTGTTATTGACGTACATTCTACTATTTTAGAGGAACAGGCGTTGACCGAATTGAATGCAGCTCCTTTGACAAAATCTAATAGTAACGATAGAGCGCCCATCGACCGGGAGATCGAAAGATGTACCTTGTTTCTGAATCTGAGCTATTTTGTTATTTTCTCAATAATATCACAACTGTTAATTGAAACGACCGCGGACGTTCATACCTACTAGCAACCATGAAGCGTCAACCGCACGGGTGGTCGAACCGATACTTCACCTCCTCAAATATCCTTCTTACAGACTCCCCATCCCTCCCGCGCACGCCCTCCACGTCGACGAGCAACTCCCCCGCTCCTCCCGCGAAGGGCGCCAGTGCGACGAAGGCCTCGCCCTCCACCTCCTCCTCGAAGCCGTCCACGTCGAGAGGAACTGGGGGAGGGAAGGTTGGTTGGAAGGTTAACGTCAGGGGCTCTGCGTGAAATCGGATTGCTATCGATGGTTAGGTTCTCTAAATGGGTGATTTTAGGATTCAAACCGACATCAAACCATCATCACTGAATGTAATGATGCTGAATAGAATTGTTTCTGTTTTTACAATAGGTTTTTACAATTTTTTCAATACAACAGTTGCAAGTAGTTGTGATTCACAACTTGTGAATCACATTAAAAAAAATGATTTGTAAATTTGTGAATTAATTCAGTAATTATTCAGTAATCAGTAATTAATAAATTATTCAGAAGCCGTCCGCTGCCGCGCCGAAGAAGCCTCGCAAGGGCTACGAGTGGGTGGTCGAGGACGACGCTCCCGACGCGCCCCCGCCCGATCGAGTGATGGAACTGGTGCGATTTGTGTTTTATGGGGGAGTACGGTAGTTATTGATTGATTTGGATTACGGTAGCTATAAACGAAGCAATGGGGGCTACGCCCGATCGAGTGTAGGAACTGGTGAGATAGGGATTACGGTAGAGGAATACTGTAGTTATTGATTGATTTGGGCTATGGTAGCTATTAATTGATTGACTGGGGGGTCACGATATAGCAGCAGCACGATCGAGTGATAAAAAAGGTGAAATTTTGGTTTACGGTAGTTATGAATTAGTTGACGAGGGCTACAGCGTAGCGTTGGAACTGACGAGTAGAGATTACGGTCGTTATTGATTGAATTATCACGGCTACAGAATCAATAAATATTGCAGGCCCGAATGCTCGCAATGCAGAGTTCAGCTGCAGCGACTGCGGCGAAAGTGAAAGAGTCCTTGAGGTCGGTGGATTGATGTTTCTCGATAAGTTCAAATTTCATTGAATTGTTATGCTATAATCGTATGGCTGATCAAATCATTCTAAGGTGATTATATAAATCGTGATTGCAGTGAGAGCCGGGAGTTCGGCATTCAAACGGGCGACGACTTCCACGTGTATATTCTCGCGGAGGAGCTGAGGACGAAAGCGTCGTTCGAAATGGAGTGAGTGCGGGTTTAAGGGGAATATGAAACAAGCATCTGCCGGGCTCAAAAGGGGACTGAAATAAGGGGGTAATGAACATGACGATTGTATTCCGGTGATTGGTAATCGAAAGTACCCGTTATAGGGAGTGCCGTTATATGAGCGGTGTTTAGTGATTTCAAAGACGGATTGCGATGCATTGAACAGAGCTATGATCACGATGTATAGTAGTAGGAACGAAGCGAATATCTCGCGGCTATGTTTAAGCGTGAAATTTTTTTTCATCAATTTGAGTAGTGCGCGGAGCCGATTTTGGACGAAAAGGAAGTTTAAATGAAATGATCTTATTATTAGAGAGTCTTCAGCCACCAGATTTAGTAGTGAATTCAATGCTCATTGTCAGGGTGATTTGTGATGGTACCGACATACATTTTAGGAGCTAAGGAATCTCTTCTTTTAAGATCGCAAATCGCATTAAAACCGCAAGAATCTGTAGTTGCGAGATCTAATAGTGAGCATGTTGCGCGAATTAACCAGGTTATGACACACTTCTGTTATTTGAAACAGTGTCTTTGGAGAAACAGCAATTTTTTTCGAGAGGAGTATGTGGGCATCAGCTATTATTGAACTAAGAACGCACATGTTCTTATGACAATCGAGAAGCACCCATTACCCAGGTGGTCGGAAATTCCAGAATTGAATTATTTCATTTCCATTTAAAATACTATTTGCAGCCTAGCAGTCGATTCGCCCGAGATGGCCACCCTCTCCCATCGACTGTTCCTCACGCAACACATGCTGCGGATGCAGGTGATCTTTGATCTTTGGTCGTTGATCCTTCGCCTTTCGCCCTCACCCCCCTTCAAAATTGCCCTAGAAATTACATTAACAGAACATTGAGTTGCTACTCCCTAGCGTTAGAGTGTGCTGTGTTAGCTTGAGAAAGGAATAGTTGATGTAATTTGATCGTTGATCTTTAATCTTTAATCTTTGACCTTTGATCTCTTCAGACGCAAGAGATCAAGGGTCTGCGTGAGGAGCGAGACCTTTACAAGAAGAACTTGACGAGTGTGGAGCAGCAGGTCATTGGGTACAGGTACGGTATTGTTTCCAATCATAATATTTACAATAATAAAAAATAGTACAATATTTTTTCATTTTTTCGTATATTTTACTGTATCTTATTGTATAGTATATTTTACAGCATAGTACAGTATATTTACGTATAGAACAGGATCTGAAAAACAACCAGAATTCGATAGTTGAGTGGGTGCTGTCTGTGAAACGCCAAGATTACGCGACTAATTATGAATTGAGAACCAAAAAGGTTGGTACCCCTGGTAGCTGTCAGTAGCATACATGGGGAAGTGTTTGATAGTTTTGAGGTAGACACTCAAGAAGATCGAACAATGGAATAGGCTAAGAGTTATGTACAGTTTAGTGAAACGCCAATACTACGTGAGCAATCAGGAATTGTTACTTTCAGGAAAGACCTGGTTGCGGACATAACGCGGTTGAAAGAGGATGTGCAAATGGCGGGCAAGGATCTCAGGGTGAGTATTAATATTATATTTCACACCCTGTCAAAGGGGGGGAAGAAAGCTCATTTGCGTGGCACAGCTCGTCCGAGTCATTCTGCGCCACGAGACAGAAATGTGGTGTGAAATGAGAGGTTTATAGCAGTTTTTGGGTGCTTTAGCCCGTTTCACTCCTGAACTAGGTCGAAATTTGAAAATCGAAAAACAAGGAAATGTGAGCAAGGGGTTTGCCCAACGATCTGTGAAAATCCGGCATCGCTATCTTATCTCGTTCTTGAGAAAGCATCCGTGGAGTGCCGAAAACAGTCGATTTTGGTCATTTTTAGCAGTTTTCGGGTGCTTTAGCCCGTTTCACTCCTGAACCGAATTTGAAAATCGAAAAACAAGGAAATGTGGGCAAGGGGTTTGCCCAACGATCTGTGAAAATCCGGAATCGCTATCTTATCTCGTTCTTGAGAAAGCATCCGTGGAGTGCCGAAAACAGTCGATTTTGG
>LS486778.1:689750-705523 GCA_900490705.1 Pristionchus arcanus | reverse complement strand
GAGAGGCCGCAATAGTAATGTGTCGGGCCGCCGAGGAGGGCGAGTACAAGAGCCCGCAGAGTCCGTGGAGGTTACGGTAGTTTTCATTAATTGATTATTATGCCCCGTCTCGGTGAATATCACTACAAATTTGAAATAGTTATTTTAAGCTCTACGGCGAAGGCTCATTGCAAATTTAGGATCCCCGGAGTTTTTGAGCAGTATGTGAAGCCAAAAAGCGCTCTGAAAACGAGTAACATTGAAATGTTTGAATTTTGTATTTGAACGATCCGGTGTTTCGATTGGTGTTTCGCCTACAGTACATGTCACATGCTGACCCGTAGGAAACAATGAGACTCAGCTTCGATGTAGAATGAAATTTGGAATCCGATTGGGGATCATGTTTGATTTTGACCAATGTGAAGGACAATCGTCGCCCCATTATTCTTCCCTAACTCTCGTTACGAAGGAATTCGAACGCGATTTGCCTAATGATAGTGACAGACCCTCCATCAATTCAAATCCCCCTCATTTCGAGTCCTAGCCTAAGTACTGTAGGATGCCCCGAAGTCTCACGCGGAAGTAAATGTCAATCTTTTATTTAATCACTCCAGTCTTGCCCGTCTGCCCCCACCGCCGCCTCCGCCCGCCCAGATACTGCAGCCCGCTCAGAAGGAACCATCGCCCGAGGGCGCCGCCGGGTTCGCCAATTGGATACCCAAGGTTTGGATGTTGAATGGGTTGTGAGGCGATAGTTTATCTGGGCAATAAGTTTCTCATATCTGGCTGTGTCAATTAGATTGCCAAAGCTGTTCGCTGCTGAAATTCAGTGCTGATACTTGACTAGTTTGTGAAACGGTGGTTTATCTGGGTTTATAATTTCTGGCATATCTTGTCCGATTAGCAAAAATGGGCTTAATGATTACTGTCGACAATCGATGCGTGATTGATCTTTCTACTTTGTTGGTATGATGAAGGATCCGTGAAGCATAGATGTGTCACGGGATCAGAAAGATATTTTAGCTTGCACAGACGGTTTCTCATTCCAGATGAAATATTGGCGCTAAATCTTTTTCAAAACATTTAAAATTATTATAAAAAGGAAGCCATTGCGGCAGGATTAGAATGAGCTATATTCGAATCATATTTTATTGAGCTATTGATGTGCATACAGATGCCTTCACACATTGAGGTGAGGGGAAAGCCGTCAGTTTATGATAGATGTGTGGTACGAATATGCCTTTAAGAGACCTTCCACGAGAGAACGTAGCTTCTGAGCTAGAGCTGTGCACGACATTTTTGCAACCTACCCCAATATTCAGTGGGTGATGTCCCCATACCAAGGGCTGATACCTGGCCCAATATGAGCGCGTCTGGTGTACTCCCCGAAAAATGCCAGCCCCGACCCAAAAAAATCGATTTTTTTCATCGAAAAAAAAATTGCGCTCTGAAAACTTTTCCTAACGTAATTTTGCACGTAGATTACGAAAAACTTACTTAGAAAACGATCCAATGTTTTTAAAAGGTCGAAAAGTGAATTTTTCGAAGTTTTTCGTCCTTCCTGAAAAAAATGTCTTCACGTAGGAAAATGCCACTATGATTTTCGAATTCTACGTGAAAAACTGCCACGGCTACGAAAATTTCAAGAAATTTTATCGATGGGCCCGGGAGTTATTCCTCTTTGAAGATGGCGCATTCGACGGTTTTTCACAAAATGACACATACCGAGAGGGCTCAGAATATTTAACCAACAGTTAGTTACGCCTCAAATGATGTTTTTCCGTCATTATGAACCTTTTTACGATTTTTTGTCATCAGTTTGACCATTTCTGTGGACTTGACTCACCTCGATTTTTTTCACATAAGGGTCCCCCCTTATGTGAAAAACCTTGTTGGGGGTCATGTTGAAATAGAACCTCCGATCTAACAAAAAGTATGTTAGGGTGCTTAAAATTTATTTTTATGTTACTTTTAGTGTAATCATACATGTTATTGTGGCCAATTCCAATATGACCCCAACATGATTTTTCACATAAGGGGGGACCCTTATGTGAAAAAAGTCGATGTGGACAAGTCCACCGATATGGTCAAACTGATGACGAAAAATCGTAAAAAGGTTCATAATGACGGAAAAACATCATTTGTGGCGTAACTAACTGTTGGTTAAATATTCTGAGCCCTCTCGGTATGTGTCATTTTGTGAAAAACCGTCGAATGCGCCATCTTCAAAGAGGAATAACTCCCGGGCCCATCGATAAAATTTCTTGAAATTTTCGTATCCGGGGCAGTTTTTCACGTAGAATTCGAAAATCATAGTGGCATTTTCCTACGTGAAGACATTTTTTTTCAGGAAGTACGAAAAACTTCGAAAAATTCACTTTTCGACCTTTTAAAAGCATCGGATCGTTTTCTAGGTAAGTTTTTCGTAATCTACGTGCAAAATTACATTAGAAAAAGTTTTCAGAGCGCAATTTTTTTTTCGATGAAAAAAATCGATTTTTTTGGGTCGGGGCTGGCATTTTTCGGGGAGTGCACCAGAAGCGCTCATATTGGGCCAGGTATCAGCCCTTGGTATGGGGACATCACCCACGGAATATTGGGGTAGGTTGCAAAAAAGTCGTGCACGGCATTACTACGCTTTCTCGTGGAAGGTCTCTTAATAAATAAGATTGTTCGCACTGACAATGTGTGCAAAGATCCCAAACCCTTTCCTGCATGCCCAATGCCTGATTTGTGGATAAATCTATTATTTAGGATCGGAAGGAGCAAGAGATGCCGTCGGGGATGGCGGAAGCGTTCCGGAAGGTGCAGGAAGCACTGGAGAAGGGACGACCACCCAGGGAGGAGAAGAAGGGACCACCCAAGAAGGAGAAGGATAAGGAGAGAGGGAAGAGGAGTGGAGGTACGGTAGATATGTTTGGGAGGGGGGGAGGGTAGGGGCGGGGCTTGAAGGTGAGTTCACGAACATGCGCAGCTTATATTGTAGTGGTGAGAGAAGTTGTGAACTTGAGATGTGTGTGAAGCATGAAAATACTCGAGTGGCGATGCACTTTGAGTGGTTGAGCGGGTGTTACTCGTATTGAAACGAGAGGAAAGGAGTGGAGTTATGATAGATGTGGGACACGAATGTACCTTGGGCAGATGCGTTGTATGATTTTGTGGAATGGATTTATCTGGATTAGAGTATTCAACCAGATTCTGGATTCAATTAAAGTCAGCAAGGAATCAGTGATCTTACGATAGTGCTGAGACATGAATGAAACTGGGCAACCGAAATAGATGTAGTCGTTCGTAGCCTTCTTGAATTGATTTATTTATATTTATTCTGGGACATGAGCAGCAGAAGCGAATGTGCGCAAGGAGAATACAAATTTCAAAGTTTCAAAAAAAAATCCATATTTGGCAGCGCACCCGTCGAGTTCGCACCACAAGAACGGCGAGAAGAAGCCGAAGTTGGATGGAGGAATGAGGAAGGAGGAGAAGGGTGAGTGAGGGGGGGGGAAGATGAAGGGTCGGTGAAACAGGAAGGAGTTGGGCTACTGTAGATTATGCATCTTAGTGTTAAAGTAGTGCGAGATTTATACGGTTTGAAATACTAGAGGCTGCGAGGGGAAATATTAGTTAAATTAGTTAAAATTAGAAAAAAATTGGATGTCAATTATGAACCGGTTGATTTCGTGATTCTGGGTTTCCTGAAGAGTTGAGGGGACGAGTCGTTTGCAATTATTTCTCGTAGGTCATCCTCACACATTCTTAATTTTGCCTTGGGCTTGTGGGATTCACGTTTTTATAAAATCTGAAAGGAGATACCTAGTGACCTAGTGCAATCTCCCTTGAACATCTGATTTATAATAATGAAAATATTACTTAATGTGTGTATCCGTCTCCAATTTCGTTAGAAAAAAAATTCTCAATATAATCCTAGTGATTTCGTGTTTCTCGCTTACACCAAGAGCCTTGACGATGCCGTTCCAGCAGTTGTTGCTGTTTCTTTGGTCTAATAAAAATAAGTATACTTATCAATCGATTCCAGTCGCGCACCGGCCCATCCCCACATTAGAATAATGCGCAAATTTGTTCATATATTTTTCTGTTGATTTCGCGATTCACGCTTACCTCAAGAGTCGATACAATGTTGATTTTGCAATATGTCTTCTTCTTGAATTTAATAATTATAATTACTCACCTAATTCCAGTCGTGCCTCGGGCCATCCCAATTTTTTGGAACTATGCTTAAATTTGTCATAGTGAAGGTTTTTGATCCTGCTGTTTTCGCGGTCCACGCTTACCAGAAGAGTCGAAATTAGTCAATTCTCGCAATATACGTCATCCTTCCTGGAACAATTACAGCTATCAAATTTATTCAATCATAATTCCAGTCGTGCCTCGGCCCATCCCCACCCTGGTCGCCCCCAAAGGCCCCTCTCCGCAAGTGCCACCGAAGGAGAAGGAACGACGGAAGGAGGAGAGGAGGAGAGATGATGTGAGTGGGAAACACAATCTGCCGGGTAGGGAGGGATTCGCGACGGCAAGGATTAGTTGTGTTCCACTGGCGGTAGATAGGGAGCAGAAATTGGTCATCCCCAATATGCGCTGCTGCAGTAGGTGCTGTAAAACAAAGAGATGCGGCAGGAGGTGAGGAGAAGGGATGATGTGACCGGGAAATAATGAACCGGTCTATTCCGCGGGTTTACTTCGATGCAAAGTATTCAGGAATTGTGTAAATAACGAATGTCGCGGAGTTAGGGAGTGCCACAATTTGCATTGGTGCAGTGAGTGCAGAGAGGGCAAGGTTTAGGTTTCACGAATGATTGATTAAGAAGAAAATGTTGTCTTGCCAATATCACTTCTTGATACTCTTCCAGAAAAGAAAAACGTTTACCCCAAACTAGGCGAGTGAATGTTTCAATACTAGGGCAAAGTTTAGCGACATTGCTTCCTGCTGATGCTTCGCAGACAATCTACTCGAATAAAAAACCAAAAAGAGTTGCGAGTTGACTTCCATTTGCAAACATTTTTTCTATAGCTAAAACGATGTCTAGTGATGGACAAGTGGGGACCGGTGTGTAAGCTTTGGGTTTCACTGGCGATAGATAGGAAACACGATTTGAACCTATTGATCGTCGACTCCAGAAACGTGTGAAGAAGAAAAAAATGTTCTTGCTTTCATGGATGGTCGATGTTTCAATACTAGGATAAAGTTTAGCGACATTGTCACATGTCGATGTCTTCTTGTTGACCTCCCATTAAAAATTAAATAAAACAGTTTCGAGTTTACCTCCTCGTGCATACATGTTTGCTGTAATGTTAGCTAAAACATAATGATAGGCGAATTGGGAGTGATCAATTGGGGTGCTGAAAAACAAATATCCTAGACATGGAGACTTGGCTAGTCAGTGTTTCTATAATGGGCTAAACTCAATATTATAAAACGTCCTAGATAAGTCATCTGCTCTGCTTTGTGCAATAAAATATGCTGAACGGGCTTTATACTCTCGTTCCATGCCAAGGGTCCATCCCCACGATTCCCTCCTCCCTCATTGCAGCCCTCAGCTCAGCTTAACAACTGGCCTTACCATTGGGTCCTACCTAGCATTCTCTAATGACTCTAAAATCGCTTGACTTAAGTACACCTTTATCGTTACGTTCTTATTCCAGCCGTCGCCCATTCCCTTCACATCCGCGCACGAGCCGGCCTTCCCGGCGGTCGTGACGAAGAAACCCGCGGTTAAGGTATTTAATTTTTATTTATTCATCGAGAACTATAAGGGTAGTAAAAGACATGGACGGCCTAAGTTGGGCTCTTTCGTCCTGTTTGTTATACGAAAATTGTGTTACGATACAGTATACCCGGCGGTCGTGACCAAGACGCCCGCGGTTAAGGTATGCAATTTATTTATTTGTAATTTTTCAAATATTAAAATGAGTACTTGAATTGATGACATACATTTTCATAGCTACCGGGCCGGGAATCAGACCACTATATTTTTAATGGAATTTTTAGTCGTCAGACCACAATATATCCGCTATAAAATCTAGTGTTAAGACTTTAGACCACTATATATTTCCTGCTTTTAGTGTCAGACCACTGTATATTTTCGGTCCCCGGTTGACAATGAAAATGTATGATTGATGAGAATAGTACAAAATTGAGATTCGTGATTTATTAATTGACAAGATCACGTCCCGATATGAGAACTTTATGAAACACTGATTGTAGGGTGTACTGTTCATCACATGAAAATCCGTCAAAATCTATATTTGAGTTTGATGCTGGATATGAGGGAAGGGTGAAACGAGAGTACTAATACATTCACTTGGTAGCGACGATAGCGCATAATTATGAGGTGGCTCAGGCGCATACAAGTAAGCACTCACTGCATTGGGCGCATCGAAACTTGGTTGGTAGCTGATTCCATCCTCGCAGGTGCCATACCTTACCTATGCAGACCACGATGCGTGGTTGCCCTCTGACTATAAAAACTCTGATTGTAGAAGCAACGTTACTCTTTGAGGTTCCCTACAACGGTCCGTCATCACTGATAGCGGGTGCCAGCTCGACGCCCGTGTCCGCCCATCCATCTCCCCGACCGGGAGGCAGTCAGGGAAGGACGCCGGAGAAGAAGGTTAGAAATAGTTATTGATTGGCTCATGCAAGCGACTACTATCGTAACTAGATGCATGGATTGAGGGAAGTAGGGTAGGTGAAGCTGATATTGAATGGGTAGATGGAGGTTTGGGGGGGGGGGGACCACACAAGGGTGGAGGACCAGGGTGAAGTCAGGGAAGGACGCCGGAGAAGAAGGTGAGTGGAGGAAAGGGAAGTAGGATAGGTAAAGTTCAAATCACGTATGTAGATCGTGTTATTTTAAACCGAGTCAGATGAGGAATCAGATTGATATATTATTCAATAGGGTTATGGAAAGTGTGAAGCAGAGATTAAGGGGGGGGGGGGTGAAGTGATATTGACCAGCCATGAATGGGACGATGGAGATGGGTGATGTGAGGAAATTAAGAAAGTTCGTGATTTCATTGAGCCGAGAACAGTCTTTGATCTTTGTAAATATCTTGTATCGGTTTTGGAAATTGTTCCTAGCTCCGAACACCCAAGGGAGAGGGAAGGCACGAGAAGATGTTGAGGATAGAGCTGCGACTGTTACTGATCGAGAAGGAAATGGAATGGGAATAAGGAGAACGTGAAGCACGAATGGGAGGATTGGGAGGATCGAGAGGGAAGCAGTTGAGCTATAGGAAGCTCTTGGTCTCGGAGGGCAGTATGAAACGATTGAGTAGGCTGCTTTTAGAGATTGAAATATAGTTGAAGTGAAGTGGTAAATGATGGGGCGACCCTTCGAAATAGATTAAAAGGCAATATTATGCTAGGTTTTTTGGTTTATTTTCTGAACACCTTTGTGCGATCTATTACGTAGGTAGTGTTGCGCTGGGGTTATGGGAACAGTGAAGCGGCAGATTGCTTGGAATTTCGTGTTGTTTTCGCGGAAGGGAGGAAGAATGTATTGGACAAACGCGGTTTCGATTGTGATTTCCTACGAATGGAGTTGCTGTTTAATCATGTTAATAAGCGGCAGCGAGTATCTGGAGTAGAATAGGTCGTGCATGGTAGTAAAGTAGAGGATGGAATCGAATTGCTACACTTAGCCAATTCGGAGGATATAGGAGCAACGAAGCGCGAATCGTGCGCATTTTCTTTTGAAAAATCGGGAGAAGCTTGAAGTTTCAACACTGCAACTTTTGTGTTTCAGTGGGGACACAAGTCTGAAGGCAAACCCACTGCGTTGATTGAAAGGGCATGCTCGCTGTAAATATCGAATCGCATCACCAAAAAACGTGCTAGCATAAATGCATTGAACTAGGGGAAACTGCTTTTTTGACCCGGGCTACAACCGCTCTGAATGTGTAAGGGGCAGGGAGGGAATACTCTACGAGAAAAAGCTGTACTAAAAACAGAGAAGTGTCGGAATAGTTACGTGGACACGGAACAAGGTGTGGGTTAGTCTGCCAGGTCATCTGTAATTTCCCTCCATTGCAGGTGATGTCGTTCCTGCCGGTCGCCGGGTCGTCCGCGTTGCCGCCACTGCCGCCACTGCCGCCGCAGAACAGGTGAGGAAGGGGGGGGGGATGAAGTGTGTGCTAGTAGCGCCGGGTTAGGATAGGAGGGAGGTCGGTGAGATTTCGCTCTTCCGCAGGGTTTTAGTTAGTAAAAGAAGAGCCACTGCCGCCGCAGAACAGGTGAGTAGTTAAGAAAAGAGTGCATGCTAGGAGTGCCGGGTTCGGAAGAGGGGGGGGGGTGGGGTTCGCTATTGCAAAAGGTTTTTGTTAGCTGTAGAAGCGCTGTTAGGAGCGATTAAATAACCAGCCAGGTCGCTGGTGCGAGGAAGGGTCAATTAGAGGGGTTGTGGACCAGAACCAATAGGTGGCGCAATTAAAAAGAAGCTTGGTTTTGTATTGTAGAAGAAACGAGAAACTGCTAGCTGCGGCAAAAGAAAGAGATAGAGAGCGACTTCCTACAGTAGCGCGGCTGGACGCGGCTCGTCTTGAAAAAAAAAATCATCTCATGGATAATTGGATCCGACGTTTTTTATCAGCCAAATCGAGGTTGCGAGGTGGGGTCAAGTTGTGGAGTTGTCGGGAAAAGCAATAGTGGGTTGCCTTCGGTTTATGTTTGGTAACCGAATTTAATATTATTGTTCTATATCAATGTTATTATGTTATTCTTGCCAGAAAAATACTATGCACCAAGGCAGCAAAGTATATTAATTTAAAAAAATCGTGATTCATGAGTTACCAGTGAGATCGCTGCTTTGAGGTTAGTTCAATCCAGAGGTGTTGTGAAGGAAATCAGTAAACGACCACTTCACTGGGAATATAACAACTAATCGTAGACACTGTTGTTTTGTAAACGTAATTATTATTATTAGTCACGGATTGCTCTGAAATGAGGAACTTCATAACAAAAATAAACCTTGGCGAAATTGGGATTGCTAACCAGTAAGATCGTGGTTCCTAGGTGAGGTCAAGTTAGATTTTTTGTGAAGAGAAGCGATACGGTTGCCGGATAATCGATATTATCAATTTAATTATGCTAATCACATTCAGGGAACCGCCGCCTCGGCAGCAGCAACAACAACAACAACAACCGCCACTAGATGCGATCCTGCGAGAGGCCGAACGACTGAGGATGAGGGAGAGGGAGAGGGAGATGAGAAGGGACAGGGACCATCTGGATGTGATGAGAACGTGAGTATGGTGGATTGTGGGATACTGTGGGCTGAAGAGTTACTGTAGGGGGTATACTGTAGGCTATTTGCGGTAGCAGAGACTGATCGAGAGGGAGAGGGAGATGATAAGGGACAGGGACCACCTTGATGCAAGAACGTACGGTAGCATTGAAGAGTACTGTATATTTGGGTTACTGTAGGATGAGGGATTGCGCCATGATGTGATGAGGAGGTACGGTATCAGGTTGTGGGGAACTATAGATCGAGATCGGAAATGGATACTGTAGATTGCTGGGTTACGGTAGTCGATAGTCTATGCGAACCGGAAATATTAGAATATTTGATGATGCGATCGCAGCATGTGAATAGAGGTTGTGAGTGCGATACAAAGTAACAGGTTATAGATGAAGAGTAATAACAGGTCGAAGCTCAATGCGTAATGAAAATAACTGTTAAAAATGGGTAGGCAGGTGCAACTGAGCATGATGAGATGAGGAGGTGAGTATGGTAGAGTGAAGGGTTTCGGTTTGCGGTAGTAAGGTACTAGGCGAAGAAACATGGCGAAAGTTGTATGTTGTCCGAGTGCTAGGCGGAGAATGATGCAATGGGAGAAATGACCTGTTAGAAAAATAGAATAGTGGAAATGGTTGACAAGGGGTTATGGGGACGAAGAGAGAGAGCATCATGATTGAATAAAACGTGTTGAACGGCGACATGTGGTAGATTATAGGCAGAATGCCTTGTTCCCGTTGACTAGGTGCAATTGAGTTGCGACAATGGTACATTTAATGCCAAGTGGCTGATGCCTAATCATGTTTAGCTAAAAGGGTCACTAAACTATTCATAATCGGTCTGCACTGTAGATTGCGGACGACATGGAATGAATTTGTTGAAATCCGTGACGATAATAGACTAGATGACGCGGAGTTGCGGAAGTACTACTTCCTATGAACTCGGGAGTGGGGAGTGATAAGCCTCCGGGTTCGAGAAAACAAAAACAACTATTAATAAAATACATGGCAATATTTCCTCCTCTTTCCAGCATCGTCGCAGTCTCGGCGCAGGCGGTGCACCAGCAGCAGCGGCAGCCGCCGCCCATGAATGGAGGTGAGAGTCCAGTTGTTGTTGTTGTTGTTTTGGTTATTGTTGTTGTTTTGGCCGGAGCTGCAGGCAAGCAATGAATACGTTCTCGATGTTTTTGTTCTGCAAAATGATTCTGAACACTCTCCTGAACACTCTCCTCATTAACAGTGAAAATTAGAGAACTCAGTACGCGTTGTGGATCTGCTTCTTTATTAAAATTTAAAAATATATAAAATTTTCACTAGTTCGAATTTCTAACCTATTCCATGTTTCACGATTTTCCTATAAGCAGCGATTGACTGGCGTTTCAATTTTTTCCCTAGTTTCTGCGTATAATAACAATATCTCTAATTCTGTTATCAGAGCAGGAATCTTTACTTTGATTCACTCGGTCATCACACACACTATTCTCTGCAGGTTTCGACGATGACCTGCCGTGGAACCAGGGGCGGGCGCCCGCGGGACCACCGAGAGGACAGCGACCACGCACGCCCGTTCGTGAGTGGTTTAATCTAATTTATTATTATTCCGTAGCGGTATTGTAGCGGGTTAGAGTACTGGTAGGTGAGTGGACAGCGCACGCCAGTTCGTGAGTGATTTAGTGTTATTGTATTTGCCATGCATCGCGAAATGAAGCATCACTGGAATATGCCAGAAGTATTAATGTTAGTATATAACTAGAATATTGCGGGTGTTGATAGAGACACAGCCACAACATCGTCTGGAATACCGTAGAGCCCTTAATGTTTGAATAGAGTAGGAATGGAACTGTAATTTGGGGGTGTTGATAGGTAAGAGGACAGCGACCGCGCACGCCCGTTCGTGAGTGGTTTAGAATTGTTATTTTTATTTTACAAGAAATGCGAAGTGGGAACACCTCTCGCGATTTCACAGTGCTCTTACTGCTAGAATAGAACGTGAATGATGCGGGTTTGCTGGCGTGCTACTCTTGCGATTTGTTATTTGTGTTGCTTATTATGGGACTGTGACCGTAAAGATGCTGCTTGATGCTTGTTCATTTTTTTGTGAATTTTTTCAACTTGTATGTCTCACGGATTGAATTAGTGTTGTGGCCAGAGATGATTAGGCAGAGTTGAAGCGTGGTTTTGATGGGTGAAAACGGATCTACAGGCGCATTAGTTCAATGCGTTTTTTGCTTGTATTTTTGTTCGTTCATTTTCGAGCAACACCGTCAAAATTATCAGATCAGTGCAGTGGCCAGAAATGATTATGCTGAGTTGAAACCGTGTTCTCGCTGGTAGAAAACGTGAAATCAATATTCGCTTTGCAGAGGACTGGTACTACGAGGAGCCTGCCGGCGGGCACGGGCCGCCGCCCCCGCAGCACTTGCAGCAACCACGACCCCGCTCCCCGAGGTACGGTATTACTTTGATACGGTAGATGCAGCCCGGATACGGTAGTGCAAATATGTATCCACTTGAACTGTTTTGCTAAAATATGGTAGCCCTTAAATTTTGATTAAATTTCGGTAGTCAGTTGAGTTTGACAGAAGTGTTTTTGTTAAATTGTAATCTGATTTGCAGCCGGTACTACGACGACCCGATGTACGACCCGCGCGCGCCCCGTGACCAGTTCGGACGGCTGGACCCGACTATGGGAGGCATGAGGGTGAGTACGGTAGTTTGGTGCTATTGGTTGATTGAGAACTGACAAAATTAGATTGGGTGTATTAGAAAGATAGAGTATTAGTTGTTCGGACGGCTGGACCCGACTATGGGAGGCATGAGGGTGAGTATTTGTGAATGAACTGTACTAGATATGATTGCACCGTCGGCTGGAACTGAAATGTTGAAATGGTAGAGAATCGCAACGCTTCAGAGCTAGTTCTATTAAATGCTGCAAAAATGGTTTATTTCAAGAGAGGATTCATGGGACCAATTGCAAACTGATGAACTTATTGCCCTAATACTAGTCGTGAAACACAAAGTAGGATGGAAGTAGGAAAGTCGCTTTTCTTCAAAACTGATATATTTGCAGCACCCTGCTCACCACCCTGGCGGACCTCCACCTCAGCATCTCCACCCGCAACATCCCCAACAGCATCCCCAGCACCCACAGCACCTGCAGCCGCCGGCATACCGCGGCGGTGCCCCGCCCCCTCACCAACAAGCCCCGCCCCCTCGCCGCGACTGGCAAGAGCCAAGCTGGAGCGGCGAGCCCCCGAGAAGGGGCTATTGGGATTGATCTTTGATCTCTGAGATCCTTGACCGTTTTGTAGAATAGGCCCCGCCGTACTGTCCCGATCTCTCGCTTGCGAACTCATGCGCAAATTACGGGTCTGACTCCCTTAGGGCGCGAAAATCCTCATTTTGAATTTCTTCCATTCCGTATCGTGTTTGTGTGTGTACCTCATTGAACCTGCCAGAAAAGACTTTCAACGACAAAGTTTTATCAGTGAATCAAATTCAGCATAGACCTATGATCTCCCAAATCGACTCATGATAGTATACAATGACCTCTCATATTTTATTTGCTTTCTGGGATTTTTTTTGTGTTTACTCGTTCTCTAGAACATTTAAGTTACTCACTAGGCCATTTTCCCCATCCCCCATTCTTGTCTGTATTATACATACGTTATTGAGGCGCTTATTATGATTCTTAACCAATTAGACTACAGTTAGAGTATGCCCCACTAGATATTTTATGAGATCTTTTTTTTCCATGAGCTACATAGCCTATAAACTTCTTTCGCATCGTTTATAATCATATTTGTATATGCGTTTATAAAATGGATTCTTATACGGTGTCTGACTTTGAGATACAATAATCCGAGTAGTACAATACTTTATCGATCGGGGGACGCAACAGACAACAGTGTATTGCTCGCATCGGCAGGACCCATAACTGCTGGCTAGTTATTTTTTTTTTGATAATTATGTAAATTAGATATTTTATAGCTCCTCGCTAGGCTTGATGAGCTTCTCGAGTAGGATGTCAAAGTGAAGATTGGAGTCGCCAGGAATGCCAGATTTGGGTCGGCCCTCGGTTCCGTAGCCTGGAAGGGGTACGGTCACTTGGAATATCGTAGGAAGGCGATAACATTTCTACTGTATTGATCGATTTACCGTAACCCAAAACTACCGTATACTTAGACTCTCGATTAGAAGATACCGTATCCCTAGATTATCGATTCGAAGTTATCGTAATCTGCACCATCGTAACCCAAAGATACCGTATACCTAGCTCGGGCGGGATGACCACTAGTCGCCGCTCGCCCTCGCACAGACAATAGCTTTCACCGCAACCAAAACTACAGTACACTTACGCTGTGTATTGGTCTATCGTAACTGTCTCAATTGATTTATATCTACCGTAGCCTTCAATTATCGATCGATCTACCGTAATCAGAACTACCGTATACCTAGCTCGGGCGGGATGACCACTCGTCGTCGCTCGCCCTCGCACATGCCCGTCATCGCGCGGTCCATGCCCTTGATCACCTGCAAGGGTACGGTGGGTATTATCGATTGGTCCAATCGCAGACTGAAAGAGTACTGTAGCATTACTGTAGCATACGCCCTATCGAAAACTTACTGTTCATGCGCTAGATTTCCAGGAGCTCTGGAGGTGAATGAAGTGTTTTCAAAATAATCGATAACTATACCGTACCTGTCCTCTTCCGAGGGTGAAAGTGAACGGCTTTCCTCTAGACCAGGACGAATCGATAAAGTTGCCCGTCTCGAGGTGCAGGGAGTACTGCTGGTGGATCTTGTCTCCTGGCTGGAATGTGGGGTTACGGTAGCCATTATTATTGTGGACACGGTAGCGATCGATTTCCTCGGGGATACCGTATCTACCTCGGACTTGCGGCACTTCTCGGCGGGAATCGCGTGCGTGACGTCAATTCGGAGACCGTCGTCCTCGATCCAACTGAAATCAATCAATAATTGTGGGCCATGGTAGGCAAAATTATCGATTGACCATAAATACATCAATATTTATAGATATTTTTGCTAATTAACTTGGTTCTTCTGTAGGGAATGAATCGACAATTGGAAATCAGTAAATGAATTACAGAACAAATGCATGAATCGATCGAAACTTCGGATTACTGATTCGTCGATTACGGTGGACCGATAATGAATATATAATGCAAATAAGTGCAAATAAATAAATTTCTTACGAGTCTCCGGGGACGGGTCGGAAGATGGACTTGAGCTCGACGAAGTAGTAGAGAGATTCCTGTAAGGGTTTTTTTTATAAAACACAATCAGATTTCAAATTATCTGCTACTGGGTTGAGTTTCACGCGTAGTTTATCCCTTGATTATTCGGCCAATCGTTGATGACCTTGAAAACCTTAATCGTATAAAATATTATTATCTCCAATATTTTTTTCAAAATTTCAAAAAAATGATTGAAAACACACAAAAGAAAGAAATATTCGATAATCAATTTTCAATTGCTCAGTTATGCTTCACGTTCGCTTCAAGTTCTTGAGCGTTTCATTCTCGGTAATGATTCCGAGATGATCGCCTCCAATAAAACATCACCTCTAGAATACAACTTTCGTCTCCCTTCCTCACCGTCTCCTTTCTCTCATTCTAATAATAATAATAACATAATTCTACCCCATTCAAACAACCTGATTGTCGCCATCGTTGTGCGATTCATTTTTAATACGTTTAAGAGACGTGCTCGGTAAGACTCGACCATAGTTGCCCCTCCCCGGACACGGCCCCCCGGAATGAGATTAAGATAGGGAGGGCAGCGTATGTTCCCGATGCGAAACGCGATACAGTATGCTTGCAACTTTTGTTTGGCGAATCATGTACTGATTTTATTTTTATTCGCGTTAAAATTATCGATTTATTGATTACTCCTCATTTTTCTTTTTATTTTCTCACTCGCAAATAACTAATACAACTCAGGTCTATCGTACACATCACATATCTGGCGCTTATTTGGTTATTATTAGTAAATATGGACGCTTTTCTTTTTTGCCTTACTGAAATGACCCGATTTCACCCTATCGTCGCTATACTAGGCCTGTCCACCCGACCAAACCACATATAACTTATCGCCTAAGTCTATTCCCTTCCCCTGGTAATCCGCGATCCCCGATATTCTCGTTCGGACGACCGTTGTGAACCCTTGAATCCCTGAAATCTCATGCGCACGCTCTTTTCGTCATGTTTTTTGGGCCTCCACGAGCCGTATCAAGTGTCCATCTAAACAAACCGCTCTGATTGCCTTCTACTAACTCCAGTAGACATCCCCCATGCCTGTGTTGCACGTGATTTTCGTTCGGACGCCAGCTGTGAACCTTTGAATGACTGGAATCTTGCTTATTGTATGGTTTTTCCATGTTTTTCGCCTCCCCTCGAATCAGATCAAGTGTCCATTTGACTAGACCATTCTCAAAACCTCCCACTAGACCTACTACACCCTCCCCAGCCCCGTGTTGCTCGTCATTTTCGTTCGAACGCACGTGGTAGTCTCTAGAATGATG
>LS486778.1:678015-688361 GCA_900490705.1 Pristionchus arcanus | reverse complement strand
TAATATCCCTAATTTCGGCGAAATGAAATATATCGGGGATATGCGGTATCGATGGACATACCACCCGGCTACAACTTGCACAGTATCCCGCGTGGCCCTGGTTTAGAAAGTGGGGATAATATCTCAAAAAAGTGAAAGAGTAAGTCAAAAAGACGAATTAGCCATCATGCAATATTCGACCAAAAATGGTTTTTTACACACCCGGGTTATGCTAAAAGTAATGGAAATTGTAAATTGAGTCTAGCTCTTCAGGGTAAAAAAAAATTGATTTTTCGACCATTTCAATGATATTTTCACTTTTCTCATGGCTCAGGGGCAACATCCAAATATAAGTGGTGTTTTGAGTAATGCGAGGCTGATACCCTCCTAACACAAGAATATGGGCTTCTGAATCTCATTCCGGGGGGCCGTGTCCAGGGGGTGGTCGAGTCTTACAGAGCAGGTCTCTTAAAGTAGTTCCCGAAGGTCGATGCCTCACCTTCTTCTTCTCCTCCTTCTCCTCATCCTCCTCGTCGTCGAACTCGGAGTAGTCGTCCTCGGGAGGAATCACGACCTGAAGTGATCTTTGATCTCTCTATTGTCTCCTCAGGTGCAATCAATAGCACTTCTTCCACTTTGGGTATACTTTTCGTGAGTTTAGTACCAACAAAATACTCATGGCTCAAAATGATCTTTGGTCTCTGATCTCCCTCACCCGTCATGTCACTCCATTTCTCATATTGTATTTAACACAATTTAATCTTTGATCTCTGATCTCTGACCTTTCTCTGCTCTCCGGCGCACATGCCCGTCATGGCGATATCCATACCGCTGATCACTTGCGAGCGGCCAAGCGTGAACTTGAACCTGCCAATTATCATATAAAATTGAATCATAGTAATAAAATAAATATATTGATCAGTGAAATGATGACGGTAAACGACCGGAAATGTTGCTGCTTTTGCCGAACAATTATTGAAAAGTACCTATTGAAAGCATGGATGAATGATGTTCGAATATGTTTCATGGGCTTTTTTTCATGGGCATCTCTACCACAAGGATTAAGCAAACTGCGTGAGGACCAATGTAAAAAAACCATTTTTATGACTTCTATGTACTCACGGTTTGCTGCCGAAGTTGCTGCCGACCACCTTTCCCGCCTTGTCCGTCAGCTTGTAGAACTGCTCGAGCTCGTCGCCCTCCTCGGACTTGATCGGGCACTTGGAGTCTGAAATTAAAATGCATTAAAATTTTTAAAAAAAGTATGTTTCATACCGGATTCAAAAGCCAGGTATCTACGGAATCTATGATCTGTCCTTTGCGGTCGTTTAAAAAAACCTGTTCTAAAAATCGAGCTATTAATTTTCATCCATTTTAACCTTGATTAGATGATCAACCTAATTTTCACCCTGCTCCTTAACCCATATCTTCTCTCACCCGGAATCATCTCGATCGATCTTTATGAATTGTTCAAGTGAGTTTCAAACAGGAATGAAATGTCTGAGTCTTTGATTTCTCCATACGGTTGTTTCCAAAAAATCAATCAAATATCACTAATGACCTCGATTTTGACCACTAGTCAAATTCCGTTTCAAATCACTTTTCAGAAATCTATGAAATATTTGCGAAAATGGTTTACAATATGAAACCCCTTCCTAGTTGATCTGTTTTTATAATCTACCCGGAATCTTCTTGATGTCTCGATCTTGATGAGATGCTCAAGTAAGTTTCACATTGGACTCGAATGAAAAAGATTTTTATGATTTATGATATGTCTCTCTTTCAAGCTGGATCATAAAACAATCTCTTCCCTTTTTTCTGTTTACTGTTCGAACCGTTATCCGTCACCTACCCGGAATCTTCTTGATGATCTCGATCTTAATTCCCTCTTCCGTCTCCCACACACGGTCATCGGCCATGGCCGTCACGGCCACAAGCAAGAGGAGAACGAGCTTCATCCTGAAGGGAAGATAGATATGGATTACGGTAGTCTGCGACAGGGTGGCTAAGACGAGGAACTCGGATGAAAATGCAGGAGGCGACATAGTAAATGGCTCTCAGTACCAACAAAGGGGGAACAGATGCCGGAGACAGTCTGACTACGAATCGGAATCGGTCAAAAGAATCGATAGAGCAAAAGCAACTCAAAGCAACGGCCGAAGATGAGAAGAAAGTCTTATTTGGCTCTGCGGGGGAAGATCGATGGAAGAGTGACCTCCTTAGTAGTGGGTGGATGGGGAAACTTTCGCTTGCTCGAGATTACTCTCTCCTTTCCCTACGATCCCTTACTTTCTCCTTTTCTCTGCCGTCTCCTTGATGGGCATACTGTCTCTTGCCCATGTAGAGATTACTCTCTTCTCCTTACCTTATTTCTCGCTGTCTCTGTAACTCTGCTGTGTCCTCGATGAGAGCACTATCTCATGTATCTTTAGATCTCTGCCCACTTTCTCTTTCTTTATGAGTGGATCTTGTCCATAGCTGGGGATCTCGTTTTCTCGTTTTGGAACGCGTGGAAGGGAAGAGAACTGCGAAGGGTTGTTGGCAGCTTGAGAGATGGGCAAGCGGGATAACACGCCTCTCACCTAAGGATCGACTCAGAATAACAGGGATTTGCCAACGCATCAAATTTCGAAGTTGAGATTTCCATTGATTTTTTCGGGGTCTACTAGACCCCTCTAGACATTCCCGACTAAGCTGCAGCACCGATTGATTGCAGCCTTCTAACTTCAACGTCATTTTTCTACCCTTCAACGTAGTCACAGAGATGACTCTTCTGAAGGACCTATTGGGGTGTCCCATAAGTTCCCGGACTGAATTTTTTTCCCTATTTCTACAAAGAGTTTCGATGTACTTTTAAGAGAACATTATAGAGAGTATGTTGTTTGTTCATTTCCATTTGTGAGGTAGAGAAATCACCGATGTTTGAAAAATATACATCGTTTCGTATAACTTGAGAGAAATGGAATTTTTCCGTATTTCACGAATGAGGTGAGGTCCAAAAACGGTTGACGTCTGTAACAGTATAGGAGATGCTAAGAATTTGTTTGACCGCAACCCCGAGCATCGAAACAGTATTACGTCACAGTTATGAAATCAGAAGTTTTTGACTATTTCTGAGAATACTCGGTTTACAAAAGACGATAAAAAATGGGAATAAGTTTCGGTACTCCTAATACTATATTATTAAAACTATTTGGGCTAGATCTTATCATTATGCGCCCGAAAAAATTCCAAAATGTGTAAGATGACCCTCAACCGCAGACATGTTCTTGATATTTTTTTATTTTTCACGTTTATCTTTCGATAAAAATAAGGTTTTAGACTTTCAAAAAATAGTCGATGGTCGTTCATATTTATCAGAAAAATCAGGGGATCCAATGACCTTTCCACGCAAAGAAAGAATTTTTTCTAATAAATATAAAAAATCACGTTTTCCGCTTATTACGTCATTCCTAGCCAACATCTTTATATTTTTAGTGCCGCAAAATTTTCTTCTACGGTACCTGTACTATATGTAATTTAAATTTTCTATTAATCTGAGATGGTTCTCTTGAAACAGTATATCGAAAAATAGTCCGGAAACTTATGGGACACCCTAATATATCGCGAGATTATCCTACTGCGAAAATATAGTGAAGAAAGGAATTGAATAGTATTTACAAGAGAGGATTCTTTTATTGCTGGGGCTAGCGTTTTAATGCGAATAAAAGATTTTTCAACAATATTTACAACATTTCGAGGACCGAAATAGGATGAATCGGCTCAAAATTTGTCAAACAGATCAATGAAATCGCCGAAGCTTGTGGATCGTTTGCTTCGAAATTGCCGGTTGTGGTTGTGGATGGGCGCCCTTGGGGAAGGCGAAGGAGAGTTCTGAAAGGAGATCAAAGATCAAAGATCAAAGAAAATACTCAGACATAAAGATCAAAGATCACTCACCCGGTTCTAGGATCATCTTCAGGTGCACGGGCGAGCGGGCGATGCCTCGGCCTCGTTCATACCTGTAATTATGGAACAAATTATCGATTTTTTGTATCTTAAATTTTAATTGCTGAGCATCGACAATACAGTGTTTAGCGCATAATTTCACGATAGGTCAGACAATGCGAGAGAGCATGAGAAGTGAAGACAGCCAGATGAAAAAAATACCAAAACAACTGCCAGAGCACGTGAATGAAGTAGTTCTCGCGATGGTGCACGAGTTTGGAGCACACTGTAACGGAAATTGATCTACCGTAATCGCTATTGGATACGGTAGCTACCATAATCGATTCGAATAATGCATCAGCGTATGTAAACGTATTCTGAACCTACCAATTATCAATTGCGCCAGGATCAGAAGCAGTAGGAAGAGGCGCATGTAGATAGTGAAAGTACAACTGGTGAACTAGTGGTCGGATATCTTCCTGGTGCATTGTCTACGGGGGTTATTGTTCTGGGATGAATGGGAGGATGTTTTGCACAATTGCGTGGAGCTTTCACTAGTATTGCAATTTCTTCTGGTTATTGTGCATAGAACATCATTCCAACTATTTATACCATGATACCTTTGTTTCGGACACTTTTTCGACGCAAACATTAAGTTCAATGGTCGATGGTAGGTGCGATAAAAGGTAGTCGCAGTATTCACTTTGCTCAAGTTGGCAATGTTCCGATCGCTAGTTCTCCTCTTGGTTCTTCTCGTATCTGTACTTCCTGCTGCTCCGACTTCCAAGCAAGCGTATGTGCCCCGGTCAGGGTTGATGATTTCCGGGAGAGGTAAGATCATAGTGTAAAAATTGCTAGTAAAATTGATATTGCAGGATTCTATCCCGGATTTGCCGAAGGAAACCCCGCTGATATCCACTCTTGAATGTACTTTGACGAATAAATCGAATGCTTCGGTTTGGATTTTCTTTGTAAAAAATGGAAAGCACATTTATGCTCAACAATCAACATCATTAGTGAATAAAAATAATTTATTTATTACTTACAACAGCACAAACAAGTGAACAAATATAAAAGATTGTGAAAGAACAGGGAATCGGTCAAAAACCGAAGACTACAGATCAAATACCACAATTCGACACTCTAAAATGCACTATGCAACAATCCAGGTCAAAGATCAAAGATCAAAAACCGAAGATCAAAAACCGAAGATCAAAGACAACAATTCGATATTCTACAGTGCACTATGCAACTCGAAAACACAACACTTCTAATGTAGCGAGAAAAATAACGAAGAAACGAAGCGAAAACACTACTAATTGTAAGGCAATGTATCAACTTATTGCAATCTCTAAAGATAGATGGAGAAAAATATAAAAAAAACACAAAAAAAAACTGAGACAAATGCGAGCAAATCACTCGAAAACAAACAATGCCTAGTGCACAACTTCTATTGGAAAGATCAATAAAGGGGGAGATACAACTGGAGAGATCAAAGCTCAAAGATCACAAATCACCGATCTACTCCTTCTTCACGCTGTCGCCCCGTAGTTGAAAACGTAGCCGTGATTGTGCAGCTCCCTGGAAAGATCAAACATCATTGATCTGATTTCATTGAAGGGGTGGGTTTTATAGATCGGAATACGACCGAATATATCAACATCGCTCCAATACTACGGCCTTTCAAGGATCGATGAAACACAACTCAACTATTCACGAAACTCGGCCAATCCAAAGAACTAACCTACCTAGTTATTTTGATTTTGTGAGACCAGAGTCCAAAGATCAAAGACCATCAACTCACTCTCGGATCACTTGCTGTGCCTCTTCCGTGTTCGTCCGCCGCGGTTCGTGAACACGTTGTGCACCTGATGTGAGAAAAGATTGAGCGTTTTAAACGCTAAGACCCTTAACTAGGTCCTTAACTTAACCCTTAACTAGGTCTAACTAACTCTAGTTCATTAAAAAGACCGCATTGCACATCATTTTTAATATCATTCCTATTCCTATTTCCACTGTTGTGCCCCAAAGCCGCCTAGGGTACAGTGTGAACTTGTTCCTCTCACACTCCAAACAAGGAAAAATTCATATCAACTGTTTTCTGTTTTATATCAGTCACTTCACTCACCGCATGCTAATCATACAATCATAACAAGCTCAAGCTATCCGCAAATCAAGCTAACCTAACCGCACGCATGCTAATCATGCTAATCATCATGCATTTTCGTTCCTACCGGGCCGGTAACCAGGCCACTATCTATTTGATGGAATCTGTCATCAGATTTTTGTGGCAGACCACTATTTATTTTTCGTTCCCGGATGGAAATGAAAATGTATGATGCTAATCCCTCACCCCTCCCCATCCACCGCACCTGTCTCTGCGTGATGCCGATGGCGCTCGCGCGCATCTCGCGCTCCGCCGGCAGCAGGTAGCTCACGCGCGCCATGATCGCACTAGAAAAAAAATATTTATAATAAAAATTAATTATTTGAGTTCTTCGAGTTCTGGGAGCTTCATCAACCCCACTCGAACGACGGATCCTATGAAGCCACGATGAAACACAAACGCGCCATATGGTTTCAACAAATGGTCGCGATTTCCGTAACATTTCGAATATATTCAACTACTCTTAAAACAATATTACCAACCTGCACACGCCGCGCTGCTGCTGCTGCGTCATCACGAGTCGGCTGCTCCTGCAGCCACGCCAGACCGAGGCACTGCTTGCAGTAGATCACCTGCAGCTAGTTCATTGATGAGCACCATTCTCGAGCAGAAAACCAACATCGGGGGTGCGGAGTAAAATATGTTGGATTTCGCGGGGTTTGCTTCAATTATCGGTGGATATAGGCTTCAATGAGATAGCAGAATCGGGGGTACAATCCTATATCCGACCCAGTGCTCATCACTGAGCTAGTTATTTAGATCAGTTTTTGAGTCAGAAGATTGACCGAAAAGACGGATGATTTATTGAATTCTTTGCTGCTCTGGAGAGATCGTGGTGCACAAGACATGGTAAAAGTAATGGTTAGCATTCAACTGAATAAAATAACGCCCACCTCAGGTCTCTCTGCTGCGGGACGCTTGCGGCGCACGGCAGGGCGACGAGCGGGCTGACTGAAAACTCTATTTTATCCTCGACGATGCACCACCGTTTCTAGAATACATTTTTAAAAATACGTTTTCTTAAACAGAGGAAATAGAGTAAAGATTGATAGTTGAACACGAATTATTATTTATTATTAGCAACGTGATGGTACTCGAATCTCCCTAATCGATTGCCTTCCGTATTCCGGCTAATTGTACTCACCACTGCCCTCCTCCTCGTCGTATCCAACAACGTCGATGTCCTCCGTCATCCGATCGTCATAGTCGTACGCGATGACGTCATCGTTCATGACTCCACTCTTCCAGAAGGCGTCATCGTTCATCATGTCACCTTGAATTCAATACAATTAGTGAACCAGCTGACTACTACGATATTGGAGCGATTTGAGGTGAACGACTAACCGAAATGTAACATTCGGAGCAAATAGTGAATAAATAAATAAATATAAGTAGGGACGTACCAGTCTCATCTTCTGCTTTTCACAAGAAACTCCTCCAGTCGACGCACAGTCGACAATTACCTGGGAAAAGGACATTATTCACAAGTCATGAAGGATAAAAATCACCAAACCCTTAACGAACACGCACGAGAACTATTCAAAATGTGATATTTTTTAGGTTTGAACAAAGTAGCAATACGATGCTTTCTTAACCCTAGCGCGTTTGTAGCTAGAAAGGGTAACTGTTTAGAGAAAACGCGATATAAATTCCGCAAGATTTAGAATTATTTCAATGTTTGGAGCGTGAACAGAGAAATAAGAGTGAAACAGTATCTGGCAACGGTCGACGCAACGTTGCAACCGATAGACTCTCTATTACGACGCTGCAAACAACGAATTTCTAATGAGAACAGGCCGAATTGCAAGAACAAAAATTTTGCAAAACAGGTGCACGCGACCGGGAAATCGTGAAATCAGGACCGTGGAAAGGTGTCAGTTTGAACATCTTTCTTACCGTAATCTGTCCAAATTCTGAGTTTGTCAGGTCGGTTTGCCGTTTGCGTGATTTTCTTTTGATCTATCGCATCGATAGCCCTTTCCCCCTTCAGGAGGTCTCCCTTCCCATCCCTGATCTACCCACGCGCCCCATGCTGTCTTCCCCGATGAGTTGCTCACT
The DNA here is from genome assembly GCA_900490705.1 of Pristionchus arcanus. NCBI lineage: Eukaryota > Metazoa > Nematoda > Chromadorea > Rhabditida > Neodiplogasteridae > Pristionchus > Pristionchus arcanus. The sequence goes on along the minus strand of LS486778.1, from coordinate 680,230 downwards.
CGCAGTCTGCCCCCTTCCTTTTTCCTCGTGCTGCGGTCCTCCCTTTTGCTCTTGCTTGCTTTAGTTTTGGCGCCAACCATTTTATTGGTAATTTGCGCCCCTTCACCCGATCTATTTGACACTGATTTTCTCTAGTTCGTTATGCCCTATTACCGCGATATCGACAACGCCCCCTTTTCGAATAGCTATTCCCCGCATTTTTTGTCCTTTTCGAATAGCTATTCCTCGCTTTTTTTGTCCTTTTCGAATAGCTATTCCCCGCTTTTTCTCCTCTTACTATCAAGCCTACTGAACCCAACTGAAACCTCGATGATGCTCATAGCTAATGCAGCGTTGTCGCATCCACTTCACATTTCGTTTGTGCCGGCTTTGCGTGTTCCACTCTTGCAGTTCTTTTTATTAATCGCTTATTTCCAAGCAAAGACGCGCCTTCCCACGCCCGCCCTCGCCCCCGATGATCTCCCGGCCGCCGTCCACGTCTTCAGGCGGCCAAGCTGCTCGTTTAGAAGATAAGTTATTCATAGTTTCATCAATTTTTGGTACATCTTCTTGTTGAATGGCCATTTATCGATTGTTTTTGCAGCAGTACCACGATCCTCCCGCAACCGTCGAGCAAATGCGCCGACGTGTTGAGGGAAATCGAGCAGAAGGATCGAGTGCCCCAACTCCCCGGCTACTGGCAGCATCGTCCCCCATAGACAGCCCATTTCGTTCGACGACCGATCGATTCCAGGTTTTCACGCACTGCTTTTCTTTACCGGCCCATGTAGCACAAAAACACTCTCAACTCTTGCCTTTGTAATATTATGCCCGAACATAGCTCAATTTTGAACTGGTCCGGTAAAGTAAAGCAGCGCTTTCGTCACTTGAGCAACCAACCGGGGAGGATCGATAGCCGTTATTTGATTGTTTATCGATAATTGTTAAGTAAATCAGAAGAGGAACTAGCCATTCCTCTTCTGTATTACTGGATATTGATAAAATAGCTATGCAGTCGAGGAATTGGCTATTCCTCGTCTGTGTTACTGTTTTATCTTTATTTCTTCTTTTTTATTGCTATCGATTGTCCCCGGCTGGTTATTGTTTCGATCCGCGTGCTAAGAGTAGCCTAAGCAGCCTCGTTCTTTGCTGTTTGGCGCTTAGAAGGCTGCTCTCAGTCCGCTGATCGCTAAAGTGCGATCGCTCGGTTGATTACGGTTTCACTCGATTGGCTAAATTTCTTTCATTCCAGATTCCGTTTCTCGATCGATCGACCCGGCCTCGACGACGCCGCCTCTTCCTTTTTTGCTTAGTTTTCGCGCGCTGACTGACCTGACTGCGATTGGGGACGGGAAGGGACTGGGTAGTATCGATTACCCCCCCCCCCCCCCCCAATCCCATTTCAGTTTCGTCACGATTCTCTTCCCGCCCTTCGCCCTCTCACTCTCTCGCTCTCTCGCTCGCTCGCTCATCGAAGGCTGCAAAGGAGGACCAGGTGATTTAGGTTACTGAGGGAGGGGAGATGTGGGAGATCTTTTGAATGAGTATCGGGCTTTTGAGATAGCGGGAACTGAGGGATGACAGTTTGGGAATTCTTTTGATTGGAGATTTGGCGTTGGTGATAATATGAACTGAGGGACGGAGGTTTGGGCGTTTTTTGAATGCGGATTGGTGGATTGAGATATTCGGACTGAAGGTTCGCGATTTGGGAGTTCTTTTCTATGGTGAATGAGTATTTGGGATATCGAGAGTAGGGACCACCATCACTTTTCATAATTGTGCGCGCGCGCGATGTCCATTTATGCAAAGGGGAGGAAAAGGCCGTTGGTTCTGATTTCACAGGTGCTTAGTACAGCATGTGAAGTAACTTTGCTGAGAAAATTAGCAAATTCTGTAGGCGTCCACGCTTTTTATAAACAATATTATCCAAAAAATGACGTCACGAAATGTAAATACATTGTTAGAACCGCTCTAATTTCATTCAATGGAGAGGGCCGCGACTTTTGACACTTTCCAGTGATAGACTAAGGTTATGGGCATACCATATCCAAAAATTAGCCAAATCTGTAGGCGTCCACGAAATTTGCATACTGTCAAAATTTGAGTCGGGAAGTGATCTTTGATCTCTTATGAAACTTGTGGACGCCTACAGATTTGGCTAATTTTTGGATATGGTATGCCCATAACCTTAGTCTATCAGTGGAAAGTGTCAAAAGTCGCGGCCCTCTCCATTGAA
>LS486778.1:639972-677852 GCA_900490705.1 Pristionchus arcanus | reverse complement strand
TTTTCTAATGTTTTAGCAGGCAGTTTGCCTTGAGGGTGGACTCTATTTTTACACTTCTGCTAATTTCAAATTCCTTTTTCTAATGTTTTAGCAGGCAGTTTGCCTTGAGGGTGGACTCTATTTTTACACTTCTGCTAATTTCAAATTCCTTTTTCTAATGTTTTAGCAGGCAGTTTGCCTTGAGGGTGGACTCTATTTTTACACTTCTGCTAATTTCAAATTCCTTTTTCTAATGTTTTAGCAGGCAGTTTGCCTTGAGGGTGGACTCTATTTTTACACTTCTGCTAATTTCAAATTCCTTTTTCTAATGTTTTAGCAGGCAGTTTGCCTTGAGGGTGGACTCTATTTTTACACTTCTGCTAATTTCAAATTCCTTTTTCTAATGTTTTAGCAGGCAGTTTGCCTTGAGGGTGGACTCTATTTTTACACTTCTGCTAATTTCAAATTCCTTTTTCTAATGTTTTAGCAGGCAGTTTGCCTTGAGGGTGGACTCTATTTTTACACTTCTGCTAATTTCAAATTCCTTTTTCTAATGTTTTAGCAGGCAGTTTGCCTTGAGGGTGGACTCTATTTTTACACTTCTGCTATTTTCAAATTCCATTTTCTAAAGTTTTTGCAGGCAGTTGGCCTTGAGGGAGGACTCTATTTTTACACTTCTGCTATTTTCAAATTTCATTTTCTACACTTTTATCAGGCAGTTGGCCTATAGCGTGAACTCTTTTGCTGCGCTTTTGTTATATTCTACAATTCACATTCGGAGAGAGGGGGTTGGTTTATACTTTTTTCTTTGTATTCGACTCCTGATGGGAGGTAAGTGGACGCTGAAAGGTATGCAATGGTAAGTGACGCAGAATGGTAAGAGAAGGGAAGGGAAGTAAGAGAGTGGGAGAGAGACTTTTCGATAACCCGTCAATTGTTGGTTTCTTGTGATAAAAAATCCGAACCCAGTGAATATTTCTCTTGTGATCATTGGAAGCAAAAAAACGGTGCTTTTTTGTGTAAATTAGACCCCTGGAATCGTTCAAATTGGGAGAGTGTACATTTTTTGACTCATTATCGACTCCTGATGGGAGGTAAGTTGACGCCGACATAGTAAGTGATGCTGCGGTGAGTTATGGGCACTACTTTAGAAGACCTTACTCCTACTACTCCTTGTCTGTTAATATCTCGTAATCCTCAATTTTGTGCACATTTTGGTCTCTAAAGTAGTGTCGATGGAAAGGGGAGGGGTCTAATCGTTATCCTCTTTTCTGAATCCTCATTGGCATCGCGTGGGGACGTCTCAGCCGAGGAGCGAGCGAGCGATCGAGCCGAGAAGGGCAACGGAAGAGGAGAAGAAGGTAGTGTACCGTTGACCCTTTCTAGAAGCCAATAGGGCACATGGACAGCTAGGATCGCTAGGTGCGTGGGAAAAGAGGGCAAATGGTGTGTTATCGAAAATGGGGACACGGTAGTGGAAAGGTGTAGAATACGGATGTATGGGGTGTACGGTATCGGCTGGTATTGATCGATATCGATTGGTATCGGCTGGCATCGGCTGGCATCGATCGATATCGATTGATTAGTGAAGAGTGACCTCTGTAAGGTTCAAAAAGGAGTTGCCCCATGCTGGAATCGAACGAGCGACCTTCTGTTTACAAGACAGACGCTCTGCCACTAAGCCAATGGGGCACATGAAAAGTAGCTTATTCAGTGAACAAAGATTTCAATTTCATACTAACCGCCAAAATATTAATCAAAAAGGAGTTGCCCCATGCTGGAATCGAACGAGCGACCTTCTGTTTACAAGACAGACGCTCTGCCACTAAGCCAATGGGGCACATGAAAAGTAGCTTATTCAGTGAACAAAGATTTCAATTTCATACTAACCGCCAAAATATTAATCAAAAAGGAGTTGCCCCATGCTGGAATCGAACGAGCGACCTTCTGTTTACAAGACAGACGCTCTGCCACTAAGCCAATGGGGCACATGAAAAGTAGCTTATTCAGTGAACAAAGATTTCAATTTCATACTAACCGCCAAAATATTAATCAAAAAGGAGTTGCCCCATGCTGGAATCGAACGAGCGACCTTCTGTTTACAAGACAGACGCTCTGCCACTAAGCCAATGGGGCACATGAAAAGTAGCTTATTCAGTGAACAAAGATTTCAATTTCATACTAACCGCCAAAATATTAATCAAAAAGGAGTTGCCCCATGCTGGAATCGAACGAGCGACCTTCTGTTTACAAGACAGACGCTCTGCCACTAAGCCAATGGGGCACATGAAAAGTAGCTTATTCAGTGAACAAAGATTTCAATTTCATACTAACCGCCAAAATATTAATCAAAAAGGAGTTGCCCCATGCTGGAATCGAACGAGCGACCTTCTGTTTACAAGACAGACGCTCTGCCACTAAGCCAATGGGGCACATGAAAAGTAGCTTATTCAGTGAACAAAGATTTCAATTTCATACTAACCGCCAAAATATTAATCAAAAAGGAGTTGCCCCATGCTGGAATCGAACGAGCGACCTTCTGTTTACAAGACAGACGCTCTGCCACTAAGCCAATGGGGCACATGAAAAGTAGCTTATTCAGTGAACAAAGATTTCAATTTCATACTAACCGCCAAAATATTAATCAAAAAGGAGTTGCCCCATGCTGGAATCGAACGAGCGACCTTCTGTTTACAAGACAGACGCTCTGCCACTAAGCCAATGGGGCACATGAAAAGTAGCTTATTCAGTGAACAAAGATTTCAATTTCATACTAACCGCCAAAATATTAATCAAAAAGGAGTTGCCCCATGCTGGAATCGAACGAGCGACCTTCTGTTTACAAGACAGACGCTCTGCCACTAAGCCAATGGGGCACATGAAAAGTAGCTTATTCAGTGAACAAAGATTTCAATTTCATACTAACCGCCAAAATATTAATCAAAAAGGAGTTGCCCCATGCTGGAATCGAACGAGCGACCTTCTGTTTACAAGACAGACGCTCTGCCACTAAGCCAATGGGGCACATGAAAAGTAGCTTATTCAGTGAACAAAGATTTCAATTTCATACTAACCGCCAAAATATTAATCAAAAAGGAGTTGCCCCATGCTGGAATCGAACGAGCGACCTTCTGTTTACAAGACAGACGCTCTGCCACTAAGCCAATGGGGCACATGAAAAGTAGCTTATTCAGTGAACAAAGATTTCAATTTCATACTAACCGCCAAAATATTAATCAAAAAGGAGTTGCCCCATGCTGGAATCGAACGAGCGACCTTCTGTTTACAAGACAGACGCTCTGCCACTAAGCCAATGGGGCACATGAAAAGTAGCTTATTCAGTGAACAAAGATTTCAATTTCATACTAACCGCCAAAATATTAATCAAAAAGGAGTTGCCCCATGCTGGAATCGAACGAGCGACCTTCTGTTTACAAGACAGACGCTCTGCCACTAAGCCAATGGGGCACATGAAAAGTAGCTTATTCAGTGAACAAAGATTTCAATTTCATACTAACCGCCAAAATATTAATCAAAAAGGAGTTGCCCCATGCTGGAATCGAACGAGCGACCTTCTGTTTACAAGACAGACGCTCTGCCACTAAGCCAATGGGGCACATGAAAAGTAGCTTATTCAGTGAACAAAGATTTCAATTTCATACTAACCGCCAAAATATTAATCAAAAAGGAGTTGCCCCATGCTGGAATCGAACGAGCGACCTTCTGTTTACAAGACAGACGCTCTGCCACTAAGCCAATGGGGCACATGAAAAGTAGCTTATTCAGTGAACAAAGATTTCAATTTCATACTAACCGCCAAAATATTAATCAAAAAGGAGTTGCCCCATGCTGGAATCGAACGAGCGACCTTCTGTTTACAAGACAGACGCTCTGCCACTAAGCCAATGGGGCACATGAAAAGTAGCTTATTCAGTGAACAAAGATTTCAATTTCATACTAACCGCCAAAATATTAATCAAAAAGGAGTTGCCCCATGCTGGAATCGAACGAGCGACCTTCTGTTTACAAGACAGACGCTCTGCCACTAAGCCAATGGGGCACATGAAAAGTAGCTTATTCAGTGAACAAAGATTTCAATTTCATACTAACCGCCAAAATATTAATCAAAAAGGAGTTGCCCCATGCTGGAATCGAACGAGCGACCTTCTGTTTACAAGACAGACGCTCTGCCACTAAGCCAATGGGGCGCACAGGAGATAGCTTTTTCGGAGAATAAAGAGATCCTTTCCGTCCTCCGATTGCCGATATCATATCTATTTGCACAGCCTATTCTTCCCCGAAAAGGAATGCACGATTTTGTGGATTTTATTCAAACATAATTTTCCATAAGTGAGGTCCAAGAATGAAAAATGAAATATAATTTTAGATATTCAAGATAGTTAGTTAAGAATATTTTCGTGAGGGTCTTTGAGAAGAGGGTTACGGTTGGCTACAGTAACCCGCATGACATTGTTGCTAGAGGGGAGGGGCGAGGGAAGAGAAGAACGAGGACCAACCACTTGCGACGAGCGACGGGGAGGGGAATGCGAGGCATGAGAATTGAAAAATTAGAATGGAGAAGAAAGAAGATGATTGAGTTGGAGATGGGTGAATGCAAGTTGATATTGTTGACTTTTCTTAAAAATATTGTTGTCTCATTTTTAGCTTTTTTCCCTTGAAATGAACTTCCGAGAGAAGCAGTGAGGTCGCTTTAGTCAGGCTCGTTAGTGGAAATCAATTAAAATTTTCAAATATGTTTCAAGCGGTAGAAAAGGTCGACGAAATCGTTCGATTTGTTCCACGTCATGATTCAAACTTAGAAATAAACGAATTGACATCGGAAGCTTTGAGAACGATGCGTTCTTTTGTTTGTTTTCTCTCATATTTTTTTTCAAAAATTCTCGTAGTCTGATCATAACAGCTCACATGTTAGCCCTCCTCTACCTAGCAACTATCGAAAACTCGACATACGTTTCTCATTTTCATGTGCTATCTCCCCCTTAGATTGTGGAAAACATGGACCCCATACGCTTATTTCGAGATCCTCTAGCAACTTTGATGCGCTGATCAAACTTGCCGCAAGTAATCATCAATTATCTAGCATGGAAGCACCCAATTGTACAGCCAGAACCGGAACCAGAATGCACAAAGAAATTCTCAGGGCAATGCATGGCAACAATATGAAGAATTACTCAAGGCATTATTATAGTTGCATAAAATAATGAGTACTTTATAAAGAAGTTTGCGAGTAGAAAGAAAAAATAGAAGAATGAAGGATAAAAGTTGTTCACATCGAAATACTCGTTCATCAACATTAGTGGAACATTAACTCAATATTAATGCTCCGATTTATCCAATCCCAAACAACATTCTATAGAAAGTAAGATATACATCAAGATTAAATATGACCATCGATCAGTCGCTGACATCATAATATTCGCCCTCATCGCCATCATCATCAGAGTTATTCTCTTCCTCTTCATTCACAACTCCACAACGGTCGGCCTTATTGCTGCTCGCCACGTAAAACTTGCCTCTGGCGTAATTCACGGCCGTGGGGCGACGGACCTCGTACAAACCCACCTGGAAAGATCGATGCCTTTGTTTCTGATTAGCGGTTGAGTGTCTATGACCCAAAGAACCATCCAACCGCGTTATTCTAGGAAGTCTCTCTCTCTTTACTCTACGTGAGCAATTTTTTTCTATATTATTCTCAATCCAATACCAAGCTTCTTACTAATTTGCCAATTTATCATGGCAATGGAAGATCTTTGTGTGTACCATCAAGATCATGAATGCTCTATAAAAAGAAAACGCATGATCTCAGTTTAATAAAAAAAGGATCCCTCAAAACATAGTATTTACCTTTTTATTTGCCTATCTATCTAGATATTTTTCCAGTAGTTCAAATCTGCCAATGTATCCAACTCACATTAGCCCTGCGGAGGTAGCGGTATAGTCGAGTACGCGAGCCAGGTACGTCCATCGCACTTCGCTGTGCCACCTAAAACCGTATATATTATTAGATGAGTTTTGCTGCAGATGGCATGTTCAATTGGATCTATTTTTTCACGCAAATACAGCATCATGTATGTCCCATTTTTATCTTTTTCCCGAGGCAGTAGAAGAGAGTTTCGCTCACCAAATCATCAAATGCCAACCGCACAAACTCTTCAGCGATATTCAGTGGAGTGCTGATATCCAGCACTTGATTGACTGGAGACTTCATGACGAGCTGAAGAACACATAATTGCGAAAATTTCTTTTAAATTTCGCAGTGGAAATCCAATTATCTTCTCTAGACTCTTCGTTTCTATGTTTTCTCATGTTGGGGGCTAAAGTTCTTTCAACACGATCCTAATTAGAGCTCGAGAAATGATACCGCCGTCTCTTCATTTCAGACATTCTCTCGCTTCTCTGACCGGTGAGAGAGTGTGCGAAATGAAGAGACGGCGGCTCATTTCTCGAGGTCTAATCCTAATCATATACAAACGAACTGACATGAATCGCAGCGATGATGTTTTTAGCTGATTGCAGATTCACTTTAGTGCTGCCAAAGCTGTGGCCTCTTCGCAGAAGAGTCAGGAAGAGTTCATCATTATGTGATGAAGAATTATGACACTAAAAAAATGCAAATCATAACTAGAGTGCGTAATCCGGGCCATCGTCTTTTCTTTTCACATACTCTCTTGCCTCTCTGATCGGTGAGATAGTGTGAAGAATGAAGAGACGGCGACCCGTATTCCGCACTCTACGACTAACCGAAGCGCCGTCCTCAAGAAAACGATCGCATGCGAAGGTCACAGGCCTCGTCAGGAAAAGGTATTCTTCCTTCGTGAAGTAGGAGTGATCGAGTGTCACTTGCTTGGTACAATCAATAAGCTCCCGATATCTAAACACATCATGAATCAAATTTAATATTCGAAAATATAATACACACCTCTCCAACGGTTGACCTGGAGCGAATGTGATAGTAACACAATCAAATCTGCACAAATCAATGAAATCATTGACTGCTCGGAATCGCGGATCATCGCTGGGAATCTACAAGGTTCACTTCGAGATGCGTTGGATGAAGAATAATTCCAGTAAATCTAGTAAATGACTCGTAATTGGCTCTCAAAAATGATGAAGATGGTGATGCAGATCGTTTTCGGGGGTTCCTATAGAAATACCCGGTCGATGTCCAGCAATGTTCCTCTCATGCTCGCGAACAGTCTTCTCCATCCGAGATTGATCTCGGCTTCATCCGTCAATACGTGCTCGAAAATAATTCGGCCTCCGATTAATACGATGAACGACGTTGAATCCTCGACAATCGGAAAATTGACGAATTAACAGTTTAAAATTTTATTTATTTTCTCATTCAGAGCTGTTGTTGACTGGGCCAAAAATCAAAGGAGTTCAAATAAACATACAAATAAACGACAAGGCCACTTCAAGATGAGCTCTGCCTACGCAGCGCCAGTCCGTGAGGGCAACGGCTTCCTCCATTGCCTTGTTAACTCTGAAATACAAATATGCGAACACGGTAGAATCTAGAGACCCAGATACAGCAACCCTTTCGCCCACTCTTCTTGTCCTCTCCTAAGCCTTACTAAGAAGGTCATGTGCACTAGTGTGGCCGGTTCGAGATCGGTTTCTTGATACGGTCTCACCGCGCCCTGTTTAATGATACGGTCTCACCGCACCCTCTTTACATAACGCCCCTCTCGCGCGGTATTACCGATACCGAACCTACAACCCTAATGTGCACGTACCTTCTGACATTACATCGATCCTTCAGCGTCAATGGTCCGATGATCTTCCTCTGAATATCGAGAGGCAGCGTATCGATGTTGGGCTGTGATACAATGTTTGTTCAATTAAAAGTTGCATGAGATGATCACCTACGATATGACAAATTGTGATTGTCTACGATGATTGTCTAGTACACACAACATAATGAGACTTGCCTGTACCAAATGTCTGCCTCTACCAAATGACCAGACTTGCCAAATTTTATATCAGAAGGCAAAGGCACAAGAAAAAACAGTAAACTCACTACCACCCTCTGCTCCACCGGGTTTCCGTCTTCAGACATCGTAGTTCTGAACGATTTTTTCTGAACGAATTGAGACTTGAGATCAACAAAAAATAATCATTGATATCAAAGAGGAATGTATACCTCGCTCTGTGAAAGCATTTCATGAAATAAATTTTGTTTATTACAGTTACGAATATTTACAATCGAACGAATGGGTTAGACATCAGAAAGTGCTAGAATAAACAGATCTGTCCGTTCACAAGAAAACACAGAACACATTGATTGCACATGAATTGAGCCTACTCAAGCGAATATATTATTAACAGAATGGCAAAACGGTCAATCAATCAAATAATTACAAGCTCAATTAACGCTGCGTCTGATTGTTTGCAGCACTACATTATTCGTGCAGTTCGGCCGTCCAGAGTAGGGCTGTCAGAGTGAAGAATCCGTCTCTTCATTCCTCGCATTCTCTCGTCACTCTGACCGGTGAGAGAGTGCGCGGAATGAAGAGACGGATTCTTCACTCTGACAGCCCTAGTCCAGAGCATCCAGCATGCCCAGTCGACGAAGATCGCGATAGAGGCCAGACTGCAATGAACGCGATCAATAGAGGGTCAATAGGGGGTTATACACCTTTAGATAAGAATTTGGCAAAATCAAATGGTGTGGAGCTTGGTGCCTAACGAAAGTAACGAACTAAAAAAAACGAAAAAATAATATTCATACTTCGCTGATCAAGTAGGACTTCTGCATCTTTGTCTTCTTCCTCTTGTTAGCATCCATGTCCGACCTGGGTAGATAGTTGATGGGAGTGGAAGCAACGACAGGGCGACCACTGTAAATGTTGTCACTAAACTACAGTACACGAGGGTACACCACGAGTTATACAAAATGAGCGATTATGTTCATAAGCGGTACATGAAATGAATTGAATAGAATAAATTGTCTTTTTAAATGAGAGATTGAGACATTTTCTCAGCCCACCTTCTCAAAAAATTCTTCGAGTGCAGTCCGTCTATAAAGAAGGGCATTGCTTCGAGGAGATCCGAATCAATCTACAAAAGGCAACTCTTGAGAATTCTCATTGTTCGAATGATTAATTCGCTCATTGGAATATCAAGGAATATTGAAATTTTGGAATTGATTCCAATAGAATTGACGGTAACTATATTGACTGTGTCTACAAATGAAAGCGAAGAACCAATCCCAATCCCCCTACATACTATAGTACAAAGACACAACGACTATCTTGAAAAAAGAAAAACAAACCGATCGCAATCGCTCCTCAACGTCCTCCATCATCCACGCATGTAACTCGTCACTCTTTGATTGCAATTTTCTCGATTGATCAGATCTTCCCGATCCGTGCATCTTATCCAACACTCTCCTTCTTTCCCGGTACTTCCACTGCTGACGACGGCGGGATTCCTGTAATGATTGCATTCAAAATAATTAACCGAAACGTCTTTTCCCGGTCATTCGCAAGTTTTTTTTGTAATTGAGGAGCGAACTCAAGAGAATTCATTTTTCCTGTCTCCTTTTCCTCCATCTCTCAATCTAACCTCGGATCTCTCGAAGATTTCCTCTTCAAAAGCCTTCAACTTCTTTTCAAGATCCTGTAACTCAGGATTATCATTAAATATCTATCACTTGATGATAACAGTTGTGTTCACCTTTGGAACAACTCCTTTACTTATTTGATCGATTTTTTCCAGCACCTTTCTATATCGAAGATAAAGAGCCCTGTAAGGAAATATTTCTTTTTTTTATTTACCATATCACAATCGAATATATCGATTTTACTGCTCTTATTAATTATAAAAGCTGTTATTAATGATGTTTTACTCACGGTCGTATATACTTCGGGAGCGATTGATGTTCTGCCCTCTTCATATTCATCCACTTGATTTCCTTCCTTTTCTCCTGCTGTTTCTGATCTTTCCGACCTTTCTTCTTAATTAGCCGTTCATTCTCCAAGTAATCGTAGTTCGAAGGAAGAGGCTGCGGAAGAAGAGGCTTCTGAAATCATTTAAGTTTTTTTGCAAGAGTTTTTCTAAAATTCATTCCACATTACAGCCAATTTCTTATTTGAATGCTATTGAAATGCAAGCAAAGAATAAAAAAAAAGTACATCAAATCGTCTCAAGCAGCGGGTCCAATGGGGGTGATCTTTCAACGGGTCTCTTTCCTCTTTCCCTTCTTCCTCATCCCTCGGCAGAGATGTCCGCAATCGAGAGCGATCGGGCTTCCTGTGATTTTGTTCTTCTTATTGTTGTTGCGCATATTGATCAGCTTCAAAAAATAAAATATAGTGTTCGAAGTTTCGCGTTAATATAATATTTACCGCTCACATTTCCTTCCTTTTCTCAACGAGGGCGATCGATGTGGTCTGCTGCTTGACTACCGTTCGTCGACTATGTTCGGGTGGTGGACCTATCCCCGCTTTACGGTTCCTATTTTTCTTTCCATCAGTCATGGTTCTAAACGAGTCGGGACTTGAAGTTCAACCAAAACAAAGATCAACGATAACGAAGAGGAAGAAACCTCGCAAACGACAACTCAAAGGTATTTGAATTGGATTATATTCATAGACAGCATGAATTACAATGGAATGAACATTAAGATTGAGTGCGAGTACGTTGGAAGTTAGATGCACAGTTGATACATAGTTACATGTGAGTTATATGATTTTCTCGCCACATTCCTTGTAAATTTGCAAAGTAACGAAAATAAATGAATGAATGATGATCGAGTGTGAGTTCGCTGCAAGTTACACAGTTGACACATAGATACGTAGATTTGTGATTGAGATATTTCAGTCCATGTTAATTTTGAAACGTGCAGTCGAAATGCCGGCCATATTCATCACGGTCATTGTGGTAAGCACGATTTCGGCGGACTGGTAGCGATACGTACGAACGGCCCGGCGTATAGGGAACTGATCGATCACAGCGTCAGCCGCAGCCTGCAATAAATACTTTTTTCATATTGCATCAGCGTCTGGATTTGTATTACTCGAAAAAAAGACTCCGCTCTGTCTGCGAGAGTCTGGCTATTGGAAAATCATTAAAATCCGACTCATATTCATCGACTGCACTTTTCTGTTTCTGTTTACCTTTTCTGGACTGACAAACTCGACGAAGTATTCACCAATTCCGAGGGGGGTCTCGATAAGCATTTTATTTGCGAGATGAGAAGCGGAGACAATCTGCAAAGAGTTTTGACATATTTCTGAGCCATTTTTTGGAACGCAAAACCTACTTTGATAGCTTCCACCAACGTGTTTGATGATATTACAGAAGTGAATATTGTAGGGAATACATGCCCTCTTCTCAATAATTCCAGAAAGACTCTGTCTTTTCCAGGAGCGAGAATCTGCGAATTCATTATCCGTGTCGTTTTTTTTTTAAAAAACCCTCACCGAATCAAAGGCTATCTTGTTAACTGAGCCGTCGAATGCGACTGGTCGTGGTATTGATAGAAATTCTTTGTCAGTGAGCGATTGATGAGAGACAATGATCTGTACGTGATCCTTCGCCCTCGCGATGAGATTCAGAGTCCTGCAATATTCAGAATACTGAATATTATAATTATAATATTAATAAAGTATAAAGGAGAATGATAAACCACCTCGATGTCAGTTTCTGATAGGGCGCTAAACGTAGTTGCAGTGTATTGGCCGTGCACCTGTCTAGCAAACCATTGATGAAGTGAAGTTTCTCGCTGTTGTACGTGTCCTGAATAGAGTGGACAGGTGAAGAGCTAAAAGAAGACTCTGCCGCTCGGCGCAACGAGGAATGAGAATGAGGGGAAGAGGAGAGGGAAGGGGATTAACTCTTGCGCAAGAGTTGAATTCAGAATGAGCTCTTGCGCAAGAGGTAAATATGAGATTCGGGTGTTTTCGATCGTTTGACGTCTGGATTTTTCGGCAAATCGGCTTGCTATCTGCATAAGCACTACTAATCAATCTTTTAGAACTGTTTTGCATGACATAGACCTACCTTTGGCCTGTAAAAGAAGAGTGATGATTCGTAACAGTTTTTTTTTATAATGAAGCAATCGAGATTAAAGTGATGATGTTGGAATAAAGCGGTCACCACAAACCTTGAAAACATCGAACATGATCTTAAAGCCATAGTTTGGGGGAAAATTCCTCGAAATATCACCCTTTGAGATCGATTTTTTGCTAAAACTATGCACAACTGGTATAACACGCTATTTGTTGGTTATTATGCAGAAATCATGTCCATAGAACTGATATATCAGTGTCAATCGATCAAAATCCCCATCTTGAATTCTACTCTTGCGCAAGAGTTCATTCTGAATTCTACTCTTGCGCAAGAGTTCGAACTCTTGCGCAAGAGTTGATCCCTCTCTCTCTACTCTTCCCTTCATTCCGCTTTTTCATTTGCAACTGACCCCGCAGATCTCCAAGGTGCTCGACAGCAGCATTTCGCACATGCGGAATCTTCCACTCCAATCTGCTTGCACACGCTTCTCGTTCAGATGAAGATGGATCACAGCACCCTTAATGACACAACTTCGTACGTTCCAGAAACAGCTGTCTGCTTCTCAAACCGACTAATAGCGCTTGAAAAATCTTTTTAGTGGGTGTAAGTGCTAGGGTTGCACGTTCGGGATCGGTAATCCCGGGAATGTCGATATACCTTTTTTTCTCTAGACTCTCTCGCTCGCGCTCGCAATTTCTTGTCTCTAATCGTCTGGTGCGAGAGGGGTCGGTAATACCGATACCGAATGTGCAAGCCTAGTAAGCGCTAACCTCATCTCCATTTTTGATCGTCACTTGAACTCCTTGCTTCTCCATTACTCCGTTCTCCCCTTTCACAGCTTTCCTTCCTACACGCCACTTTGATGTGGCCACTGCCTCTTCCATCGCGCGATTGCACAGTCGAGTCTGGAATGGAACAATAGACTCTTAGCACCTTCCGAACTATAGAAGATGAAGAGAAACGATAAAGGGGTAGTCGTGAATTTAGAATGATCCATATATGTTTCTTTGTTCTTATGTGTATGATTGTATGACCCCTTTTGTGTCACATTTTGACTTGAATGAACTGAAAATGATGACACTGAGAATTCTCATTTGAGAGCCCAGACTGAGATTAGAAGATACCTGGCATCGATCCTCGAGATCCAGAGGCTCGATTATCTTCCGAAGAATTTCCGCAGGAAGGTCGGCGAGGGTGGTCTGCAATAACAGTCTCGATCGAAAATAGAGTTCAAAATACGGGTCGCCGTCTCTTCATTTTACGTGCTCTCTCACCGATCAGAGAGGCGAGAGAGTGTGTGAATGAAGAGACGACGACCCGTATTTCGAACTCTAGTTTCGATCGAAAGTGATTGAAAATTTAGCTCATTGTCAGTTGTCTGGGAGAAATACTCACTAGAGTTTGAAATACGGGTAATTGCCTCTTCATTGCTCGCACTCTCTCACCGGTCAGAGTGACGAGAGAGCACGCGGAATGAAGAGACGATTACCCGTATTTCGAACTCTAATACTCACCACTTTGATAGGTTCGGGTGAATCCATTCGTTGTTTCTTGCGTGGTATTTCCATCTGAGAAATGTAGAAATATGCTGAAGGGTTAGATGGCAGGTATGCGTATGGTTAAATACCAAATTCGTTTCAGGTTCGAGATGATCGTATAATTAGCTTTACACAATCACAGATATGATGAAACCTGATGCATATAAATGACACATATTGGTGAATTCAGACAACTAGGTAGATTAATATTTCTAACAATGTCTTTTCATTACGGCCCGAATCGTCTTTCCTATGCAATTAGTTAACCGTCCTCGGTTTACGCACTTAGTGACACCTGTCGTCCAGATAAAAACTTTTAAGTTACTTAAAAGTAAAGTGCGGAGTTAAGATGGGGAGAAGTACAATCACGGGGTCAATGGAGAAGAGTGTATTACTCCTGGGACGGCCTTCGCCATCTTTGCCAATGACGGCAGTTGGCGAACTGCGAGAGCTGGCTGGGGTCTGGATCTGGAAACGCCTCATTTTAGAACATTTGATTCATCACAGCATGCCAATAGTTCCGCCCCCAATAGTTGAATACTAAATTATTCTCTTTTTATCTCTGTAACTTTGTAACTGAGCACAAAGATCCCAATCCCCTCCCTATTGATGTGTCCACATCCAAATTGCCCTGATGTCAGGATAAATCTATCAAATGTACCTCCAATGGAGTGCACGCAGTAACAGGATGGAGGTTGAGCGGCGGAAAGCGGTCGGCTCATCTCATTAGCGCGAGAAATGCAGCGTTGGTCAGATATCATGTACAGAAATCCCTGAATGGAAAGTTTGTAACATTGATAGATCAAAGATCAGAGGGATTCCTGTGTTATCTCGAGCGCCCATCGCAATAGAGGCAAAGACGTACCCGATTCTGCAAATTGAGAATATGATATGATTTTATAAATACTGCACTTTAGAGCTCGAGAAATGAGCCGTAGTCTCTTCATTCCTAACACTGTCTCGCAACTCAAGTGTGTGAAATGAGGAGACTTTCTCGATTTCTCGAACTCTATTGTACTTCACTTACATAAGCACCCTTGCAGCTCGCATTCATTGTCGTCGGGCTCGATAGTTTCAGATACTCCTCGACGGATATATCATTGTCGTAGGCATACACACAAACGCTATTACTCGCGCGCGAAATGAGATCGTACGCCCTGAAATTAAGTGATTTGTGCTGCATTCACCGAAACGAATATTCATCAAGTAACTTCAAGGAGGAAACCAGTGGTCAGAAACGTGCTTGCATACCAGTTTTTATAGTGGTCACGAGAAACCAGAATCTTTATATGAGTTTCGTAGTCATATTCATACTCATACCTCTCGGTCAATCGCTGACCGGGCGCTAACTTCAGCGATAGATTTCCGAAGACGCACACATCGAGGAGTTCGATGATGTAGCGAAGTTTATCATCATCGAGAGGTTCCTTCAAAAAGATGATGTCACACCGCCGATCTTCACTTTTCAAAGGTTGAATTCATACCGTTCAGAATAATGATTTTTACTGTCTGTGCATCATTAACTAGATTGTTGATTATAATAGACAGCAAAATCTCAAGGAGTCAGCAAAATATTACAGTGCATAACAAATTTCAAAGAGTCAACACAATGCCAATGGCCAATTCATCTTCTTCATTCATCCAACTCACTCCGAAAATCGTCAAATATCTCGTGCTTATCATCTTGCATAGCGTGTACTTCTCACTCCAATCGGCTCTCAGTGGAACATCGGTAAGATGCACATGCACTTCGTATTCCTGCAAGTTAATATTCGATTTGGCTGTACCACTGCACTAGACTTTCAATGGTGGTGTAACTGTTGATTCCCACGTTCCTCTCTTGTTGAAATGTCAACAAACTCACTCGCATCTAGTTATTTTGTTAGTGGTGTGCTACAATTGAAAGTCAATTCTGCACATACTTGATCGCTTGGCGGCTCGCGATCCTGACGCTCCATAGCGGTTGGTGATTGAGATTGAGAAAAGCGACCAAAACAATAAAGATCAGTAAATAAGATAAGATAAGACCTTGATCTTACCATGAACGTTTTCTAGCGGAAGGGATCGACACAATGCGGATTGTGATTTCGACCTCGCGCCTGGGCCACTTTACAGTTGAGATAGCTTCTGCTAGTTTTTGACAGGATAGTCTCGCCTGGAATGAGAGGTATCGTGAAGATATAGATAGCTTGGTCATGTTGTTGACTATGGCCTATAAGGTTCTATTCGATGTTCTATATTCTTGCAAAAGGATACAAAGAGCTATGATCGATATGGAATGGTGACACTGATTCTAACTATTCCCACACGATACCTGACACCGATCCTTAACACCAAGAGGCTCGACAATCTTCTGAAGAATCTCCAGCGGTAGGTCGGCTAAAGTTTTCTGAAAGATTTTACATTGAACACTCTGTAGCCACTTCAATTGGGAGATTCTCAGATCAATATCTAAAGTAACGGCTTTTTGTACGAAAATGATCCAAATATTAAAAGGGCTAAGCTGACTTCGGGTGGCTTGATTAGCGGCTCTTCGTCAGGCGGATGGCGCGTTATGCAGAAACCAGCTAAGCATGTGATGATGCCCATCTGAATTTAGATGATACCGTCTCATTCTTATCTCAACCATAGGCATCCAAGAGGACTGCCTCTGTAGCTAATTGTAGCCAATTCAGAGCAACAATTTTATCACTCGAAACACTGACAACTGGACTAACGAGAAGGTATCTTGAGTCAATGTATCGATAATAGCAAACAATGTAAACTAGATAAAGTATACATTCAAGCTCTGATTTCAGAGACGAAGATACAAACTGACGAGTCTAGAAGGATAATAGTGGTGGGAGAGGATCCCTTGGCCGAATATATTCTCGCCATAGTGTTGCTAGGGAGATGTATCCGTTGATGTCCTGGGGGAAATGGGAGGCCTCGTCTCTCCATAGTGATCGGACTTCACGTCAAGCACCTGAAATGAGGTTACATGAATTCGAAATTGATCATGCATAAAAAAACTCAAACAATCTTCAACAAAGGAAGATACAGCATCCTACCTCCTTATCATTCGTAGTGTCTCCCCCCTGGATGGTGCCTCTCTCAAATGATTGTCACTTCTGCACTCCCTGAGATTTCCCTGTGGCCGAAACATATGGATGATTTACCGATGGTCAAAGGAATGTCACTCGAACAGCTGATAATTAGCTAACGATATTCATCACTTCACAACACATATGACTCTTCCTATTATCTCATTGCCAGAGATACAACATCTAACAGGGATTAATTTCATACTGAACTTGTGGCGAGGGACTTGTTCAGAGATAAGATAAAGCACCCGTGTAGGCGGATCGTATCTTATCAAATGATCACACGCGATATTTCCTAACACATGACCCGAGTGCTCAAACAATTCGTGAGGGAACAGTTTGGAGCCTTGAGAATAGGGTTCTTGTCATCCATAAATCATATTTAGTAAAGTCCATACAAGATGACGGGTCGGATCTGCTCAATCAACGGAGAGGCCTGGATATTATTAGGAAATGCGGTGCTTATCTCATCAGTATATTTTCTCCGGATGAAAGCCAATCTTCACCTCAGGGATAATTCTTTCGTTATACACCAAAATACTTGTTGCCAACAGGTATGGAAGTAATATTGACCAATGAGCTAGCCCACAGGGTGAATTCCCAAGAGACTGGAATAGACGCTAGATCGGTGTCCGATGCACAATCAGTTCATAACTAATCGGCCGCCATGAGCTTACTAGTTTCACGTAGTCCTTGATTTATTGACACGTAGACACTTACATTAGTCGTGTTGCCACCTAATCATGCCCAGGAAGTTGATCCTCTGTCGTCGCTAGGCAATTTGTCGTCGAAGACATTGTGATTTAGCAGAACCTGATAACTGCATTGAAAAAAATGTAATCTCAAGCCAAACGACGGAAAAAAAACTACAAATTCCTGGTGCACATGTTTGAATACTCTTTCCCGCAACAGCTCCTCCTCTCTACCGTTTGCGCACAGTTTCCGCCATAGCCGCGCGCGTTTCTTTCGCCGGATCCGGACCGCGTAAAAGCTCATTCCGTGCAAGACTTGTGCTGTTTATCCGAGAGCGCTTCCTAATCTTGCCGATGCTTCTCTTTCAAAATTTCAGAGTTTTAGCGTTTTAGAGGTTTAATCAGGCTTATTCTTCAATTTTCAGGCTTTAGTTACTTCTCTTCACCGAAATGGTCAACGAGAGTGGCAATCGCTCGGTGTTTGTGAGTTTTTCGCCTCTTATTAGATTCGCTTTCCTGTAAACCTCGTACAATTCTAGCTTGTTACACAATTTTCACCAAGGAACCATCTTGGTTATCTTCAAGCATTCAGAAGCGACGTCCGCAGAGCGGCCAAGATGGACCCGCTCAGTCCACATCGGCCTTCCGACAGTACGTGCCCGACCCGGATCAACGAGAAGCCCAGTCGTCCCATCAGTACGATACGACGCCTCAGCAGGTATGCATACATTGCCTCTCACATTGCGCCGACCGCGCTCTTCACTCCGGATGGGGAGGAATGAGAAAGAGGGAAAATGATACGTTTGCCGCGATTTGTTCTCTCTGACACGCTGTGGTATGCTGATGAATAGTTCAAGTTTAAAAGAACTGAGAGCGTAGTCCAATTTGATACCAAGATGATAGTCCTGAGAGAACCTGGGCGATCCTTATATTTTGCTACTTGCATGGTCCTTTTAAGTAACCTACCCAAGAAGCGTTGGACCGCTGTGTATTGTAGTCCGTCTAACAGATGGCCTTACCGGCGGGTCCCACCTAGCGTTGTCTTATGACTGTAAAATCGCTTGACGTGGATACACCTTTACCTTTACCTTTTATGGTCCTTTTCAGGGCGCTCAGCCGCCCGACCCTCGGCAGCACCGCACGCAGTTCTCAAAGCCGCAGCGACAGGTATAATAATTTAATAATTTATCTACGCCCGAGGCGCGACGACATTAATGGTAACATATGAGGTGGATAACTGGAGGTGGGGGAGGGGGAGAGCTCTCCTGAATTAGGGGAGTTTGGAAAGGTGGTGGAAAGGTGGAAAGGTGTGTATGCCATACTTCTCGGTTATCAGTAATCCAAGGTTTGTTCGCTTGCTTATTTCTATGGCACGTGCCTTCAAAACACTTTGAAATGGTTTGAACTTGCCAATCCACCAACTCCGATCGTATTTTTTCAGCAGCGCCCTGACTATGACCCGAAGTACGACAATCCGCCTCCGCTATCGGCCTTTCGGCAGAGTCCACCACCTCAACCAGCACGAGAGCAGCAGCAACAACCTCCTCCGGTCAGCCATATCAGCCATAACAATCAACAGTCGCCAAACGCCGGCTTTCGAAAGTATGCTATGAAGCCGCAAGAGTTGACGCAGGTAATTTGGTGAAAAAGAGCTAGATTCATATTCGAAGTGGCACTGACCAAATACAAATAAAACAGAGTTCATTTCAGCAGCAGCGGTCGCATCATCATGCGCCTCCTCCTCCACCCCATCATCATCAACAACAGCCTCAGCATCATCACCAGCAAGAGATGTCGAGGCATCCGCAGCAACCCCCGCAAATGCACCATCCGAATCAGCAGCCACATCCCCACCATCATCAACTGCCGCAGCAACAACAATACCACCAGCAACAGCAGTGGCAGCAGCAGCAGCCACCTCAGCAGCATCATCAGCAGACACAGCCTTATCCGCAACATCAGCAGTACCAGGTCCCCCAGCCGTATTATCCGCAACAGTATCATCAACATCCACAGCAGCAGCAGTACCAGCAACCACCATATCCTCCTCAGCAACAATATCAACAACCGCACCAGCCGTACTACGATCCATATTACCAGCAACATTACCAGCAGCAGCAACAGCATTACCAAATGCAGCAACCTGGTCAGCCACAGCACATGCAGCAACCGCAGCATCTTCAAATGCAGCAGCAACAGCCGCATCAGCCCCCGCTTCCTCAACAGCCTCCTAGTCAGCAGCCGCAACAGTCGCAGCCACCCAGTCAGCAGCCCGCTCCTCCCTCACAGCAGCAAGCTCAGGTACAACACTATCATAATATAATGATTGTCTAGGGAAACGCCTTGGACCAGAGACTTAGTTTATCGGGGAAACATGTGGTTCAAGGGGGTGTGGCATCAATATCTGGCTAGATGAGTTCTCCATGTGAGATGATGGGTTATGGACACCCGATGACGCTTTTGAAACTCCCATGTTTTGAATTTTCGTTTGAACTGAGATATGATCGATAGGCTGTCTTCCAAGTGACCCTGATCGTGCAGGCAATGAGCGGGAGAGGGAAGGGCAGTGAAGAGACGGCACATGCAAATCGGCGCGCGCCGCTCGCTTATGATAATTGACCCAGTCATAGGTCAAATGCGTTTTTCGCGGCCCTTTTTGCCGATGTGGTAAAAAAATTTTGCCGACGTGGTCCCTGCGAGTTTTTATGAATTTTAAAAATGCAAAATTATCGTTTTTCTTAGGACAGTTCAAATATAGTTAATTTAAATTCCTATTTTTTCAAAAAAATGTTTTTTTGCATTTCCTTTATAAAATGTTTATGAAATTTTTTCTCATTGTTTATTTACCGATATGAGCCTTTATCGTAATGAGAATTTGCATCAAAGTGTGAATAGTTGTATCAACGGGGAGGGTAGCTCGTGTCTTGGAATCAGCCCCTCCAGATATCTCGTGTTAAGAGGTAGAGGCAGTCTCATACGAGTCTAAGCAGCAGTAAGAGGAGGGATTACTGGGCATCAAATGAACTCGCCACTAAATATGTGGAATCTCTAAGGCTTCTCCCTGAACACGAGCTGTACAATTGAAATGGTTCTACAAAAATACTTGACAATTAAAAGAAGGATGATCTAAGAGCAGGAATATTGAGATATTTGGCTCTTCTCTCATTGTGCTCACGATGAAGACGTTCTTCATCTGTTTCTTTCTTCTTTCCTTTTCCTCTTGTAACTCGAGGATCATCGGGAGAAGAATGATCGGCAAGCCAAACTCTCGCAGCTATTGAAGGATCGTAGTCGGCAGAATCAGGACCGTGCGTGATACTGCAAATACAACAATTAGACGATTATATGGTTCATGGCATACCGTAGACGGTGCTCCAGGTTTTCTTCTGACAATCGGGCACGTCGTTCTCCTCGAATGTGGAAGAGAGAACTGAATTGCCTCTCAACTTCAGCAGTTGAGAGGGGGATCGTCAAGAGAAAACGAATTACTCTGGAAATATCTTCTCCGATAATTAAATCTGTTCTTGTCAGCAACATTGTAAAAAATAGATCAGGGGAGCTAATCTCTAATTTCAATTCATCGTCGTTGTCTAAAGAATCTACCTTGCTAACCATCACCATAAACTGATCCTCTGCTCTAAGTGAATTTACCTTCACATGCTCGTAGATTTTCGACCTATTTCCTATCATATCAATATCGTTAGCTAAGGATTCACTGCAAATGACCTTAGGGGCAAATCCTCTAACATAATACATTAGAGTATCGACTTTAATCTCAAGACGTTGTGTCAATGATGCAATTAATGAATCAATCAAGATTGCCCTGCTCAGAGTATTCATGTGGTCAAGCTCTGCGTTATCGTGAGCAATCATCTCCTTCATCTCTCTTAGATGATCCATCTCTTCATCTGAAAGATGTTGCAACCTACTTTCCATCTCCGTCATCGATCGTGCTGCATCCTTCATTCGTAGTCTGTCTCGTAACTGTACTGTAGATGGAACATTAGAAAAGAATTCAACTCCATCCTGGAGATGGAAATAGAATTTATAGTTTTCGTATCCCTTTTCTGGCTTGCCCTCGAAAACCAAATGAGTACACTTCTTCGTATCACCGGCTGTTCCTGCTCCTGTACTACTCTCTCCTCTACACTTCATCTTCTCCATGAAAAACCGAGCAGCTTCCAAGTCGAGGGGATCTTTTTTCAATGACTCAAGCTTGCTCTTAATATCGATTAAATGGTCTTCGGCTTCGAAAACCGAAGAAGTATGGAATTGCATCTTTTTCGAATGACCACCTAGAATGAGTAAAGCCTGATACTCGTACACCAGATATCCGTAAAACCGTATGTCTCCTAATATTTGAGTCAATACAGCGGCCTTAGCAGCAGCCATATTCTCAGGAGTTGTTCTACCCAATGGAACCCACTCCTTAGCCATATTCTCTAACACTTTGAGTATGTATGGATACATGCGAAGAAAAGTTTCGATAGCTTCTACTTCGGTCGCCGCCCATCTAACATCAAAAATCCGTTTCAGTTGGAGGAAAGCATCCATCATTTCTTTCGTCTTCCCGAAATTGTACTCATCAACTGCGGCTTTTAATGCTTTTATCCTAGTAGAGGCAGTCGACCCGAAAAAACTGACCACGTTGTTTATTACCATTGTTACGTATTTTCTGTATCCAAATACTGGAACAGCTTGAGTACCCGCTAATTTACCCGACATTCCGTCTTTGATGGCGAGCTCAAGTTTATGAGAAATACAGTGATTGTGCACGATCGGTTCAGTTGTGTGGGAGTGATATGGCTTCAAATAAGTCAAGAAACGTCCGTGCAGCCCAGCATTTGCAGATGCCATATTAGCGGCCCCATCGGTGGCGAGACCAATTAGTCGCTCTTGTAATGCATGCACCATTCCGTTTTTTTCGAAGAAACTCAGGATAATATTGAAGTTATTCAACCCTGTATCTGCTCCTCTCAATTCATGGAGAAACAAGATTTGAGTAAGACTATCACTCTCATGCACAGTTCGAACTAACACAGCAAGGAACGTTCGGCCCGACTTATCTGTTGAAGTATCTGCCAAGAGTGAAAAGGGAACATCAGTATCTCTCAGATTAGAGATTAGTTTCGACTTCAAACAACTTCCAATGACATCAATCGCTTGAGTTACTGAAGTTCCCGTTCTGAACTTGCTCCCAATTTGTACCCCATTTTTCTCCAAATGATTGAATAATTCTCCGATTCTCGAAGCTCCCAGATTCAGTTTAATCGAGAGGTACACCGTAGAAATATATCTCTCTGTAACTGCAAGATTCGATCTATCAGCGAGCTCCGCAACAACGTATTTTTTTTTCATCGATGCATGAACTTCATTCACTAATGCACTTACTGTTAGACCATGTCCATCGAAATGACTCTTAACACATTCGAACCACTTTTTTGCATCTCTCTCCTTACTTTTAGAATTTTTCAAATCAATCTCTTTCCCCTTATTACCGTAAATACTTCGGCTGAAATGCGCACACGCGAGACATCTGATAAATGTTTTCCCACCTTCGTAGTGAATGGATGCATAAGGGATCACTTTCAGTTTACTCGCATATTTTTCTGGGAGTCCGTGATCTATCATGATTGAATACCCTTCACTGCCTATACCTCCCTTCGAGAAACGCAACCTTAATTCATCATCAGCAGCATTTGCACTGTACAACTCAGTGACTTCTTTTCTACTCATCTTATTGAGCCCAGCCGATTGAGCAAGAGCCAATCCTAAGCTTTCCTGCTGTTGTATCACTGATTGCAACAGGGGTGGAAATTTAGAGAACTCATCGGAAAGAATATCTAGTCTTGTCAACAAGAGATTGTGTTCTTGGCTACCAATAACCAATTGCTCACTTGGCTGAGTTAGAGCCTTCCTCAATGCGGGACATTGACTGTTCGCGTGCTTCTTGTGAGGTGGCTCGTCATCCAGCGACTCTACTGCTTTTCTTTTCTCTGCTTCTGTCGTCTCTCTTTCGTCCTGCAATTGATAAGTTCTTTCTAATATTGTGCACCTAAATACCTCTTGTTCGTCATGGAATTGATGGAATGGAGAGTTGTATCCTTTGGATGGAGTTTCGTCGAAGATATTCATGCTCACAGAATCAAAGATCGATTTCCTATCATTTGTGCAAATCGATGGTTGTGCAACCTGGTAGTGACCACCACTAAAGTATAAGAAAATCGACGAATCAAATCTATCAAAAGTATTTTTCCGCTTCGTCCATTGTTTATTTTTCTCGGAAGCATCGAATATGAGGATAGATGTTTCTAATAACTCTTCCATCGCATGAATGGATGCAATCGTATTCCAGGTACGATCCATTGACAGATACCGAATATGCTCGTCTAAACTCGATGTTTGCACATTTACAAAAGTACGACGCTCAGAATCGAAAATAGTCATGTATGTTCTCGAATCATAATCAAAAGTATCGACGTTTTCTCGAATATAATCCACTACCGCCTTACGAAGTACCTTGTGATACTCGTTGTCTTTCGATCCCGTACCTAGTGTAATCACTTCAGCGACGGCTCTAAAAAAACAATTGCCGTCGCCTAAGACGTTGACAATTTTGGATGGTTTCTCTTGGATATCGAGAATATAATGCTGGTTGTGAACTATCAGCTGATTTTCTTGGTCATCGAGAATATTCAATCCGAAATACGATAAGCTGTACTCTTGATGCCATCGCAATTCCGGAGATTTTGTCTCTAAGAAATCGACCTTAACATCGAAGAGATGCAACGGTGAATTCGAGCGTACAAGATTACTAACAGCACTCGGAATTTCGATTTCTTGCTGATTACTACTTGATACTGTAGTAATCGACTCGCTCAGACTCGCTTCGCTCTCTCCCAACTCTATTATTCCTCCATTACCTCCGTCAATTAATTCTTGAGCATTGTCCATACATTGTGACTGGCCATCATCGTCATGCGAATCGATTACTGGCATCGATATAATCTCATCTACGGTCATATTTTCGTAAGGATCTGAGGAAGACAATTGGTCATCTGGAGAATTTTCTGTTATTCTGAATGTTTCTAAAGCAGGCCATCGATCATCACACACATTTTCCTCTCTAGGCGAAGGAATAGATAGTTTCCACGATTTTCCACATCTGGATACTGAGTATCCATCGGGAATAGTGTTCTCCCCATCAACTGTTGGCAACTTTAGTACAGAAATCGGATTATCCCATTTTTCTGATAGAAATTTGAGAATTGGAAGGCCAGTGAGAACAGAGTTATTTCGAGCGATTGCCACAATGTCTACGATATGGTTAAAGATCGACACTTTGTTTCCACTTGCATCTTCGTACATAGCTCCATCTCCATTCAGACTCTTATCACCGTCTCTTAAGTACACAATAGAAATGCCCTCATTTGGTTTAATCATTTTTTTTCTATCAATGTTCACATTTGCGAACAAATTAAAATATTTGTCTCTGACTACGCTCTGCAATTTTGCATTGGGGATTTTAATTTTCACAAGAACATATACTACAGGATATGTATTAGAACTCGGAGTACCGAGAAGACCTTTTGCCTGATTATATTGTATCTTAGAGAGAGAATTCCACGATTTTCCCATCGATGTTTTACCTAACAGCTTATCGTACTGATGACTATCGTCCGACTTACCTTCTTGCAGCCTTCCGAAAGCGTAGAAACGCGAATTCGCAATGCTCGTTTTGATATCCGGAACGTTGTCTGCTCGATGCAGAACACCCGTTGAATCTCTCTGAATTTGAGAAAGAAATATAAATTGTCTCGAAGAAGAGATTAACCTGAGAAACCTTGCAATTGTGAAATGACGAATAGAAAAGTGATGCCGGCTGAGGAGGTGAAAGGAATCTGAAGGCGATAGTTATTATAAAATATCAGCATTTGTCGTACCCAGTATGGATTTGTAGGAAAAGGATGTCGTTGTCGAACGAAATTCCATGATGGCTTCGAAGTTCGACGAATGAATCCTTGTTTTGATTTCCGATGAATGACTGATTCAGGAAAATCCCTTGGATTTCGTTTATCCGAATGGCGAGAGAGGAATTGATGATCATTAGAAGTAGGAACAGTTGGTGAAATCCGATTCCATCCATTCTCTGATAATACAATCATTTGAATAAAACGAATTATTTCGGAAAAAAAAGGAAGGGCAGGGAAAGTACGAATCGAAAAAGAAGAAATGAAAGAAACTGCTCTCTTCTCGATTGCCGGCGCGTCATAAAGTTGCTTGAAGGTCATAAATCGAGAAGGTTGAGAGGAGAGATAGAGAGCAAACGGAGAGATCGAGAGATAGAGAGCAAGAAGTACGCTTACCCTTTGTTTGCTCACGCGAGGCGGAGGTGAACTCTTTTAGCATCAAAGAAAGGAACAAAAGAATAAAGCACAAATACAAAGGCCAAAAAATAATAGAATAAGTATTAAAAACGGTATTTTCTTCACGAAAGTAAATCGACTGTGCCTCGCGCACAATGTTGTCAATTTCCAATTTGACTGGCCCAATCTCGATTTCTGGATCGCCGCGAGGTCTGGGACCAGGACCATTTTTTCTGCCGTACTTTTATTAGTTTATACTCCAAAAATTAGACCTCGCGCTCATCTGTGAGCTAAGCAATTGCCACTCAAAGTTTCGTATTTTCATGGAAACTAATGATTTTTTAGACATTTTTGACCGAACCCATCTCGATTTCTGGATCGCCGCGAGGTCTGGGACCAGGACCATTTTTTCTGCCGTACTTTTATTAGTTTATACTCCAAAAATTGGACCTCGCGCTCATCTGTGAGCTGAGAAATTTACGTTTGAAGTTGCGAAATTTTTTGAGAAAAATCATTTTTCGCAAAAGTTTAGGCACATCACATTCTTGTATGGGAACATTTCATGAGCCCGCGAGGTTACCGAAGTGGCAACTTAGGTTCCTCGATAATTCGCAACAAAAAAATAGTAAAAAAGATCAAAACTTTTCGAGTTATTAATTTTTAAAGTTGCGAAGTGCGAAAATCGTGAATTACGTGTTCCGCTAATGTGCAGAATTACGGTGTTTAGCGGAGTCAATTTTTTTGGAGTACTGAGAACTGATCTTTTTCTATTATTTTTCTATTTTTTAAATAAAATTTTTATTTTTTTATACCGAAATATTTTTTTTTACTTTTTTGCCGACATGGTTCCGACCATTTTTGCCGACGTGGTTCCTTCGCAGAAGAAGACTTATTTGACCTATGGACCCAGTATTGATGCCTCGCCCCCCGTTAAATACATAGAGATATCAAGTGAGAACAGTGGGCGGAAGAGAGTCCTATGCAACAAAAAGGAACGAGAGAGAGAGATCAATTACACTGATCGAGGGTGAATCCTCTCTTCCTCTGACTAGACTACAAAATAGGAAACATCACCGATCTCAATCGGCGACAATGATTGAAATTAGACTATCCAAGGTACAATAGGATTTTTTCCTTGGGTAACATGCTAATCAGTGTTATTTGCAGCAGCCGCAGCCGGTAGAGAGGCGGCAATACGACCACAAGCAGCTGCAGCAGCGTGCTGCAGCTGCACCCAATGCTGCAATACCGGCAGCATCCGCGATTGCTGCAGCTGCTGCAGCTGCTGAAGACCCTGTTGTTCCTGCAGATCCGGAAATCCCAAAGAAGGAGCGCCGGCAGTACTCCCCGGTGAGGGAGGAGCGCAAGCCCAATGCAGCTACTGAAGAGTGGAAACAAAGGTTAGTACTGCCATCGAAAATATTTCATTACTTTGACTAGTGCTCTGCATACCACGCCTCTCACCTCACCATCAGTAATCAACAAAATCAGCACCATACAAAACGGATTTTATTTGTATAACACCAACGAATTGCTAAAATTTTCAGCATTAACGTGCCCAACTTCCCGAAGTTCGAGATGCAGTTCCCTCTGAGGCAACAACACTATCCGGGCGGTAGGGCGGAGGAGGAGCTCATCGAGCGGTCTCATAGGATGATACTTGAGGTGAGCAAAATAGGAATCAGGAATCTGTCCACCTCCGAGATTTTCACTACTGAACTTCTTCTATTGTCGGGCAAGGATACTCGAAATTTAGATGTTCTTTTTGATTTATTGCTTGATGAAAATTCGAAAATTTGAAATGATGAAAATTCGTGAACCACCTGATTCGATCTATAATTTCGCATATGCCCTCTCCCCTGTCAGAGAAACCGAGAGCTCATTGTGAAAGGATAGGCCAAAATATTTTTGCACGCTCCAGTTTTCAAGCACAATCTTGGAAGCCAAAAAATGCAGACTTATTGCTTGTAGACTTCTTCACAATCATATGAAATTGTATATTGAGTCTACCCAGCAATGACTCGAGTAATAATCAAAGTTTTATTGCAGGATCGTATCGACCCGCAGCAGTACGTGACCTTCTGCAGATTCAATCCACTGCACGTGCTCGATATTGAGGAAATTATAAATCACGAGAAGGACTGCATTGATAAGGACATATATGAGACGTTGATGAACATTTAGGCAATTCTTTTTTATTCAGTTCGTTAGGTTATGTAGTTCCGAATTAGTCAATAGTATCGATATTACTTTTGTTGAATCGGTATTGATTGTAGCCTCAGTAACGGACTAAGAAATTGACATGATCTTTCGTCTATACGCGATAGCACTCAGTATTATACCGTCTAAACTCTTCTTTTTGATTTATGAAATATGTAACGTGTCTTTCATTTACATCTAAGTGCTTTTTATTTGTAAAAGTACGGATAGTGGAAATACGAATTCGTTGTTGTGTAATGAACAAATTTTCGAATGCGATTGAATGGACATTAGGCAAATAGTGAATGTTTATCACAGAAACATAATTTGCAAACGGAAACGTTAAATTATTATTTTTTAACTTAAATACTCGTTCCTACGACTTTTCGATTAATAATCGGCCCGTTTCACGCTCTAAGAGGTACTATGTCGGATGCGAATCGATTGGACGAGAATCGTTTTTTTTTAAATTCTGTTTGTGATGTTTAGAACACACTGAGTATAAAAATTTGGTTCTCATCCGACGGTTCTCATCGAACCTAGTACCCTCTCAGATGGCTGGCACACACAATCGCTGCGGTGTCTTCGAATTTCAGCGCCTGCAATATGTTGATGGATTTAAGAAGTATATTTTGGAGATAGTATGAAATGTGTGCTTGCCTCAACCAGGATTAGCTCATTTTTCGTCCGTGGCAGCATTCTTTTCAACAGTTGACCTCGGGCAGATGAGTCGCAGGGAAGCTCAAATTATAAAGGTTAACTAAAAATCATTTTCAAGCGTTGGCATTTTTTCATGTTTGCATCCGTAATGATTAGAATTACCTACCTCAAAGCACAAACCAGGCGTTCTGCCGCACAGACAGCATGTGTGCAAGGCGCCGTTTTGAATAGCCTGCAATGCAATCTGATTATTAGGGTTAATCTTTCGGCTCTCGGGACGTCCGAAATAAACTAATTCAATAATTTTCCCACTATTCCGGAACGAGAGTCGAACAATGTGGACCTTTCATTGCTCTGCTGGACTCTCGTTCCGGAATGAGACGATAATTGAATCAAAAGTTCGGATTTCCCGAATTCCGTTCCGTTTCGTCAAACCCTACTGATTATGACTAAAATTTTCATGTCTGGGAACGAAATAAATCACACCTTGAACGAGCCGACTTCGAAGGGAGCTTCGACGAGTCTTCGAGAAGGTCTCGGGGTCCTGGAGGAGTCCTTCGGGGGACCCCCTCGGAGTGATAGGGGCACTCCATTGAGGCTGGAGGAGCGATCCTGCAATTGGTTTAATTACCCAAGTGTGAGGCATGAACCGGCTGATCATGGTGGTGATCCCCGAAAATTCTCTATAAATCTATCAATACCTATCCCGTTTGCGCTCTGGCCACTTATAATGTTTTCAGAATTTTTAAAATCGTCTTTGTCTAGTTCCACCCCTTTGTTGAATCTCTCGCGATCCCTTTCATATAGAAGAATCAAGATGTACGAAATTTTTTAAATTGGCAATGCCCAAGAAAGGTATTTAGCTTTTGTAACTGCATCGCTACATCTTCAATAAAGTTCTCAACACTCACCATGGACAAATCTTCGGAATCTTCTGGAATCACTACTCGAGAATCCTCCGGCTGCCCTCGGATTACTCGGGGCATTTGCTTCACGCCAGTTTTCTGATTGGAAGTGATGACAGGCACCGGGCTCTGCATAGTCTGTAATTCATCCTGATTTCCTATGTTTATCATTGTAGTTATCATACCTTGAACAAATCGTCCACGAAGGAATCATCGAGAAGATTCGCTGAGTCAGCTGGATTTTGAGCAGATTTCGGTATCATAGAGTAGTCATCGCGATTAAGCGGCCTTTTTCTAGAAGTTCTGGCAGAAGCGTCCTCGGGGATGATTCGGGAGGCTCCCTTGAAGCGGGAGGCATTGTGGAATGGAGTGAGGCCCGGCGATGGGCTCTGCTCGATACGGTCCAGGAGCCTGAAATTGATTCCATTTTCACTTCGAACACGCAGTGATCAGGGTACGCAATTTTGAAATAGGCATGAATCCTCGTCAAGTTTCAGAGCAATAGGGGTTCACGGGAGCTTAATATCTGAACGGTAACGATAAAGATTCCGTCTCTTCATTCCACGTGCTCCCTCATCAGTAAGAGTGACGAGAGAGCACGCAGGAATACGAGGCCACTTCTTCGTCTTGACAATCCTAGTCCATGAGATCGTCCACGTCGGGTTGGCGCGAAATTCAAAAGAGGTTTTCACCTGGACACGGCATCCCTTTGTGTGTAGAACTTCACTCCTTCGGTCCGAAGGTGCCTCATGTGGTCTGAGTAGAGGCTCTTCGCCTGAAAATGGCATCTTTCGGTTCTGTGACTAAGAGAAAAGGCAAATGAAGATACAAGAACATGCCTTGAACATGGGATTATTGCTCGAAAACGAATAAATGCTCACCGATCCTCTAATTTGAGTCTTACGAGTAGGTACGACTCCTGTCCAATTGACTTTTTCTCGACTAGTCGACGGCTGTGCCAAATCATCGAATGTGATCTCGTCCATGTCTTCAGGCTCTGCTTTGATCTCTCCCGGAACGTCGATATGAGCGCGACAGAAATACGCGAGATGCGAAGTTTTGTTCAGATTCTGCAAGTTTCTGATTGTTTTAAAATAGATGGTGAAAGGTAAAGGTGTATTCACGTCATGCGATTTTACAGTCATAAGATAACGCTAGGTGGGACCCAACGGTAAGGCCAACTGTTTGGAATTGAGGGACAGGAATGAAAAATTGATCTCACATCCAACAACACGACTTCTTCAGCTGTCGATGTGCTCACTCTCAGCAGAAAGGCCGCCCGTTCTTCTCTATTTGAAGGTGTGACCATCGCGCCAACATTGTTGCACAAGAAGCAGCGATTGTTTGTCTGGAACCACTGTTTTTTTGTGAGCTGAATAAATATGAAAAATTAACTACCGATGCGGGGTCGAATTCCATCTGGCCGATTTCCACAGGTTCTTCTTGATTCCCTCTCGGAGCATCGAAATGAGTAAAACAGAAGTACGCAGGATACGACGTTCTATTCACTCTCTAAAAAGCATCGAAATTTTGGAACAAATAAAAAAATGGAATACACACACACGGCAAATAATGTTCTCACTTCTAACAGTAGGACTTGTTCTGCTGTCGTTGTGTTAACTCTCAGCAGAAAAGCGGATCGTTCTTTCTTATTGCTAGGTGTGACGGCCATTTCACCGTATTTCTTGCACAGGAAGCAATGATTGAATGCCTGGAATGATTAAAAAAATATTTTTTTTAAAAATTCAAATCTCCTACCGAGGCTGTGTTCCCAGCTGATACTCGAGCAGTTTTCATTCGATAACCAGAGGAACTAGGCTGGTCGAATGCCTGAAATATGTTTCACTGGGCAATCTTAGTCGACCAATACATTTGATACCAATTGTGTTATTCCATTGAGGCAACAAGATACCCAATACTCGAGTAATTCAAATAATCAATTCACACAGTAACAGTTCGAAATAGTTTCTACATTCCTTGTACTCTCTAATCGGTCAGAGTGACGAAAGAGCACGGACAACGATGATACGAATACCCGTATTTCGAACTCTAGTATCAAGTTGTGCTCTCACTCACCTCGCCTTCCAGTTCCTCCTTGACTCTTTGGACTTCATCCTTGACATTCGTCGGATCGAATACCTCCTTGTCAATCTTCACTTCATCGTCGTCTTTCATGCCTTCAACATTGACTTCATCCGCCTTCTTGAAGTGAGCCAGACAGAAATACATGTCTCTCGTTCGGGAGTTCTTCTTCAGTTCCTGAACAAAAAAGTTTGAATTTTGTTCACACCGGAAATGCCGGAAAAATAACAAATAGTAAAGTGAGAGAAACGGCAAAGGAGGAATATCAAATTTTTGGTAATGCAGAAACCGAACTACCCTAGTTCACACCGCTTATTCGCTATCCCTTTACCGACTTGCGGCTTTGCACCGTCTTAATAGAAATTCACTCACTTCCAACTTTACGACATCTTTGACAGTAAGCGGAATCAACTTGGACAGAAATGAGGCTCGCCCCGGATCAGTTGCAGGTGCAGTTAAGGTCTTGCAGAGAGTTTTGCAGAAGAGGCAGCGATGAATCTCCTGAAATAGACCGAGTTAAAAATCGTTAAAAATTCATCTTGATTGAAATGCAAAGTGGGGGAGGGAGGGAGAAGGTTCACTCTTCATTCGTCTGTCGTGCGCGCGCGAGGAGTGGTCGGTATGCGCAGAGGAGAGGTTAGTGGGGCGGTTTTTGAGGATCTAGGGGTGATGTTATTACCGTTTGCAGTTTGTCGATTTTGAAATTGGGCACATTCTTTTCCACTCTTCCGGACTGCATTCGTTGTTGGGCGAAGCGCGCAGGGCGCTGATAAGTCGAGCCTGAAGTCATGACCTGCAAATATGATTGTTTTTTATAAAACTCTTTTTTTAAAATTTCATTATAAACTTCAAATTGTTAAAATACTCACATCTTCTTGCTTGACATCAGTAGGATCGAACACTTCCGCCTTTATCTCCACTTCTTCCTCTGTTACACCTGTGGTTCCATTGTAACTGTAGATATCGTGTGATGTGCCGCCTTGAATTGCATCATAGAGAGGGCGCCCCTCGCCCGTTGTTGGACAGAACATCTGGAAAAGTACGCGGTTCCTTAGTTTCAAAGATTCGCTCAGTAGAGTAGTCCTGGTGGATTATGAGCTAGAGATC
The DNA here is from genome assembly GCA_900490705.1 of Pristionchus arcanus. NCBI lineage: Eukaryota > Metazoa > Nematoda > Chromadorea > Rhabditida > Neodiplogasteridae > Pristionchus > Pristionchus arcanus. Next base: position 645,202 of record LS486778.1, on the reverse strand, counting down.
CACTGGTAACCAAAATTTACAACCATTTTGTAATGATACAATGTAATGATTTGTAATTTTGTAATGATAATGATTTTGTAATGATAATGTAATGATTTTGTAACGATAACCACAACCATGCACAACAGAGCCTACTCTTGATAAATGTGTTAAAAATGAAATGATACTCACATCCTCAAGTGGCGCATCCTGCTCATATTCATCAAGTAGTTCTTCCTTGATGTCTACAGGCTCCAGTTTGACTTCGGCGTCCATCTGGAGTATTGAGTCTGATGCAAGTATTAACGAGTTGCGATTGAGAAACGGTCTTCCCAAAGATCGTATAATCTTAAAACTAGATCGGAGACTAGATCTGAACAGGGATGGAATGAACCCATTGGCGTCACTGCCTCTTATGATTGCTTCTCACCGAGCAACTGGCAACTAACTGAAGACATGCCAGAGGGTACTTTCAAATCCGAAGATGCAATCATGTAATTTTCTCGTACTTAGTCGTACTCAGCACAGATACGGCTGATCGGAGAGAACCGATTTCAAATTCATCAATCAGTTCACGATAAGCCATTTTTTAAATAGGGTTTATTGCTACAAGCAATGGCCAAACGATAAATCTTTGCATACAATCATCACATAAAATACATATTTTACCGGAAATTAAGGTTACTCGGAAAGCGAAATCACACTTCATCATTAGTTTGAGGGTGAAAATACATGGAACATGGAAACAAATGACATGACTTGCCAAAAAATAATCGTTATACTATAACCTTCGATTATTCTAGAAAAAGACGCACAAACAAAGCTATTCTAAATTTTTTTACAAATGACTGACTCTAGAATCACTGACTTTAATTACTCTATGCTGGAGATTACGAGCGGTGGAAAGTGAGAGAGGTGGAAAGTGTGGCCGCTGGACCTAGAGGGTGATCTCTGCTGGTTACTACCAGTACTGCCGGCAGGTGAGTGCCGGCTAGCGGCGCCGCACCAAGGGGAAGACCGCGAAAAGCCGGAACGCGAACACCGCCCCTCATCATGAATAGGTTCTGTGGCGGAGGACTGGGCGAGTGAGCCAGCTTTATCTTTGCTCCGAGATGTAGATACGAGACGTGGTTGTCAGTTCGCCATCGAGGGCCGTAGACTCGTGGCGCCTGTGGTTAATCATTGATTCATATAAAAAACACCTCCGTCTTTTCACACTTAGAGCCTTACGAGCCTTAGCCTTATTAACTTGGAAATAAAAATCCGAGGCACTCATAAATAGCCCTTACTTCAAATGCGTCCACGTAGCTGCGACCGATGGCGTAGGGGATCAGAAATTTACAGATCTGCGGTACGGATGATAAGGATATCATCTGAAATGACGAAAATTTCTCTAGATTTAGTTTTTTCTCTTAAGCCATACACTTCACAAAATAAAGTGACGACTATGTAACTCGTGTTCTAGCTGACCTCGATAGCCTTAGCGAGTGCTTCTACCGTGATATCCTGAACCTCGAATTTGATCAGACTGTGGCCTCTCCTCACCAACTCCAGAAATAGCTCCTCGCTGACATGCATCTGCAAATATGCACAGTTATATTATGAAGTATCTTTGATAGGGTATATAATCGCTATCGCACTAAAGGTAAAGGTAAAAGGTGTATCCACATCAAGCGATTTTACAATCGTTAGACAACGCTAGGTGGGACCCACTGTTAAAGAAGGCGTCCCACGAACCGCGCGGGCGACTATGCAAAGTGAGGAATGAGAGGGCGCGCTCTCCTCATTTCGCACGCTCTCTCGCTCGTTGCCTGCTTTTCAGGGTCACTTGGCACGCAGCCAATTGATCATAACTCAGTTCAAACGAAAATTGAAAACATGGGAGTTTCGAAAGTGTTTCGAAAGTTGGGTAGGCACGACCCACATGCTCTCATCGAGAACTCAGTTAGCCAAATATTCGTGGGACACCTTCTTTAAGGCCAGCTGTTATCGCATTATTTATGTCACAATTAAATTTTTTGCAAAGCGTAATTGGCTAAATTGCTCACATTCTCTGGAACACCCATGGCTACGAAGAAGTTATCTTCCTTGAAAATGTTCAGCATCACTGGTCGGGTGAACGATAGCATCTGCTCTTTGGTGATGGCGTTGGCTTGTACGTCGAACACGACCTCTCGCTTGGCTCGGGCGATGAGCTGATGCTCTCTGTAAAAAACGAATTTGATGAAACCTCCTCATGTTGTCACTCGTTACACCTCGTTTCGGATGTCTTCGTTAACCCTAAAGATGGTAAAGGTCCCTAAGAGCAAGAATCAAATGGGACCTAGTAGGATTCAGTGCCTGAGTCAAGAGGTACAACTATCAACAACTAGCATGATAGCTAGTACAATGTTGACTTGCCTGTCAGTGAAGGCGCCAGCACTGAATCGCGTGAAGGATACGCGGTCGAATGACAAGCCGCTGTCGATGAAGTCGTTGGCACTTTTTTACATCCGTGCCGGACCACGCCCCCTCACTCTCTCGCCGCCCCTCCCCCTGTCTCTCGCCCCTCCCCCTACTTCCCTCCTCTCCCTCCTCCTCTTTTGCGTCATCCAAAGGATAGGGAGAGTGTTCCCCTCCTCCGTCGCGCTCTCTCTCGCCTCTCCCCGCTGTCTCTAACCCGTCTCGTCTAGCGTGCGCTCTCCCTACAAGGTCCCTATCTCACGCTCTCAAAAGACCGCCTTGCTGCGTGTCTGTAGGGGGAAACCTCTGCTCGAGAGGGCAACCTCCGAGCACATTTTTGGAAGGGCTTTCCCCACCTCCCTCTCCTGGAGGTGGGGGATGCCCGCCCCTCCCACCCTCTTTGGAGGGGGTGGAGTCAAGGGGGCGGGGCCCGGCACGGATGTAAAAAAGTCCCAAGTCGTTCACCGACTGGAGGAGGGGATGCTCGAGGGATACCTGGAACCATAATCAATGCTCGAGCTCTTTGGGTCTACGAAGAAGCGCCTCTACTTCACTGACTAGGACGGCGAAGCCTCAGATTTTCACTTGGTGCAACTCAACTGACGATAACCAACTAAATATCTGATAAATTCATTGACTCTGACCCACTTTGTTCAATCGCAGCTCCTTCAGATGTAGGGTGTCAAAAGTTCGACCGAGTTTGGTGAACATCTCCTGCCAATCTTCTTTGATGGATTTGACGGTGATAATATTGCCAAAGATGACGTGCACGATCAGACCCTGAAAGAGTGATGTATTTTATTGGTTTCCTGAGTCCATTAATTTCCCTCCTGTAATTTTCCATTCTTCGAACTCTATTGTTGCTATAGCTATCTAAACCTTTTGTCCGCCTATTGGCATTCCCATTTCAATGCGAGAAAGGGAAAATAATAGTCGCGTGGCGCACATATTGCATTGGACTGCAACTAACTATTACACTGATCATTTCAACGAATATAATGATGCATTCCGCGACTCATTTCGTACTATTACAGCGTCGATTTTCGCACTCTTTTTCATTCATATGTTCACCAAAATGAAACGCCATTTTAAATTTCGATTTAGAAGGATCATTTGGCAAGAACTGAGTGATGCCTCACCGTATTCGGCTTCTCCACTGTTGACACGATGAGTTTTCCATTGCCGAGGTTGTTCCATCGTGAGTTCTCCACTGCTTCCTTCAACGCCCGGCAAGCACGCATCAGTCTGGAACAAGCATGGTTACCTTAGACTATACCTTAGACTCATGCCTTAGACTACATTAGACTATACCTTAGACCCTTAGAGATACCTTAGACTCATCATTCGAGATGATTTCCCAAAAACGGAAACAGTTTAGTTCCCTCTTTGGAATCCCGGAAATACAAGATATCATGAATCTAAGTATCATCAATCAACCTTCGAAACGTGTTCTGAAATAAGCAAGATAGAACTCATGATTAACTCTTTAAAAAAATTAAAATCAAAAGAAGGCAATCTGACCTGCAACGATCAGCCAGCTCGAGTGGTTCCACGATCTTTCGAAGGACGTCTTGGGTGAGTTCGGAGAATGGCGTTTGCGAGATGTACTGAATAGGATAATAAGCGTTTATCGATAAATCATCGAGCGCAAATTTTCAACCGACTTACGGGCGGTGTCTTGGGTCTGTACTCCTTCCTCTCGACTTCTTTGATTTCTTCATCAAAGTAGTCATCCGGCCATTCATAATCATCAAGTTCCTGAAGAAATACTTTTGAAATGCTGCGAGAAAATGAATATTGTGTATTTTGAACATAAACAAGGTAATAATCACCAAAAAGGAAAGAAATTTCACCTCGTCGCAGTATTCCTCGTCATCCGATGTCATTTTGAGTTTGGGAAAATCTTTAATGAGAAAAGTTACAGAAAAAGGAAAATGTGTTTGAAATTGTTCTGAGAAAAAGTGCATACATATTGCCATGGGAGGCTTTAGCAATCGCAGACGACGCAACGAAATAGCGCGAAATAGTGAGTGTGTACACGCGCGGAACGATAAAATGCCCACTGGGTGAGAGATAGAGAGAGGTGAGCGTAGGTGAGCGTACCCTCGCCTCTCTCCCTCTCCCCTCACTGTTTATAACCCGTCTCGCGTAAGCCGCGCCCTGCCTATAAGAAATCACATTTTCCCTTCAGCTTCGGTTTTAACCCAGTATCTCAAGGTACGCTTGGGCATCTGACCAGATAATCTCTGTGTTAGAGAACCAACAGTTTTTGGGCAGCTCTAGCGGGGGGTCTCCCGAGAGCAATAATTCACTAAGTGTGTTGCTGTTTTAGCTATGACAACTTGGTTCAAATTTACTCAACGGAGATGAGCAATAGCTCGTTCGATTCCAAATTTGACGGTTTAATGAATGAATGGTGTCAGAGTTCATGATAGTGGACTGCAACATTAAATTTTTCGCAAGATCTTCGAAATTATTTCCACTTATCCGCATCCACCTTAAGCCGAGAGTATCTTATCACAGGTATCAGGAGAGGATGTAGCAAAACAGACCTCTTCAGGAACAATTTGTTTCAAACTCAATTCAAATGTCCTATTTTTTGGTGGTTAACTACCCTAGTGATAAAAAAGGGATCTCTCTTGGTATTTAGTGCAGGTTAATCAGGAATAGCCTCACGGCTATTGAGGGTAGGAGCACACGGAACAATTATAACACAGGGATCACGAGAAAATGGAGAATGCAGGGAACAATTTTTTTCAAACCCAATCCAAATGTCCTATTTTTTGGTGGTTAACTACCCTAGTGATAA
>LS486778.1:598594-621052 GCA_900490705.1 Pristionchus arcanus | reverse complement strand
GTACCATAAAACAATCTAAAAATATTTTTTACAACATTTAGACGTCCTAATTATAACGCCAAAGTGAAATTAAACTAAACTTTCCATTTTGATTTTTTATGATTTTTAGTCTACGTTTCCATAAAAATCACTTTTCTCCCTCCTGGTAAGCAAGAAATGGAAATAAAGTGAACTATTAGTAATGCGGGGCTAAGGCCCTCCTTACACTAGAGTATGGGCTTACGGAACTCAATTCGGTAGGAGCGTGTCCGGGGGGTGGTCGATTTTTACCGATCCGGTCTCTTAATCAGAATGATCATTTGGCAAAGAACTGAGTGATGCCTCACCATATTCGGCTTCTCCACTGTTGACACGATGAGCCTTCCATTGCCTAGGTTATTCCATGCCGAGTTTTCTACCGCTTGTTTGAGTGCGCGACATGTGCGCATCATCCTGGAACAAGCATGAATAGGGCTGCCTTAGAGTTAGAGGATAGTACTATCCGCTAACTCCTCATGGACTCTCATCGATATAATAGTCTAACACCATTAATGAAAAAGCCCGTAAATATAATCATGATCATACAATCAACAAACGTAATAATTTGCTGATAGTAACTGGACTTTCATTTGATGTTGAACTCTGATCAAAGGACAAACGCTGACCTACAACGATCTACAAGCTCGAGTGGCTCCACGATCTTTCGAAGGACGTCCTGGTTGAGCTCGGAGAATGACGTTTGCGTGATGTACTAAAAAATAGATCATTCTCCATCAAAGGCTCTTAGCAACCTCAAAGAACTAAATTACCAGCCTTAAAAGTACGTTAACGACTTACAGGTGATGTTTTCGGTCTGTACACCTTCTCCTCGACTTCTTCGATATCTTCGTCGAAGAAGTCATCCGGCCATTCATCATCATCAAGGAGCTCCTGACAAATTCTGTTAGTAAGATTCGTATCGTAGAAGCTTGGTGTGTATTATGAGTAAAAACAAGACAATTAGCGCCAAAAAGGAACAAAATAACACCTCATCGCAGTATTCTTCGCTGTCCGATCCCATTTCGATATTGGCGAAACCTTTAATGATAAATATTATTTACAAAAATGGAAAATTTACTTAAAATGACACTGGTAAATGTAAACATATTGCCATGGGAGGCTTGAGCAATCGCAGACGACACCAAGAAATAGCACGAAATAGTGATTATGTGCACGTCCGGGACAATAAAATGCCCTCCCGAGCGAAAGATAGAGAGAGAGGGCGAGAGGGCGAGAGAAACGAGAGCGCGAGCGTGACCTCTCCTCTCTTCCTCTCTCCTTCCTGTTTCTATCCCGTCGCGTGTAAGCCGCGCTCTGCCTATAAGAGAGCATATTTTCCCTTCAGCTTCGGTTTTAACCCAGTATCTCAAGGTACGCTTGGGCATCTGACCAGATAATCTCTGTGTTAGAGAACCAACAGTTTTTGGGCAGCTCTAGCGGGGGATCTCCCGAGAGCAATAATTCAGTGAATCTCAATTTTTTCACGATATCTTGCTTCAAATTTGCTCGACTGACCTGTGCAATAGCCCATTTGATTAGAAATTTTAAGGATTATCGAATGGATTGTGAAAGATTTTACGATAGCTGACTGGAATAATCAATATTTCATCAAAATTTCGTAACCATTTTTCCACTTATCGCACCACCGTAAGCAGAGGAAACTTAAATTATGCTTTATTGTTGCAACCAATGGACAAACGCCCGTGCATTTATTGACTATTTTTTACATTATCAAAATGTAAAATGATATTTTTGCCCAGACATTTGAGGTAAGCGACTTCATAACGAGTGAACAAAGAAATAATCTCAATGACGTATAATGACTATCCCTTGCTGGTGACTACGACTTCAGCCGGGAGGTGGGTATCGAAGGCTCCTCTTTGAGAAGGCGAGTCATTAATCAGCTTGATCGTAGCTCCGAGATGGCGGTACTCGATATATGGGTCGTCTTTCTCTGGAACACCATAGTAGAGCGGAGACTTCTGAAATTGAATGTATGGTGTTACTGGGGCTTTTCGACTGAATTGGCTGGTTCTAGAACTATTCTTGATTTTGTAACGTACTTTGCGCTTTCTAGTAGTTCTTGCATCAACCGCTTTCACGTAGTCCCTTGCAAGTTCGGAGGGAATCCGAAATCTGCACATCTGTCGTACTGTTGATGAGGAAATCGTCTGAAAAAAATTAAATTTAAAAAAAATTAAAAATTTAAAAAAATTAATTTTTTTTTAAATTAAACAGAATAAATTTGAAAAGAAGCACTAGAAAGAGGTATTTTGATCTTACACTCCTTCTGACCTATATTAGATGCTATATCGCAATGGAAAAGTACAGACCTCGATAATAGCCGCAAGTGCTTCCACAGTGGAGAAATTGATGTCAAATTCGACCAGGCTGTGGCCTCTTCTCGCCAACTCCAGGCATAGTTCCTGGGTGACAGACGTCTAGAAAAGATATATTTTATATCATGCCCACTAAAATGGTGTGAAGAGACACGTGAGTCCTATGGTCGTTTGAATTCATATTTTCAAGGAAAATGATGGGTGAATTGACAGACCTGCAGTAGCTCGAATTTGACGCGAAAACGACCGCCGCTCCACAAAGTTTCCAAAAAGTTTAGGGTGACTGGTCGCGCGAAGGATAGCATCTGTGCATCGGTAAGTTTGCTCGCCGTTTCGAATACGACTTCCCTCTTCGCACTTGCGATCAGCTTATACTCTCTGAAAGGAGTCATTCAGAAGATCAGACCATACCCTGCCCCCTTCCTTCATCATCTCTTGAAAGGAGTATTATCGAAAAGGACACTAAGTAGAATCTTGAATCATTATACTCATCCGTGTCTAAACCTTCCCAATATCATTCATGGCTAAAATGAAATGAAGAGAATATAATAAGGGATTGCCTGTCACTTATAGGGCCGGCTTCAAGTCGCATGAACGTCAGTAGATCGAATGAGACGCCGCTGTCGAGGAAGTCGTTCACAGGCTGGAGAAAGGGATGATCGAGGGACACCTGAAATGATATAATGATAAACCGTTACGATACTAGCTTCGTTATCATACTTCATTATGGATCGTAACACAACTTTTTTCTAAATTTTCTCCTTGAAACTTTGTCTCGAAGTAAGAGTAACAGAATACCAGTTCTTCTGTACGATATGAGATGATTTTTCATTAAAGGCGGATAGGTGAGCTCTCGATGTGAGATGATGGACCACTGTTACCCGATCACACTTTCGAAACTCCCATGTTTTCAATTGTTATTTAAACAGAGATATAGTCGATTGGCTGTTTGCCAAGTGACCTTGCGTTTCAGGCAACGATTTAGAGAGCGTGCGGAATGAGGAGAGCGTCTCTCTCATTCCTCACTTTGCATAGTCGCTCACATTGTTCAATCGGAGCTCCTTGAGATGCAGACTGCCGAATGTTCGACCGAGTTTGGTGAACATCTCCTGATAGTCGGTATTCGAGAAGGAGTTAACTGCGATAATGCCTCCGAAGGTGACGTGCACGATCAGAGTCTCAACCATGAAGCGATTCCCATCTGCCTGAAAAATGGATAAAAAATAAAATAAATTTCCGAAATAAGTCAGAAAAAGAAATAAGTCAGTGCATCCTCACAGCTTGCTCCTTTGCGGTAACGATGAGCTTTCCATTGCCGAGTTTGCTCCATCGCGAGTTCTCTACTGCCTCTTTGAACGCGCGACACGTGAGCATCAGTCTGGAACAATCAATCTCTAACTCCCGGACAGCCATTTCTAGTGAAAAAGTGATACCGCTCAGCAATTCTCAAAAGGTATCAATTCGATTAGATGCTCTTTAGATCACGGCACGTTACGTAATAGGGGAATGAATCTGAAACGCACGCGTTGCATGAGCGGTTTCCTGCACTTTTTTCATTCAAATTTTCGTGCCAAGGTTGCTTAACAAACAACCATCGTTTTCATTGATTATTTTCACTTTACTTTGTTTCGGTCAATTTTTTCAATTATTTATTTAGCACACATTGTGGACTGACCCTTCGAGAATTCACTGATAGGTCATTTACATTGATCTGAGCTGTCCTGTGAAAGTTTTACAGGGTCGCGCAACACCTGCCACATTTCCACATTTGACTTTGAATCGATTTCTTGAATTTACTATAGTTTTTGCATAAACCCCGTTTAGCAGGTGTTGTTACCATCTCAATGACGCTTCTAATAAGCCGCTTTTTAGCCGAATCGAATAACGTCTTCGAGAACTTTTACAGCTTTTTGTGCATAATTTCACGTGATGTTCTGCCCTTGACTTTCATTTTCGAGTTTATTTGTGCTCCAGTCACCCATTCAGTGATCAGTGTTGACGTACTTTGCCTTTGTATCCATTGTGTGCTCATTTAATTGCATATATTTCAGTTCAAGGTCCGCACCAGCCGGTTCCTCTTCACCCTGGCCATCCAGGACAAGGAGAAGGCCGACAATCTGAAGGCTTCCCTTCCTCCCGGACTACAGGTAGTGTAATTCAACTATTATTGACTAAATTAACGGCCGCTAGTTACTTGTTTCATAAGCTAACGTACCTGTTCGTTCCATATTTGCATTCGTATTAACTGTTAGACTAAGTTATACTTTTCAAGGTCCGCACCATCCGATTCCTCTCCACCCTGGTCATCCAGGACAAGGAGAAGGCCGACAAGCTGAAGGCTTCGCTCCCTCCCAAACTCAAGGTAGTATAATTCCGGCATTAATAACTAAATTATCGACAGTCAGTTCCTTGTTTCACAAGCTAACTTACCGGATCGTTCCATATTTGTGTTCGCATTCACTAATAGACAAATATATATTTAATATTATGTTGAAATATCGAAGCTGCGTTAGCTGTACCATCGTTCAAATTAAGTAACTCTGTGAGTATTCAGGTTCGATATGCCGCTGACGAAGGCTGCAGTGATGGGAAAGAGAAATTATGGAGCGAAGAAGAAGAAGGTTGGTTTGATAAATATATTTTGCGAAATCTAAGGGGTTCCTAGTAAAAATGTTATTTGTTCAGCTCTGTTCAAAGACTTGTTGTTGTTCGAAAAGAGTACAATTGATGATCTTCTTAAACTTTATAAGTTGTAGGGGGTTCAAAATCACTTGAATAAGATCTATGATTTGTTTTTTTTTTATTGATTCTGTTCAGGTTCCTCGCGAATGGAAGTGATGAGGAAAGGGTGACGATTCCCTCCGAAGACTACAGGTTTGTTGCAATGTTAATTTTATAAATATCCATTTATATTATATCTCGAGATATTCATAGCTTCCACAATAAATTAGTGTTGTAATCACAATAGTTTAATCCTGTGCTATCACATTCATATTAAATTCGTTAGTCGTTCTCAAAGCTATATTACAGTACCCGCGACTCTCTCGATGGCAGCAGTTCGAGAAGGACGGCTGACTCGTGAGTATAATTTATTTATTGTCATAAATTGATGTTCAAATAGTCGTCTTTCACGCCCAACTCATTCAATTTTTTGCTTGCAGGGACACGTTGATGGCGCAAGAATCGAGAACAAGAACGAGCGCATCGAGAACAAGTTACTGAGAAGGATGAAGATTTTATTGATCTCACTCATTGTATTAATCTTGTTTCATCGAGTAGTTTTATTGTATATAATCACATTAATTTGAGTGTAAATAACTGTATTTCCTTAAATGGCTATGAGATGATGCACGATGAGGCAGATTTAGTTGAGTCCTGCAAGCAGCATCAGAGAAATTGAACAGGAAAGAGATACGGTATGTGTGAAGACTCGGGGAAATCGTTTGGAACCGGCAAGAAACCTTTCGATAGTGATGCCAAATATTGATATGCAGTTGAGTATGGCCAGTTTGATAAGAGAGGTGGAGATGATCGTGCAAATTGGTTGAATAATATAAAAATATTATTGAAAACAAAAATAAATAAAAATACAACATTTTCTGGTATAACTAACACTAATTTATAGAAGTTCCCCCTGCTCCGCTTATATCTCTCCTAGAGAGAGCGCGCTCTAATCGCGCCGGGTTAGTTGATTGCGAAAAGAAAAGTGGGCGGAGTCAGCGAGAGGCGCGTCGCGATTGACCCGCGTCGCGGTCGCGCGTTGCGTGCGTTTCAGATTCACCCGTAACGTGCCGTGAGATGCCGGATGTCTGTCAATTCGTTAAAAGATGAAAGCAAGTTATCTGACCTGCACCGATCGGCCAACTCGAGCGGCTCGACAATTCGCCGTAGGACGTCCTGTGTGAGCACGGAGAATGCCGACGACAAGGCCATCTTTAAAGGAATAGCAGGTGCTATGCCGGATGAGAACCGTCGGATGAGAACCGACTGGATGAGAACCAATTTTTTTTTGAGCGGCGTAGTATTTCCTGCACCGATAAACACCACAAACGGAGAAAAAATTTTTTGCCGGTTCTCATCCAGTCGGTTCTCATCCGACGGTTCTCATTCGACATAGTGCCGAATAACATGATAATAAATCTTCGAGTTTCTTATTGTAAAAGGAGATAACAAACCCTCCTCGCAGAAAAAGCCCTGTAAATCGACTCACAGGTGGTGGTTTTGGCCGGCGCTCATCATCGATGAAATAATCATCCGGCCATTCATCATAGAGGAGTTCCTGGGGGAAATCAGTTATAGACATGCATATTTTGTTTGTAAAATGGACATTTTAACAAGCAGAAAGGACATAACAGAATGCTCACCTCATCGTAGTCTTCCTCGGCGTCTGATGCCATTTTGGGATCAACAAATTAAAAAAAAAAGAAAAAAAAACGAAGTTAAAAAAATTACTCACGCGACGCTCCTGATCAAACCAGGAATGTATGTACCGAGCCTTTCCAGGGGGTACTGTTTAGCTCCGATTATGTGGATAGTTTTGGAAACGATATCATTTATTCGTATGTTCGAATTTTATATTACAGACACGATTGATTGAAATTAACCGAAGAATAAGGAATAATTCACCAGCTTGTTCTATGTACAATAAGGGTGAAATATACATAGTTGCAAGGAATGGTTATGACAACTAGAATTTACACGAGAAATGCGTTTTTCAGGAAAATACGGTTTTCAATTCACCACGGTTGGAGTGTGGCCGCGGGACCTGCAGGGTGACCTCTGCTGGTGACAGCGACCACAGCGGGATGGTAATTGCCATGAATCGGTCTAGCGATCGGGGGAGGTCCACCATTCACCGGTAGGACATCTGACTGTTGCCGCATGAAGAGGCGTCGTATGTTAGGAATTGGCGAGTGGTCAAGCATGATCTTGGCTCCGAGATGGAGGTACGAGGTGTAGTTGCAGCTGCAACAATGCACGTCCGGGCCGGACATGCGTTGTGCCTATAATTAATCTTGAGGTGTATTTTTTTCCGATTCAGTCTTCATCAAGATTGATTCACACTTTGCGGTTAAAGAAGACGTTCAAGGATTTCTTAGTCACAACAACTAGCATTCCTCGGCGTATAGTGGCTTGAAAAATAATTGTACTACAGTAGTTCTCACAAATTCGAGCAGTTAAATAGGAAATTTAGGAAAGAGCTGATCCGGTATCACAAAACTATCGAAAAGAAAATTATTGAGAGCGGTGACAAAAACAAGTTCTTCCGTTACATGAAACGCTGCTCCAACAAACAGAGAGGAGTAGAGGGTCTGAAAACAAGCGACGGAACCGTAGTAATGGATGACACAGGTAAAGCGAATCTACTCGCTGCAGCTTTCGCAAGTGTTTTCACGATAGATAACGGCATAGTCCCCACTGTAAACCATCCCAGTCATAATTATCCCGAGAGCCTTTGAAGTGAGCCGTGTAGCAGTCAATCAGAATGTGCGCTACCGTACCCTACCGTGCCCAGAAGGAAGATACCGTACCTTGATGTTGAAGGCCAGCGGGTCATCGTTGGGCGCCCGCGGATCCGCCATTTTCGACCGCAATCACCCCGGAGCCCCGAGACGTAGCAATCGTAGCTCCCCCCTCTCCCCTCTCTTTCTCATTCTCTTCCTTTGTCCCTCTAATCAGCCAGAAAAGGCGAGATAGTGTGCTGAAATAAGAGAGTGCCCCACTTTCTCACACTTTTCCCTGCTAATGATGACGCCGTTCTTATCAATTTGATCGTCTTCGCTTCATTTCTGGCCTGCTCCCCCTATTGGAGTGTCACTCTGCACACAATTCCCCCTTTTATTACTCTGACGGCAATATTCTCGTCTCTTCAAATCACCTTATCTCTCGTCGGTCAGAGCAACGAGAGACTATGGAGAAACGAGAGAGCAAGGCCATTCATCCAGCCGATGGCTGGGGATGATCATTGGCTAGCTGCGAAATAGTGTGCAAAATGGGGAGACACGGACACTTGATTGCCTTCTGATGCCTGGCCATGGCGCAAGAGACAGTACATGCGATGAAGAGACCCAGACGATATCTCGCTTTCTAACACCTCGACGGTGACCCTAACCGAGGAGATATCACAGAAAATCGAGAGACAACTCCTCCTGATTCGCTATTGTGAGCTTAGTTGTTTGATTTACGCACGGTTGAGGGCCTCCTGGACAACCGCAACATCAAAGAGACCGAACGATAAAAAGTCTATGAACGATTTGAACTTGACGTGTTTGCACCTCCTCCGCCATGTCATTGAACCGGCAGAGTGCGGCAATCAAAGGTGCACTGCAAGAAGAGGCTCCCATCATCCGATGTAGTCTAGTGGTTATGATTTGCGGCTCTCACCCGCAAGGCCCGGGTTCGATTCCCGGCATCGGAACAAATGTTTTGCTATTTTCTGTCAGATTCTCCGCCCTCCCTTGAAGAGCCCTCGTCGCCTCTCTCTAACCCGGCGCGTGCAGCACGCATCTAGCACACAAGACATCACAAATGAACCTTTTTCTTGGGGATGTGGTGAATTGTTCTCGAATTCCCACGGAAATTCCATGCCCCCGTCCGTCCCCTGGTGGCCGCACCCGGACCGATTCCCCCCGGTTCCCCCGTGCAACCAAGAGGATTGGGACACTTTTGGCACGCCACCACCGCCGGACGTGGGGCAGCTCTTTTTAACCTTTCTGAATATTTCGAAAACATTCTTGTGCGGCCAAATTTTTGGATGAAGTGTGCTCCTAGGAATTTGTCATGCAAAAATACAAAATCTCAAAACAGAAACATCACCACTTCCGTTACTACTTTACTAGAAATGGTATTAACTTCACCAATAGTGTCTCGGCTTCAAATTACCGGCAACACAGTTTCTTCCCCAGAGCGGCAAGGCTAGTAGTTAAATCCGGAATACTAACTACCAGTTTCTCTGAGTGATCCCGATCCCGAATAATCGTCCTGTTGAACCACCCTACGTCGTTTTAATTCAACTTAATTTCTAATTTGTACTCGCGTTTTTCCTTGTGAACACGCATAAATATATATATATATACATCAAACGCGTCCACGTAGTTTTGACCGATGGCGTAAGGGATCCGAAATAGGCACATCTGTGGCACAGGCGATGACGATATTGTCTGCATAGTTTATTGACTTGCATATTTCTTCCCACAGGATATAAGGTTCAATCAACTATGGGGGAGTTCCAACTGACCTCAATAAGCTTAGCGAGAGCTTCCAGAGTGATTAATTCGATGCCGAACTTGATCAGGCTGTGGCCTCTCCGCACCAACTCGAAGAATAGATCCGCACTTACGCGCATCTTGGAATATGCATTATTAAAATTTATTTTTTAATTGCGAGCATTTTTTATTGGAGATGAGAGACTCCTGCTGATGGTATAATTACATAGCTCACCTCCTCTTTAGTCCCTGTCCAATATGACATATCATCTTTCACAATGTTTAGCGTCACTGGTCGAGTGAACGATAAGATTTGCTCCTCGGTGAGTGCACCCATGTGCATGTCGAAAGCGATGTTATGCTTCGCCCTTTTCATGAGGTCATTCTCTCTAAAAAAATACATCGTCCTGTTGCTGGAATCCTCCTTCTACTGTAGGTTCCATGAATCGCATATTAAAATTATTAACTTAAGAGAAAACGAATATCAGTTTTGTATTTGATGAAGTGTAATAGAAAGTGAAGCACTTTCCTGTCGCATATAGGGCCGGCTTTCGATCGCATGAACGATATTCGATCGAATGTGACACCGCTGTCGATGAAGTTATTCACAGCATGGAGGAGAGGATGGTCGAGGGACACCTGAAATGATATGATGAAGGATGACAAGACACGGACGAGCATCAACATGGACGGTATACGGCCTGTTAACATTCTCGCTTCATGATAATACATATAGGGGGGTGGACTAGGCCATGAAGGGACACGACGTAAATTTTATTTAATAAATGATGCTCGGCCATTCTTGGCATGATTGAAGATAAGGAATGTGTACGCACTAGGGCGGCGAAAACGACTCTAGAGTGAGTCATTATTTACCCTCTGGTGCGGGTGAGTCAAAAAAAGTGATTCACCCGCACCTGAAGGTGTCGTAAACAGAGAGACTGCGGGTGAGTCATTCGTAAGCCAGAGGGGATAAAAGAGTCAAAAGAGTCAAATGAGTCAAAAGAGTCAAGACTTTTTCTCAACTCGCAATGGGCCTAATTGTGATTTTTCTTCACCGTTGAATTAGCCAACCGGCTTTCGAAGAAATGGTCATATGACCAGAAACTTCAATTTATTTTTTTCTAATTTGCCATGTTTCCCTCTGTTAGATTTCCCAGATTTTCCACCCTCTTTGTGAAAGAATAAAACAACCCTATGATAGTTGGCACATTGATTTTTTTTAAAGGTTATAAATTGGGGATGGTCCTCGAGAGTTTGGGGCGTTGGGGATTAGGGATGGCTAATGAATCGAAAAACGATAAAGGAAGAGACTATGTTTCCCTCCCTCTCATTCTCTCTTCATGAAGAATGACCCAGTCGGTCTAGCTCTGCACTAGGGTTGGCTTATCGAGAAATTATCGAGAATGGTCTCTTCATTTCGCATACTCTCTCGCCGATCCGAGTAGTGAGAGAGCGTGGAGAATGAAGAGAGTCATTTCTCGACAAGCCAACCCTACTCTGCACGCAGAATGAGTTACTCTGCGTGCAGAGAGGTAATATTAGAGAAAGATGAGATAACTCAAAAATTATTCTTTAGTTTTCATTCAAATTTTGGCATTTTCATGCATAGCTCATTCCAAATTGCTGCATGCATTTGTCTTTTGATTTCCTCTGATCCAATGAGAATAATAAATTAAAAAACACCTATTTCTTAGAGAAGAAAACACTCATTTTTATCCATACTCTTCACGTAGAGTAGGCTCACTCTTCGTGCAGAATGACACCGGATCGCGCGCCCCTGTGACAGAGAATGAATAGACAAAACTCATTCTTCACTTGCCAACCCTATTCCCTTCGCAAAGGATTCTGCAGCAGATACTGTTGTATATAACCATTGAATTGTCAACCCTACTCCCTATCATTATTATTCCCTGATCGCAACCGAAAAATCGTGTTCACCCGTGCTAAATTTGTATGATTTGGTCCAGTATGAGCTGAGAACAGGAGGACGACTCTTTTAACTCATTTGACTCTTTTGACTCTTTTATCCCCCCTGGCTTACCAATGACTCACCCGCAGAGAGTGAGGCTGTAAACCCGCCTCTTGTGGTTATTCGAAATAGAGAGACGTAAACATGACTCACCCGAGAGTCGTTTTCGCCACCCTAGTACGCACGAGAGGAGGAAAATGGTTGATGATGGCACCTTTTCATCGGTTATACGGTTCGTGCCAACGGTACATAATCAATCAGATTTAACACCTCAAACTTTTGTAATTAAAGAAGGTGTCCCACGAATATCTGGCTAACTGAGTTCTCGATGTGAGGTGGTGGGTCGCTGTTACCCGATAACACTTTCGAAACTCCCATGTCACCATTTTTCGTTTGAACTGAGTTATGATCAATTGGCTGCGTGCCAAGTGACCCTGAAAAGCAGGCAACGAGCGAGAGAGCATGCGAAATGAGGAGAGTGCGGCCGCTCATTCCTCACTTTGCATAGTCGCTCGCGCGGTTCGTGGGACGCCTTCTTTAAACCCACATTGTCCAGTTGCAGTTCCTGCAGATGCAGTGTCTCGAATGTTCGATGGAGCTTAGTGAACATTCCCTCCCATTCCTCTTCGTAAGATTTGACAATGAGGATGCCGCCGAAGGTAACATGCACGATGATTCCCTGAAAAGACAATTTTTCAATGGAATTAGAGTTCCAATGTATTATCCACGATTTGGATGCAATTAAAAGCCAGACTGCACTACCTAAAATCAGACCTATCGAGATGAAACGTACCGTCGGCTTCTCCACTGTTGTCACAACGAGTTTTCCATTGCCGAGATTGGTCCACTTCGAGTTCTCAACGGCTTCCTTGAACGCGCGACTCGTGACCATCAGTCTGGAACAACCACTAACTCCCGGACAGCCATTTCTAGTGAAAAAGTGATCCCGCTCAGCAATGCTCGAATAAAACAGCAATCATTCAACTGAAAATCGCAGGAGACATTTGAAAGGCATCAATATGATTTCTCAAACACTCTGACCTGCACCGATCGACCATTCCCAATGGCTCGACGATTTTGCGAAGGACGTGCTGGGGCAGGTCAGAGAATGCTGCTTGCGATATGTACTTAAATAGAGTTATATATAAAATTCGATTACTTCTATCACACCGAACCCATGTTCCTCTATGCCTTTTCTCTTTTTCAACATATCTTGATGACTCACCGGCGGTGTTCTTGGCCGCCACTCCATCTCGTCGGAGACTGTCGCTTGCGAGGTGTGCTTAAAAATGCAATCACCATCGAAGCTACATGAACCGATTCTCCCACCCTGTCCTTGTCATTTTATTCATCAGAAATATAGCCTCACAGGTGGTTCTGGTGGTGTTTTGGGCCGGTATTCGTCAATGTTGGCTTCGTTTATCGCATCGTCGAAATAATCATCGGGCCAATCGTCATCAAGAAGCTCCTGATGAGATTGTATTGCAACAATTACATTTTGTATTGTAACAATTACATTTTGTATTGAAACAATTATATTTTGGAAGCGAATGTAATGTATCTCCGCGTGATTCAAAAATATATTTCAGGAATAATAAAGTGATGAGTATCAAAATCTAAAGGAATTCTCACTTCATCACAGTATTCCTCTACATCCGATGACATTTTGAGCTTGGTGAAGTCTTGAAAGAAAAATATTAGTGAGATAAGTAATGAAAATTTAGTCAAAAATAACAGTGGACAGTGCAAACATGGTTGTTTTGCCACTCGCCGAGGATGATAGGCAGCTAAATAGTGCAAAATAGCAAGTGCCTGTACTCGCGGAACATTAAAGTGCACGCCAGAGCGAGAGATAGAGCGATAAAGAGAGACGGCGAGAGAAACAAGAGCGCTAGCGTGGCCTCTCCTCTCTCCCTCTCCCCTCACTGTTTATAACCCGTCGGGTGTAAGCCACACCTCGCCTATAACCGAGCACATTTTCCCTTCAGCTTCGGTTTTAACCCAGTATCTCAAGGTACGCTTGGGCATCTGACCAGATAATCTCTGTGTTAGAGAACCAACAGTTTTTGGGCAGCTCTAGCGGGGGATCTCCCGAGAGCAATAATTCAGTGAATGTGTTGTAGTTATAGCTATGACAACGTTGTTCAATTTTACTCAATGGAAATGTGAAATAGCTCGTTCGATCCCAAATTTTAAGCCGAATCAAATGGATTGTGCCAGATTTCACGACATTACAAAGATTCCTCAATAATTTGAGAAGATACGTTAATTTTTATTCACTTTATTAGTGTTGGTGCAGAACCAAGTAACTGAATTTGTGGGTGAATGAGGACGTTTGATAAACACGTTAAGAATTCAGGATTCAGAAACAAAGCTAGTACATCCACATGTTTATCCTCAATCACTGATCTTTTCCTATGCCAGCCGAGGCGATAGATAACGAAAATCAAGAGACACGAGAGAAACGAGAGCGCAAGCGTCCAATAATCTCTCTCCCGCTCTCCCGCTTGCTATTAACACGTCGCCTATAAGCCACACCTCGCCTATAACCGAGCACATTTTCCCTTCAACTTCGGTTTTAACCCATAACCTCAAGGTACGCTTGGGCATCTGACCAGACATTCTCTGTGTTAGAGAACCAACAGTTTTTGGGCAGCTCTAGCGGGGGATCTCCCGAGAGCAATAATTTGTGAACTTATAAATTACATTCATATTTTATTCCCTTTCGATAAATGTATGAAACGCGATATGAATTACAAAAACCACAATATGAATTACATGAACGAAATTAACCGCTATGATACGACACTGTAAAGGTGGGAGATGTATTCCAAATAGTTATCGTGCTCCTTGAAACTTTCCCGTGGGTTAGTGAGGAGTTGGATGGGCCCATTATGTTTAATTACGACCTCTTTTGACGCCTTCCCGACGAGACTGACGATTCTGACAGAATTTGCATCTGCTAATACCATCCCTCGCACTATTCCAGCCTTGCATAAACTTTGTCAAAGTTAAAACGCGGTCTGCGTAAGAGCGGGGGAGGGGGTGGCACAGTAGCTCAAAATGCTCCAATCGAGCTGAAATTTTTTGTGGGTACTCCCTAGGGGTGGGATACACTTCAGCCAAAAAATTGGCCCCAAAAGTTGATCTTTGATCTTTGAGATCGAAAAATTTCATCTTCATTTTAACCCCTCATGTGATACACCATTCGATAGAGCATCAAAAGTTATGTAAAAACCCCAGTTTTCGTTAACCTATCTTTATCCGTTTTCGAAAAAATCGATAAAATGTTGAATTTGCATGCTTTTATTTTTTTCAAAAATTTTGTTCGTAATGTTCCAACGATTAGCTGCTCCTGGAAATAAGATATATTATGTAAAATTATACGAGGAATTCAGAAAAAATATGCCGATTCGATACGAGGTACCACGCCATGACTTTTTTTCGAAAAACCTAGCACGCAATCGTCGACGAGAGTTCGAATCCCGCCGACGGCGAATCTTTTGCCGGATTTTATTTCGACACTAAATGATGTGTTTTCGACCAGAAATCACTTTTGTCATGTTTGTAGGTCATATTAACGATGTTTTGCCACTTTTCAATGGAAATTGAGAGCATTCATCTCATCAATTTTTTTCACATAAGGGTCCCCCCTTATGTGAAAAATCGAGGTTTGGGGTCATGTTGGCATTGACCCAGAAACGATGGCTGATGATGATTACAATATCATATAAATTATTTTTAATAACATAAACGTACATTTTTAAGTTTAGATTCTCATTTTTTCTCATGACCCCAAACCTCGATTTTTCACATAAGGGGGACCCTTATGTGAAAAAAGTCGATGAGATGAATGCTCTCAATTTCCATTGAAAAGTGGCAAAACATCGTTAATATGACCTACAAACATGACAAAAGTGATTTCTGGTCGAAAACACATCATTTAGTGTCGAAATAAAATCCGGCAAAAGATTCGCCGTCGGCGGGATTCGAACTCTCGTCGGCGATTGCGTGCTAGGTTTTTCGAAAAAAAAAGAATCGGCATATTTTTTTCTGAATTCCTCGTATAATTATACATATCATATCTTATTTCCAGGAGCAGCTAATCGTTGGAACATTACGAAAAAAAATTTTGAAAAAAATAAAAGCATGCAAATTCAACATTTTATCGATTTTTCGAAAACGGATAAAGCTAGGTTAACGAAAACTCGGGTTTTTACATAACTTTTGATGCTCTATCGAATGGTGTATCACATGAGGGGTTAAATGAAGATGAAATTTTTCGATCTCAAAGATCAAAGATCAACTTTTGGGGCCAATTTTTTGGCTGAAGTGTATCCCACCCCTAGGGAGTACCCACAAAAAATTTAAGCTCGATTGGAGCATTTTGAGCTACTGTGCCACATCCGCTTTAGATCCCGACGGTCTTACGCAGACTGCGTTTTAACTGACAATGTTTGTGGCACACAATGCAATATCCACTTTAACGAATCTTGTTGAAAGTGATTACCGCTCGTCTTTTGCGATCCAATCAGTGCCAACACGGCCGCTGGCCATTTCAAGCACAGCAAAGGTGAATCTCCTGTTGTCAAGGAATTCGAAAAACGGACATGACGAATCGAGAATTCGGAAGACCTGTAAAGCAGCATGAACAGTGGGATCGCATTGTCTAAGGTAGCTCCCATATTCCATATTCAAACACTTTCAAACACAATCTCACGAGCAACATGTCTCTTCATTTTGCCTTGTCTCTCGTCAGTCAGAGAAACGAGAGAGAGAAGTGTAACATACGAGAGTCTGACTCAACGCCCAACGCTCAACGCCGTGCAAGAGAGCATAGACGAATTCGAAATACATCACACGAGAAATAATATTTCAAATGAACAGGAATAGGAAATTCATCACTCACATTGTTCAACACGAGCAAGTGCACGTGCAACTTCTCGAACTTTCTTTCGAGCGCGGTGAGAATATTCACGCAATCTTCGGCCTTTGCGAATCGCTGTTTGATCTGCCCGTCCACGACGATATTGAAGCGCTGAAAATGATTTTCGCCTCCTTTTGGATGTAGACAACACATTGCGTGCAGAACTCAGAAGTTGCTTACCGATCGATTGCACTCGTCGACAGATTCCTCGTTCGAAGTGATGGATAGTCGGTGGACATGCCATGCGGATGCTTGGACCTGTAATAATGGGAATCTCATTAAAAAACTTAAAGAAGGCGTCCCACGAACAGGGCGTGAGGAACGAGAGGGACGCTCTCCTCATTCACTTGGCACGCAGCCAATTGATCATAACTCAGTTCAAACGGAAAATGGTGACTTGGGAGTTTCGAAAGTGTTATCGGGTTACAGCGACCCACCACCTCACATCGAGAACTCAGTTAGCCAGATATTCGTGGGACACCTTCTCTAATTATTGAATCAAATGACGTCAATTCTCACGTAATATTACTTTGAACTTACACATCGACACGCAAAAACTCACCGCTTTACGAAATGAACGGTTGACCAAAGAGAGGCTGCATCTATCTCTCAATCCGAGAGGCTCGACAATTTTTCGTAGAATTTCCATGGGAACCAACTCTATAGGCGATGGGTCCTGAAAATCCTTGTGCACTATGAGATATGCAAAATTATAAGAAAATGGGGTTTCGATCGATGAAAACGAATACGGTTTGTGAGCAAACTCACGTGCAAATGGAGTCCTTCCAGACTAATCTCTTCACAATTAGCATTCGTGTCGAAATAATCATCTGGCCAGTCCACATCGAGTACTTCCTGAAGCAACTAGAGCTCGAGAAATGAGCCGCAGTCTCCTCATTTCACACACTCTCTCGCCCACTTGAGTTGCGAGAGAGTGCTAGGAATGAAGAGACTACGGCTCATTTCTCGAGCTCTAGAAGCTACCGCAATAATATTATAATATTAAAAAAAAACTCACGCTATCGGAATAACTGTCCTCATCAGTAGCCATGTCGCGCCCGATCTTGATAAAGTAGTGAAAATTGATCGGCTGGAATATCCACTTTCACTTCCCTGCCATGGGGATCCAGCGAGCGAGTTACGCTAGCTGTGTCATCGCGTTAGTGCTTGGAAGATCGAATAGAAGATTGATAGCGTGTGAGAGAGAGGGGGTGAGAGAGGGTGAGAGAGAAAGCGAGCGATCCTTTGAGAAAATGCACTGGATAAGAGATGGTGCCACGATTTCGAAACGGAAATTTATTTACTTGAGCATAAATTATTAAAACAAACAAGTAGTGGAAACTCGTTATAATTGATGGATATGTGAAGTATTGTAGTAGTTGTACTAGTACTAGTGTGCAGGGATGGCTTGGCAAGCAATGGTCTTTTAATTTTACTTACTCACTCACCGGTCACAGAGGCGAGAGAGCACGCGAATTGAGGAGAGTCATTTCTTGCCAAGCCATCCCCGCTAGTGAGGTATTTTGATCGATTGAGGTAGGTTTCAATTCTATAGGCGAGTATTCGCTGCTGTGGCGAGAAGAGGAGCGGTCTCTTGTGCGCTTGAAGCGAAACACCTGAAAATACTCATGCAAGTGATTCAACCATGAAAATTTTGAGAAAAAATCAAACCCACTTCTTCAGCCGGGGTTTCATGATGTAGAAGCTCCATGCGCCGGTGGCAACTACTACCGCTACCTGTAATTGGCTCTAGTTACTGAACAGAAAATCGAGTATGCAAATGGATGAGAGGCGCTCAATGCACAGAGGATATCTTGTTTCTCACAATTATCTGATTAGCAGCATATTTTGATGGTTAGATTTTCGAAATACCCGAGAAATACGTACCGGGACACCTACGACTCCCACTGTGCCGATGCCTGCTGTGGCTGCGAGCACTGAACCAGCGATGGCGCCTGAAAAAATTCAATCGTGGCCTTTCTTTCTTTTTTCTATCATACTATAATTATTTATCTGTGAAGTGAATAAAAACCAAAGAATAATCAATAAACTGACTCGTTGTACCTACGCCTAGACCGACACCGAGCAGCAAAGTATCGCGGCAGCCGAGCAACTGAAAGAATACTTTTTAGTACTACGATTTTATGACTTCGTGGATTTCTCGTTGACTAAAATGTGGAGAAAATACCGTCTTCGCGGCGTTCAGTTGCTTGTAGCGCTCGAACTCGATCTGAGAATAATTCAATCAACGATAGATGAATGATTCAAATGTACAAAAAAGAATGAAATATAAACCTCGATGAAAGTTTTCAGTTCTTCGCAATTCCGCTCATCATCGTCATCTTCTGCGGTGATTTTAGGGAATCTGAAAGAAGAATCAGAAATGATATTGATCGCATTACATTTTCTTACACACCTGAAACTCACTGAAACTCGTTGAAACCCAACCGTTCTCCAGGGAAGGTACTACGGTTCTAAGTCACTCACTGATGATAGGCTTGAATAGCCGTTTCTTGGCATTGAATGTGCAACCGCAGCAGCTTTCGCTCGGAAAGCAGCGAATTGCCCGTTGTTTCCTATAAATGTATACGTACATCACAAGGGCTAAGAACATCATGTCTAAAAAGAACTAGCTCTCATGAACAAAATAACAAACCAAAAGCCGATCATCAGAATGCCCACTAACCTTATCCATCGCGGCACGGTACACTTTCTTGGCCTCTTGAATCGCATCGTATCTGAGCAACCTGAAATACTTCACAATTAATAATGACGCCAAAACAACCTTGAAAATGCGGAATTAATATTTAAGTAGATTAGAAATTACCTCGCGTTTGCTTGAAGAAGATTCATCGGCAAGGGAATCGTGGATGAGTCGAAGGTCTTGGCATATTCCTAAATGAGTGCCTTACTATCAGCCATACGGTTGATCAATCAATTCGTGCGCTGCTTATTTTTAACGTCTGGGGTAATATGACTTAGTCTCAACATTCTCCTTCTCATAGCAATTTCTCTATTTTCTTCTGAAGTTTTTGTTTTAGTTAGGCATAATCATTCACCTTGAAGCACTGCATGATCTTCTTGCAGGTCACTTGCTTTCCGTTGATCTTGTTCGGTTGCAACTCTTCAGGAGCTAGCAGTGATTCCGTCATTTTGATGATCTCCTCACGGAACAAGGGTCTAATGTCTAAAATGATAGTAATATGATGCTTATGAATTGATTGATAAACTGGATGACTAAGAACGAGGCACTTATTCGCAATACATACGTTATGCTAATACTCTTCGACCTTCCACGCATTGACAATCCCATGTCCATTGAATTATCTACAGGCATATCCACAATTGAGCCGACTTCATCAAAAGATTGATCACCTTTTGCTTCGCCCTTGTACGACTTCCTCTCGGCCACTCTGAAGCCCGGATGTGGCAGGAGGTAGCAGGAGAAGCTCTCGAAGCACGATGTGAGCTGGGCACGAGTGGCGCTGAGCTCGGCCGCTTGCTTGAAGGGCGTCTGAAAGAAACCTTTTTTTCGTGACCAAACTATTTTTTTTAGCATATTTTCATTGTATCACCCTCTAGAGGAATTCATCTGGATAAAGCAGGTTACTTGATAAGTGTATTTTTAGGAGTCTCCTTTCGAAGAAAAAGGAAACTCACGTCGAACACTTGGTCCATGTACGCTTTTCCGCCCTCCTTTCCGAAAGGAAAATCCTCCGGAGCCTTGAAGTCACGCACGCAGAAGCACAGAGACTGCAAGTAATCCAAGATCTGTCGAATTTCGATGATTTGCTTCTCTCAAATCGCCATATTTTCTCGTTTCTCTGACTGACTAGAATAAGGCAAAGGCGGAGAAGAGTAGTGTCGTCTAATTGTTACCTGAAATGGCGATCCGAACTGCTGCGCATGCTGCTTTGCGAGCTTTCCGTATTCGACGAATAGGGAGAGATTCTGGAGCGCGTCTTCCTGAAATATTTATGTTATATTAGCTTGGTCTCGCTGCAACTATCAAATGACCCTGACAATACAACGATAACACTGCTGCAATAGGAGATATAGCATGAATCACACCAATGGTTCATAGAAACAGCGCCATCTCTTATCTCTTGATAGATGAGATATCTCGCTAATTACTGAGATTACTAACGCATGCATTTACATCCTTGTTGTGAATGACTCACTCTTATCTTGCAAGGATATGTGATACCTGAATAGCATCAACGACATTGTAGATCTGCACCGAGCTGACGATCGTTGAGAGTGCGAAGATTGTTGTGCATTGCTGAAAAAATACAATACAATTACGACAGTCAGGCTGAAGAATTCGTCTCTTCATTCCACGCGCTCTTTCATCGGACATAATGACGAGAGAGCTCGGGAAATAACGAGACGAAGGAATATAGATCCGACATTTCTAACTCTCAACTATCTGATGAACCATTCGCACAGTGATTCTTCTCGAACAAAGAAGCTGAAGTTGAAACTATTTTGCAAACTACCTTGTAAGTCGACTGGTGGTCGAACGCTCCTTGGGTATCCAAGAGTACGACAGCGAGCTTCTCTCCGTTCGGAGCCTTGATTATGATGGGCTCTCCCCACATCCACATTCCGAGCTGACATGTGAAGTTGAATATAATAATTGAATATAATAATCTATATAATATGGATATAAAATGTATTGATTTCTCAAGAGGTCATTTTAGTTGAGAGCATGTGCTCTGTTGTGATGCTTGTTCATCAACTCATACTGCAGATTTTTATGAAATCAGACATGGTATCGGAGATCCTACTCAGTGCTCCATGATCGAGGGATCTTCATAAGATTATGAACGAAGGACTCACCGTGTCTCGGGTAGCTCCTGATTTCCAGTGAAATCCTTCCACTTTCGTTTCATCGTCAAGCCACTTTAGCGGGGTCTTGTTCTTGAATGAATATGATATCAGATGGGAATAGAGTTCGGGGCCGCCTAACCTCTTCCCTAGATGTCTCTCTCACTTTCCCAAGGTACTTTCGATCTCTAACCGATAATATTCGAGTATCCCAGATGGGACCGAACAAAAAATGAAGTGATGAAACGTACCATCTGTGACTTCTGCAGGTTGTAGAGGTACTCGAGAAAGAAGTTCAACAAGAAGCTCTTGCCCTTTCTGAAGGCCCCGTCGACTGAGATCACTACGATCTAGAATTCGACTCTTCTTTCAGATTCAACCCGCGGGTCCGACAACAATTGCTAACAGACGGTTGTTCTTACAAGGGAATGGTAACTGGACTCGGTAAAATTATCGAACGACACCCATTGGGTATCGTAATGGACCCGGTGGACGATCGATTTCCGTTTTCAGAAAAGGCCCATTAATTTTTTAATTAAAGTTATTTACATAATTAGTTTGTGTGTGATTTTGCGCATGCCTCTCTCTTCGGTTCTTGTGCTCGTCTCGGAGAAAGGGAGGCATGATCTCCGTGGCGCAGTAGGTAAGCGCCTCGCCTATCTGTTTTGCACGCGCTGGTTCGTTGCCGCTTCAAGTCAAATCTCTTTTGCTTTCGCATTTTATAAACTTTTGAAACATACATCCAATTTTATTCATTTACTAGCGTCCTACCGGACGTTATCCCTCCCGGGGGCCCTGCAGGGGGATACACTCGCCCACTTCGCACTTCGGTAGAAAGAATGAATGAGAAGAAAGAATCAAGGAATGGCGAAGAATGAGAGAGTTCGGCTCTCATTGAATAGAATACTCTCCTCTCTCCCCTCATTCTCTAATCCAATCAATGCGCTCGATCCTGTTTACTAGGGCAGTTCGCTCGAGCATTGCTCGCAGAGTGCTCGCGCTCGAGCGGTGGATTGAAATTAATCGCGAGTCGAGAATTATTTTGAGAATTGATTCGAGAGCGCCGAGCGCTCGAAATAACCATCACTGTCTACGAGAAAATATCGAAACGCATTCTATTATAGGTGACTAGCGTCCTTCGGACGCGTCGCCATCCGGGCGCCGGGG
>LS486778.1:539165-598369 GCA_900490705.1 Pristionchus arcanus | reverse complement strand
AGAGGCATGCGCAAAATCACACACAAACTAATTATGTAAATAACTTTAATTAAAAAATTAATGGGCCTTTTCTGAAAACGGAAATCGATCGTCCACCGGGTCCACTACGATACCCAATGGGTGTCGTTCGATAATTTTACCGAGTCCAGTTACCATTCCCTTGTTAAATTAATAAATTGCATATGCATGATTCTAATCATTGTTCACCTTTATAACGCGAAAGTAGGAACACTAGTATTAACAAATGGAAACAATAACATTGGCCATTGTAACCCTTGAATTGGCCATAGGCAAACCTTCTTATCCCGAACGGAGGAACCACCGAGCACCGACTCAAGCCCCTTTTCATTCAGTACGTACCGGTCACCTTCGACGGATGGCGCGAGGATCTGAGAAGGGTCACAAATATTAACCAAAACCACAAAATATGCTTCCGCATCTGAAAATCTTATAGTTATAGTTCTGATTGTGACTTTAGTCGTTCTATTTGCTAACCTGCACTGGCCGTATCTTGTGCCGGAAGGCGGCTTGGTCTTCGATGGGAATCTGGTCGGCGAATGGCTCCATGAACTCTAGCACGGCCGGCATCTGAGAAAATATTAAAATGAACCTGCCTCGCCTCAATGAAAGGTAAGAAGCCAAAATGTATGGCGAAAATATATTGAGAATTTGAATGGGAGATACCCGCGGTAAAGCAAGAATGTAATGAATTGTAGCGCGCTAATCGAAACCACGAGTGGACATCGCTAATTTGTGAGTAATCGCAGTAATGCAGAGCTTGAGAATTAACTAATCAGAGGAGAACTATAATGCAAAACTGATGTGAGTCAGTTCAACTGTTATCACCCGGCGAATTGGTACGAGCGAAGTACGAATAATTAGTGATGATTGCGTGATCGTCAATCTAAGGAACATCAAGTGGACTGTAACACGAAAATTCTGAAAATGTGGCCCTAGAGGCTATCATACATCCTATACGCGCTCCACAAAATGAATGCAGCAGATGAGAACAGTTAACATTTGACAGAAGCTCATAGAAAAATGAGATTTATTCTTCCGAACCATAGGTAAGCCATTAGTGAAACCGTTGCATGTTACAACTTTACCCAAAAACGGTAGGAAGGAGGAGATAAGAAAGAAAATGAGTGAACTGATGATGAATCACTTCTATGGAACACAACAGATCTCTCCTCACTTGGTTAGCGAGCGTGAATTACTGTGATTACTAACCAATTCGAAATGCGCAATGCGATAGAAGGTTAGAGATCGAGAAAACAACTAACAAACTTCCTGAGATTTACTTATGCATATTCCATTTTTATTGTTGAACTTGCGGAGTAGCCGGTGGAGACAGAGTGTGATTTTGAAGCACTGCGCTGTTCATGGGTCAGTCGATGGTTTGATCAACTAGTAATGGTTTGAAAGATTTGTGAGACGTGTGAGTCACCAATCTTGCTAAACTGTATAATGTGCACAACTGTGCGGAATGAAAGTTAACCTTGAGACTTCCTTGCAAACAAGCATGTTTATCGTCGCAGGACAACTATTTCTAACAACATAACCGATTTCACAGCGTTTCTATAGCGGCCATTTCGCGATGTTCTACAATCGAATTATCGAAATTAGGTACATGTTTACCCTTTCATGACAGCTACAACTAACTACATATTCGATTCCTCGGCTTGTTCACTGTCTTTTGCATGGTATTCTCAT
The DNA here is from genome assembly GCA_900490705.1 of Pristionchus arcanus. Taxonomy (NCBI): domain Eukaryota; kingdom Metazoa; phylum Nematoda; class Chromadorea; order Rhabditida; family Neodiplogasteridae; genus Pristionchus; species Pristionchus arcanus. The sequence continues at coordinate 596,656 of LS486778.1, read as the reverse complement.
CAGGTCGATCATTCTCGTGAAAAACGAGCAGGCAACGAGCGAGAGAGCGTGCTGAATGAGAAGAGCGCTCCTCTGCGACCCAATGGACCGAAACATCCAACCGTATCTCTAGGAAGTTTCTTAATATCTCGTCTCTTTCCTGCAGTTTCCCTTACCCTTTTCATCTCAAAACCATGTTTCTTTATAATCTCATTCCTCACTTTGCATAGTCGTGGAACGCCTTCTTTAATAGCTTTTATCCTTACATTCAGGTAAGATCCAATGACAATACCGGTTTCATCAAGACTACTGTCTAATACAATAATACTAAAAAAGCTATGACAAATCATTAGTGAAGAGATACCAGAAGAGGTGTGAGCATCGAATCGATAAATAATAAAGCAAATTTTAATAAAAAGATGAGTTTTAGATGTGTCAATTCCGAATCGCGAGGAGTGGCGCACTATCAGCTGCGCGTGAGAGGATGCGTCTGAAATATTTTTTTTATAAATGCGAATTTTATTCGTGATTATATTACTTTTTGACGCGAGGCTTCGTGATAACGTAGCTGAATGCGCCGGTGAGTGCTGCTACGGTGATCTGAAGATTATTGATCACTACTTACATCTTTGAAGATTTTGTTATTTACAATAATTTGGAAAAAAACAATGAAAGAATATATTCACCGGAACAGCGATCACTCCTCCAGTGCCAATGCCCGCAGCTACAGCGATTGCTGTGCCGGCCACAGCGCCTGAGATTAGAATTCAGTATTATTTCGATGAACTTATGTCGCCATTGACGATCATTATTCTTGCAAATGAGACTGAAACTCACTTGAGGCTCCGACACCAAGTCCCACTCCAAGTAGCAGTGTATCGCCGAAGCTTCCTTCCTGAAATTATATTTTGTTGTTACTTTTTATCGTTGGCACTTTTAATATAATGCACCGCTTACCTTCTTTGAGGCGTTGATTCGCTGATACCGCTCGAATTCGACCTGAAATTAAATACAATTATTCATATGAAAAAAATAATTACGAACGTCGATCAACTCCTTCAATTCGCTGCGGCTCTGTTCTTCATCGGTTTCTTCGGCAGTAATTTTCGGAGATCTGAAGGAATTGTTTTCTTGGCCGGCCCGTAAGATTATACTTACAGATCATAGGCTTTCAGGGCTGCTTTCTCACAGCGGATGTGGATCTTCAATAATTTCTTATTGGAGAGTGTTGAGCGAGAGCGCATTTCCTGAACTTATTTAATTTTCAATTAAAAAAACATTTGCCTTTTTTCCTCACCTTGTCCATTTTAGTGCAATAGACTCCTTTCGCGTCCTGTATCGCATCGTATCGGAGTAATCTCAAATAGTTTATTCTATTACAAAAAAAGAACTGAAAAACTGACCGCGCATTCGCCTGCAGCAAATTCATGGGCATTGGAATGGAAGAGTTGTCGAAGGTCGCTGCGTATTCCTATAGAACTATGATTATTTTGATCGAGAGCACTCGGAAATTTATTTTGTAGCATTCAACAATCATGTGCTTTGCCTGGGCGTATTTTTGTAAACAAGCATTTTTTAGAACAAGGTAGTAATGAATTATACCTTAAAATATTGCATGATCTTCTTGCACGTCACTTGCTTTCCGTTGATTTTCTTTGGTTGCAGTGCTGCTGGGGTTAGAAGGCTTTCAGTCATCTTGCGCATTTCAACGTAGAACTCGGGCCGAAGGTCTGAAACAATTTCAATATTACATCCTTTCAAATTCGTTAAGACACTAACCATTTAAATCGTAATTAACCGATTTCGGTAGAAAAATATATCTTGATCACCTCTCACATCTCCTCGAAAGGATCTTCTCTCGGCCACACGTTGCCCTGGATGGGGAAGAAGAAAGCAGGAAAAGTCAGCGAATGAAGCGGATATTTGAGACCGCGTCGTTCGCAATTCGGAAGCTTGTGAAGATGATGTCTGCAATAATATCAATGATTTCAAAAATTTTCTCAAATTATGCGTACCGATACTGCGGCGCTATCAAAAACCAAAATGAACTCACATTGAGTACTTGATCCATGTATCGCTTTCCTCCTTCCTTTCCAAATGGAAAATCTTCAGGCGATTTGAAGTCACGGACGCAGAAACAAAGTGACTGCAATTTATTTTTCATTATCAATTACAACTTCGTTTCCATTTCTCTTTTGGCCGTAGCAAGAACAATGCAATAAAATGCAAGTATGGCGGTGATAAAAAGTCGTTACCTGGAACGGCGTGCCGAGATGTTTCGCGTGCTGCATCGCCAATCGACCGTATTCCACGAAGAGTGAGAGATTTTGCAAAGCGTCTTCCTGAAGTGTGTTGTTACAGAAATTATTATTTCAGCGAGTGAATAATTTCAAAATGACAATTCGGAAATCGACTAGTACTCGACCATGAGAGAATCACTTAGCTACGTTTTATTCCAGAAGTCTCACAATTGATTCGTTTCACGAAGCGTGATTTGTTAAGTTTGTTGTGTATTGCAAAAAAGGTGTGAAACATACCTGAATCGCATCGACGACGTTGTAGATTTGCACTGAACTGATGATCGTTGACAGTGCGAAAATCGTTGTGCATTGCTGAAAAATGTTTCAATTCTAAAAGTAACTACGGTGGGTCGCATTGCTCTCCCATTTGCTATACATTCTCTTTTCACTAACTGACGAGAGACAGGCAAAATGAAGAGACATCTTTAGTTTCCAGCACCCACTTATTTGTATGAGTGCACCTAGTTTGTTGGATCATGGCTTCCCAGAATTTGGGATTATTGTTTCCCACTTTGTTGCTTCGCCCCACCCACCTTTAATGGTCTCAAAGTGGGAACCCGAGAAGTTCCAACTAACCTTGTACGTTGACTGGTGATCAAACGATCCTTGGGTGTCCAGTAACACGACTGCAAGTTTCTCTCTAGACGGAGTCTCGATCATGATCGGCTCGCCCCACATCCACATTCCCACCTGTAATAATGAATTTCACGTTTTATCTTTCATCATTTAGCCGTGAAAGCCTTAAATTCTATTAATTTATCCTGAAAATTTTAAATGTAAATCACTAAATATGTTGCTCACTGTATCTCGACTTGCTCCCGATCTCCAGTGGAATCCTCCAACTTGCGTGCCTTCGCCGAGCCACTCCAGCGGGGTGTCATTCTGAAACTCGGTTTTTTTCAAATATCATGTCGAAAATGGACACCCATAGGTATTTTAGAATAAAAAAAAGGAATTTTTAAAAGTTCAACTGCTGTGCTGTCTTTCCGAATTTTGTATGGAGTGACTGACCTGTTGTGACTTCTGCAGGGCGTAGAGGTATTCCAGAAAGAAGTTCAGCAGGAAGCTCTTGCCTTTTCGGAATGCGCCAGCGACTGATATGATGACGACCTAGAATGTGTTAATAGTTTTTTTTTTTGAAAAAACATCGTAATTGTCAACCCATTTAGATTTCATAATTTCACTCACTTTTCTGTCCTGGATTGCTGGATCTCCAAGAACCGATAGAAGCTCCCGCTCGTTCACTTCAAATCGGTCACTGCTGCCTGATGGAACAAGGATCTGCAAATAATTAAAATTATATTGTATTTGCTCGCAACTGGATGGACGATAGATGTGTGCCTTGATGGTGACAGTCCCATAAAAATGGAAACAAATCTTCTCTCATCATGAAGATCAACTCCATGCCGTAGCATGCAGAGGAAACCTCACCTGAACTGGCTGAACTCTGTGTCGATTCACAACTTGAGTGTTGTTCATGTGCTCGGAGTCTCCATTACTGAACGGATTATTCGGCCTGTAGTCCATCGCTTCCAGGGGCTGCAAATACGTTATTACATCACTAAAAATATTGTATGGAGTATATTGGAATACATTTCATAAACAATGAGAAAGCGCGAATACAGCACATATTTGGACGATTTGAACACTACACCGCCGAGTCATCGAATTGTGCCTTCTCCAAGCCGATGACCCCCACAATAAGCGCACGATCACGAATTCAATGCAAGTTTAACGCGAGAATAAGGTCATCAGTTGGCTACGAATGGAGCGCTTGCAAGATGTGAATATTGAACTGAGGAGAGTCACTCCCCAACTGAGTGGGAAGCGGATTTGTGCACTTCTAGATCGATTGCTCGCCATTGAACGCCACAAGTGCCAACCTTCTGATCGTTGACTCACTCTGAGTAAATAGGCAACAGTTCGTGGTAGACTATTCAGACTGCGACTGAATGAATGGCGACGCTGTGATTCGTAAAAACTAAGAGATCGAAAAACGGGTAATCGTCTCTTCATTTCACATCCTTTCTCACCGGTCAGAGAGACGCGAGAGAGTGTGTGAAATGAATAGACCCGTATTTCGAACTCTAGTAAAAACTTTGTAAGGGGGACGCTGGGAGCAAGATAGAGAGCGAGCAGGTCACGCAATCCGGACCAGGCTATACACAATGAGCTCATCCTCTCAATAGGCGAGTACGTGCATAGAAGACATAGTGGCATAGAAGTAGAGTAAACATATAAGAAACAGTTGTTCGTTCTTCGATGACTCATGAGGAAAAACGAGATGTGCACAAATAATAAACAATTCCAATATTTCGTCGTCGAATCAGTTAACGTGCGCCAATATATAGAATCCGGAGTAAGTTGTGAGAGAAAAAGTTGCACAATGAGTGTAAAATGTTTGCAGAAGCAATGAGTAATCGATTCGGCGCTAATTGACTGTCTATTCATAACCACTGCGCACTTTCGGATATGAGTATGCCATTCTCGTTCGGTGAAAATTTGGGATGTTTTTTCTTGCACGTTTCACAATCCAGAAAAATCATCCAAACAAATAATGATAGGGCATCAGGTAGAAGCTAGAACAGTAAAAAAAAGAAATTCTGAAGAAAATCTAGTGGAGTTTGGAGGCAAACAAAATGCGCCAATTGGAAGTGTTTGAAGTGAGCGAGAGAGGGAGTTGGGGAAGTGAATGCACACATCTGACCGGTAATCCTCCTTTGTTTTCGATCAATCCTAGGGTTATTACTTCTATTGTATCTGTACTCACTGGTACATTCTCTAAATGTTACCTACCTTTCTCTCCTGAACTCCAGTAGCGCACTGTGACGAGCTGGGCTTGCTTTCAGGCAGATCCATCAGGTTGCCGCCAAATGGTGGTATGGGAGCCTACAAAACCATAATTTTTGCATTCAAGTATAAAAAAAAGTAAACAAATACGCACCTGTGCTGACGATGAAATTTTATTTTCAACAATCCGCGGATCGAACAGGAACTGTGACTCGAAGGGTGCAGTGTATTCCAATATTGTTGTCATGGCTGAAAGTTGGAGAAATGAGCACGATGAACGCAATAGGAAGGGCACGAATATGTGAGAATGGACAAACGGAGGGGCGAAGCCTGATTCGATACATCAATTTACATAAACCATTGCTGAATCATCGAAACGCCCTCTTGGTCATCAGATTATCACCACATCACGCGCATCGAATTTGAGGGATATTATTGCTCAACGTTTTTAATGAATACTATGATAATGGACCTTAAACGGAAACTTCGCCTGGGCCACAGGAGCAGAGTGGAAGGATAGAGTGTGCGGGAGATGGGTACAACTTGTTTGCAGAGTGCGTGAGTCACTGATGTGACCACACCGTCTACTGAATGATCATAAATGAAAAATTACACATCTGCGTATGATTCTCACCATAAAAAAACTAATATTTCCATTCACTCACGTCACACGATAAAATATCAGCAGTGCAAGCACGATCAATGATTTAGAAAACAGAGGAAGGTTTCACGAGATGAAGATTGAAGAGTGGAAAAGCGAACTGATGAGGGTAAGATTGGTGCAAACAATGGAGTGAGGCGAGTGTGAGAGGATGGGAGAGCGGAGAGGCATGAATCAGCGCTATCTGGTGGGTAATCTAATTATGCTCTGTGCATAAATATGTGCCAGTTTGGTATATCACTATCGACATTAGTAACTGACCACTTGACACTGATTTTCGAACAAATATAGATCGTTTTACAGCATGGGATAGATCATGAGACGTTTTCGAAATTGTGTTAGTAATTAGTAATTCCATAACGTGGGGGTATTCTGAGAAATTTAATTTTTGAAGTTTCTCTGAGATGACTTCAACTTTCGATTTGCACAGATTATTAGCTTAAAATGATCAAGGGAACATGCTCTAGGGGAACATGGCCGGAAGAATCCGTTACAAATGGTAGAATAAAACATTTCAATGTATTGATATCATCATATATTATTTTATTAAATTGTGAGTGAAAAACGTGAACACGATTGATTGTTTTGTTTTTTCTAACCAATTTTTTCTAAGGAATAAAATGACGTAGAACAGTGAAACCACTGGAAAAAAAGACAACTCATCAGGCATCATCCTACTGCTCTTCTTCTTGATCTTGCCAATCATCCTCATAAGTCAATCGATCATTACCGTCATCTTCATGTGTTCTATTCTTTGCGAGCTCAACGTATCTCGCAAATAAGCGATCCTTGGTCTCTTCGGAAAGAAGCCGATATCTCTTTGATCTTCTCAGTTTCTCCAAGCGTTTGCACGAAGAATAATTAGAAATGCACTCATTCTAAACGAATAAGATGAACCACATAAGTTTTCAAATAGTAATTTCTCACATTAAGCATTAAGAGTCTGTACTTATCGGATAGATAAAGTCTCCAATTGCGTAAACCCCATTCGCCTTCATCCAGAAGAGATTCTTCCACCTCGTCAATTACGCTCTAAGAACTAGGGTTGGCTAAACGAGCTTAACGGGCTCGTAATAGGCGTCTCTCTATTACGGGCCCGCTACGTTTGGGCGAGGGGAGGGAGAGGGTAGCGGACCGGCTACGACTCTCTACGACTCGTTACGATTCGGGGAGTTAAAGCTAAAGGCGCGTCCTAGGCGCGCCCTTTAATGAAGAGCGGGTCCGTAATAGAGAGACGCCTATTACGGGTCCGCTATCTCGTTATCGTTATGCCAACCCTATGATACTAAGAACGTCGTTATCATTTCCAATTTGATTATTCGTTATCCATACGAATCTATTCAAACAACACAAACCTTCATTTCGAATTTATCAGCTAACTTGAGAATAAATTCGACATTTGTCACTGGAATGAAGATTCTTGACCCTATAGGTTATTGAGCAAACCGTCAATGCGTTCTCCCGTACGATATAGCACACGCAGAAGAACCTCGAACTCCTTAACGGCAGCACTTTGAAAAAATACCAATGAGTGTAAAACATACGTTAGCAGCGATCTCTCCAAGTGTTATTTTTTCCTGCTTGGATTCTTTGAAATTACGATAGAAGAGCCCCTTGAAGTAAGACGACTGTACGGCAAGTAACTGAAATATTCTCCTTCCTTCATCAGAATAGAAATAAAGTCTTTGACCACTCAGAATCACTCAATAAGTTCAAATATGGTATAAAAATGATTTAAGATCGTACCCTAGAGAAGAAAAATTGTGCTTACTTGTTTGCTCGCATGAAAATCCTTGTCTTCCACAACTAAAATGACATCCGACGTCTCCGATGGAGAGAAGAAGTCCACCTCGATTTTTGATCGAAATCTTCAATATCCTTTATTTCTCATTAATACCGAAACACAACTGCTGACTCAATACCTATTTTTGAAATTTCCAAAATAGATATTTTTTTAAAATCTTGCTTTGCGAGCTCTTACCCTTGGTTATATTTTTCGGAGAACAAAAAAAGGAAAATGGATATTGCTAAATCGAGCGTTTTTTTCTTGGGCAAGCTGTTGAATTTTAGGTTTGGAAATTCAAACCTTTCCCCTGAGCAGCTACTGATGTTGATACGAGTCATGATTGTGATTGAATTTTCCTTTATGAATCCCTCAAAGTTTTGACATAAAAGCATCTTTGTATCATGATAACTGCACAATACCTCCGAAGAATCAGTTACTTTCTTCATTGGATGGAAGCTGTTAATTTCGAAACCTTAAAGGATCACGAAAAATTAGTTGATTCTTTTGAGAACATGATCCGATCGGAATCTAGATCGATACTAGAATGCCGAAGTTTGGAAGTTGTAGACCCATTTTAAACCGATTTGAATCAATTTGAATTTCAAAAGTCTAAAAGTATACGCCTTCTTTAAAGATTTTTTGTGAATTCGTTTTGATAGACAAACTCATAATTTCCGCAACAACAATAACAACAACGAGTAACTGACTTTTATTTCGTCCGGATTCTTCGCTACGTCCATATTCGCTATGCTGATCGAATCGATTAGTGAAAGTCTGAAAATTTTGAGTTCACACTCATTGAGTTCGGATTTTTCGTTCGTTCCGGAACGGAAGAGAAAAAAAATCATGAATTGGAAAGAAATATAGGATAATTTCCATCAGTTACTCAAATGAATTCAATGTTGTTCATATCGCTTTCGCCTCATTAATAAAGGATGCTTATAAATTTTCTGTATAAATATCCAAAGTTTAAACCTTATCACGTACCTTAGAGATGGATTTCTTGAAATCGTCTTCATTCACCAGAGTAATCTCAATAGAAGTATCGCAGAACCATACATTGGATAGATCCGACATAAGACAGTGAACTACAACTCCGAGATGACTTTCACGGCCAAGTTCATCATTGCCTACTTTAGAATACGTCAATTTCCTGAAAATTGTAGATGAAAGCCATTACATAATTATATAAATACCAAGGGAATCCACAAATGGTCTTGATAGGACTGCAAATCTCTTCATTTAAAAATCTGCTTCTTAACTTTTCCATTGGATTATGAATACAAAATCGTATGATATTGTCCTCAGCGTCTGAAATAGTAAATAATATGAGAGGCGAATCGCGAGAGAATCAGCCATTCTCGAGGTCTCGCGGCAGTAAGCCAAACGTATTTTGAATCTTTCTGAAAAATTTAGTGCTGTTGATGATGCTCTTTCAAACTGCGCTTCCGGAATTTTAATATCGATTTTTATTTTCGAGCTGCGGTAGATCAAAGAAAGTACTCTGTGACTGTCCTAAGATGTTTGGAATCGCCCCAATAGTTCAAAAATTGCATGATATCATCCGTTGAGTAATTTTAAGCTATAAATAGATTTTGAATGAAAAAATATTATTTTTAGTGCATGGAAACTTGAAGATTCGAAAGCTTCAAATCGGCATAACATTCTTCAATGAAGAGATATCTCTTCACTTCGTTACATCCTGAGTCATCCTCATTCCCCTCTGACCCTGTGACTTGAGAACCATCTTGTTGTTCTTCTTCCATCTCTCACCTCTCCCCTATTCACAAGATGTTTACAGTTACTGACAGTCATAGTCTCTCCTCTCACAGGGACTGGTCGGCCTGTGAGAGGCATCCGCAGATAAAGTATGAGAGCTCTCATCCAAGTCGTCTAGCATCCACACTATTGCAACATGTATGCCACAGTCATATCATGTATGCAACGACTTTCTTCACAAAAAATGTTCAATTCGTCGAATTCTTTAATATTTACTATAATAAGCATAGGCTTCAATCCATATTCAAGGGTTCACACAAACACTCTTGTAAAGCATCAGCGCAAGTGCGGGCGCAAGCGCAAGTGATTCCAAACATCTTAGGACAAGATAAAATCCTAATTTTGTACCGAGTTATGATTTTTTCGTGAGCCGCATTTCATTGAAAGTCATTGAGTACTTGATCTTTGATCTACCGTAACTCGAAATAAAAATCGATATTAAAATTCCGAAAGCGCAGTTTGAAAGAGCTTCATCAAAAGTACTTGCCATTATTTTTCAGAGAGATTCAAAATGCTTTTCGCGTACTGCCTCGGGGTGGTTGATTCTATGGCGATTCGTCTCATAATAGGTAAATGTAAGTTACAGTATTTTACCATTAAAAATCATAAATTAGTGTAGCTAAGTATACCTTCGCACTTTTTCTTGACTGGAGGGGAGTTGGCCATAGTTGGTTATTGTGGTGAAAAATTAACTAAAAATAAACAATTATGCGACTGAAAACAATAGAACAAACAAAAAAAATAAGTAAATTGCTATTTTCTTAACACTCGAGCTTTTGTAAGCGCGAAACACCAGGCGTGTTCCCTGTGACAATGAGCTGGCACACTATGTGTTGAGAATCGTGATTTGAGATCGACGATTCTCTTATCCGAAACAAGAAGACGATTTTGGTTCTGCTCGGAATCGAGAGCAACCTTTTATCGTCGTTCACACAATATAGAACAGAGCGCAGAATACGATAAACAGCAAAATAGGCTGATCAACGGAAGGCCCCCGAGACCCGCCTCTTGCCTTTGCTCGCCGACTTGCAACACCGAGTCAATGACCAGGGTATCGGTGAATAAAGGCAAAAAGAGTGGTTCACAAGGGCAAAAGGTTCCGTGGTATAAGAAGAGGAGTGGAAGGGTATTCGGGGGCTTATTTAGGTACCAAACGGGGAGGGGCAAATAAGGAATAATAGAATGGGGGGTGCGATGCTACTGACTAGATAACGGGGAAACCAGAGAGTGATTCTAGAGATGAAAGTGTGGCGAGTCAGATAGCAGGGTTCTCAAGGAAAGAAGAGGGGAAGATACTGAACCACGGGAGTGATGAGCAATGGGGAATTGATAGATTTCAATGACGATAAGCGATTAATAGCATCAAGTAATTGTGAAATTGTCTAGATTGCTAGTTACGTGCAAACTATCAATAAGGTGTTCGTGGAATCCACGATTCTATGGGAGCAGAGAAGCGCGTTAAAGAAAAATATTCGCACGCTTATCAGAGGATGATGAACGGAGATAGTTCTGTTTATATTAGTTCTGTTTACATTACATTAGTTCTGTTCATACGCGCCGAAACCTAACCGAAAATTAGGAATAGGGGAAATGCTTTTGATAGAGAGAGAGAGAGAAACTATCGGTCGGAACATCCAGATGATCATAACATAAACAAAATCATCACAATAAAGTCCATTGAACAAGAGTAACCATACCATATGGGAGTAAGCATACCATATAACACACCTTGAACTAAAATTACTACCAATATTTCAATTGCCAGTGAAAGGAAGATTATCTGCAAATGTAAATTAGGAAATCTGGGTGAGACTGAATTACCAACCACTCGAGTGACTAATTCAGATGAAAAGTGACTTCACTGGCAAAAATCACTAGCAATTCCAATATTGGTAGTAATTTTAGCTCAATTTTCCCATACGCTCATACAATTTAATTGTCAAGTTTTGTAAAAAAAAACGTAATAAATTTTAGTGTAGTTATTCCGAGCGCTCGTCGCTCGCGAGCTGTCTCTCTCATTTCGCTCGCGAGCGCCGAGCGCTTTCGAGCGATTTTCAAGAATCGCTCGCGAGCGACCCGCGCTCGCGAGCGCTCGGAGTCAGAATGAGACTCGAAATGAGTAATGCAAATGTTCGATGAATCCTTTGTTCGACTCTCATTCTACCCCGAGCGAGCGAGGAGGAGAAGACATTTGCATTCGCGAGCGAGCGACGAGCGTTCGCGAGCGATTCTTCAAAAACCGCTCGCGAGCGCTCGGCGCTCGCGAATGAAATGAGTTGGACCGCTCGAGCGGAGAGCGCTCGCGAAAAACGCTCGAGCGAACTACACTAATAAATTTCCATGGCTTTGTCGAAAAATCATTCCCTCTCGCATTCGTTAATCAGAGCTGCGAGAGAACATTGGAAATAGAGAGAGTCAGAGTATTCTTCGGATCGAATGAACGGTAAACACGCGCAAAGCAGAGCCATTGTGCAGGGAGAGGAGAGGCAGTGAAAACGGGGTGGGAAGGAAATGAGTGTAATGGTGTGAGTAAGTTCCGGAATTAGCGAGCTCAGGTAGCACAGGCTCCAGACGGCTCATTTCGCGTCTCTCTTTGTCATCCCGCGCTATGATCTCCGTCTAGAGTGACATTAAAGACACCACTATGCTTTCACGCGCCATGATATTTTTATGTGTGTGTCTTTAAAACAATATTATTGGAATGGGTCTCAAATTTGTGATCTCTCTTTACATGTACTCTATTCATTCTTTTTGAAGTCGCAAGGCCTTGTCGCATATCGTTAAAAACATTTCATATCCCAACCACTTTCTCTTTCAGAATGAACTTGACTATGGATAGTATTTGCTCATTGGATGGAGCTTTTCTCCGGAATGTTGTAAGTGCTCAGTGACTCTTTCAAAGCGTTTGGTCGTTCAGAGCGGTTGATGCTTGAGGAAAAACACTGAAATTTTAAGAGTAATTTCAAACTATGTACATATACGATATTTTACGGAAGTCAATGAGTGGGTGGATTTAATAGCTGAATATATTTATTTCATATATTTCTAATATATTTCACAATAATATAATAAAAATAATATATACATAACATATTTATTATAATATATTTCTGAATATAATATACATTGGACAATAATATTATGATATTTGCTGATAATGGATGGGTGAATTCTATTGATGAGATGAAAAAATGAGAATAAGTGTCCAGTTCGTTGTCGGAGACTTGATCTATGTCCAGTTTTTCAGTTATGATCACCTGCAAACCATAGACAGAAGTGAGTTGAATGATAACAATAATAATATTCGCAGTAATTTTAATAAAAAAATATTTTCAGCTAACATGTTTTTCGGCAAGCGTGTCATGATGAGGGAGCCTGAGGTGAGTGGCACAAAGAAGTGTTTCGGGCGAGCGTAGTGAGCCCCAGCCCCCCGCAGGTGCCCCGAAAGGGATAGTGTCAGGTAGAACGCTAGTGGCATTATATACTAATATTTCATCATTTTTCGGGGATCGTAAATTGCGTGTTTGAAAATGAGTCATGCGTTATTGTCACTCTGATCATAGAATGAGACAGCATGCGCCACATAAGAGTTTATATATAATGCAGCTCCGCCCACTTTAGTGTGACACGATTTCGCTAAAAAAGCGAGATAGGAAAAACACAAAACTCGCTCTAAACCAAATCGCCCGTTCGACATCGCTCTGGATAGCTCTCAACATCCCCTATCGATTGATCACTGCCCGAAATTTGCATATCATCTCTTAGTAGGTCAAAATTGTATTATATTTAAAAGAAAGGAAGCGGTCGTTTTGACGTGTTTCAGTGTGAAAATTTGTTGGGTTAAGTTGGCAGTAATTTTCTGACTAATTCGAATATTTTAGGAATTTTAGAGAAAAAAAATTGAATTTTAACGTTTCTCCCTGGCTTATGTTTTTTTTTGTTTGAAGACGCGCGGGAGGGGGAGGCGAGCGAGAGCGCAGGAGGAGGGAGAGAGGCACATTTGGTCCCTTGGCTTAGGATTGGCTTTCTGCGTTGTAACCTCTGTTTATATGTAAAAAAATATCTTTAAAAAAAGCGTTTTCTGTCACAATCAGCGCACGGTCAGATGAAGAAGATGGATTATGATTACATTTCAGGGTATACGTGATCTTCTTCCCACAGTTATTCAAGTTCACAATAACGTAGTGTACAAATTGATTGGAGCGGGCAAATGGTTGACTGCGGTTGCCGCCGGAAATTTAGGTGGGCTTGACGTTTCGACGTAGCTTCATTTGTGCGGATTGATTGTTTATGTTCTCGATACTCAATCCTAATTGTCAATCAAATATCTCATTAGAACTTCATTTCAATTTGATTATCTCGGCACGATGTTGTTTGGAGGCTGAAAACATTGCAGAACCCAGCACACGCAGCGCAGAATCACCATCTCTTCACTCGACGATTGTGGAAACAACAGGACCAAAGCCAGGACTCCCCTGGGATTATCTAACACTTGGAGTGGAGGATGGTAAACCAAGATACCGAGGCTATGTTACAGTAAAAAGGTCCCATGAAGATGCAATTCCATCGAAGATAAAAAGATCCCATATAATATAAAGGTCCCATGGCGATAAAAAGGTCCCATGACTCCAGTATTGAAATTCGAAATTACCGAAATCCCTCCCTAAGCAACAAGTTTTTCCTAAGCGGCCTAATGTAAGCAGCTTACGTTTTTTTCCATGGAAATAAAGTGATGAACAAGCTTGGGAAATGTATGGAAGGCTTCACAAAACTATGAGAAAGGATATGACCAAGGAACTACGAGTACAATTTCCTATGTTTCGTCGGCTCTGTTCTGGTTGAGGGGTCCGTGGGAGATACAAGGGTCCGTAAAAAGTAGAAGGGTCCGGAAAAAAGAAGAATGGTCCGGAAAAAAATCTTGAAAATTCTAAAATTACGGACCCTTCTATTTTTTTCCGGACCCTTCAACTTTTAATCTTGAAAAATTCTAAAATAACGGACCCTTCTTCTTTTTTCCGGACCCTTCAACTTTTAATCTTGAAAAATTCTAAAATAACGGACCCTTCTTCTTTTTTCCGGACCCTTCAACTTTTAATCTTGAAAAATTCTAAAATAACGGACCCTTCTTCTTTTTTCCGGACCCTTCAACTTTTAATCTTGAAAAATTCTAAAATAACGGACCCTTCTTCTTTTTTCCGGACCCTTCAACTTTTAATCTTGAAAAATTCTAAAATAACGGACCCTTCTTCTTTTTTCCGGACCCTTCAACTTTTAATCTTGAAAAATTCTAAAATAACGGACCCTTCTTCTTTTTTCCGGACCCTTCAACTTTTAATCTTGAAAAATTCTAAAATAACGGACCCTTCTTCTTTTTTCCGGACCCTTCAACTTTTAATCTTGAAAAATTCTAAAATAACGGACCCTTCTTCTTTTTTCCGGACCCTTCAACTTTTAATCTTGAAAAATTCTAAAATAACGGACCCTTCTTCTTTTTTCCGGACCCTTCAACTTTTTATCTTGAAAAATTCTAAAATAACGGACCCTTCTTCTTTTTTCCGGACCCTTCAACTTTTAATCTTGAAAAATTCTAAAATATCGGACCCTTCTTCTTTTTTCAGGACCCTTCAACTTTTTTCCGGACCATTCTTCTTTTTTCCGGACCCTTCTACTTTTTACGGACCCTTGTATCTCCCACGGACCCCTCAACCAGAACAGAGCCGTTTCGTCATCACTTTTCGTACATGGAAAATGCTCAGGCTGCTTAGGCTGTTTAGGCAGAAATTTAAGTATATGCTTACTTTTTTTTTCTCATTTCGGATGTGAGCATTGCAATTCAAATGCTGACACAACGGTACCTATTTATTGCCATAGGATCTTTTTATCTTCAAGGGACCTTTTTATCTTCATGGGACCTTTCCACTGCAACAGAGCCGTTATCGAATGGTAAAAGTTCCTCCAATTTTTAAAGAAGGAGTCCCTCGAATATTTGGCTAACTGAGTTCTCGATGTGGTTGGTCGCTGTTATCCGATAACGCTTTCGAAACTGCCAAGTCACCTTTTTTCGTGCCTTCTTTAACATTTACGAAATATATACCAGGAGACACTGCAAAGTTCGTTGTTCTGACCGAAGAAGAGAAGAAGTTCTACGTGTACGAACTGAATTTGATCACAAAACAGTGGACACGCTCGATTGTCCGCGATTCGCAGGTGAGCAAATGCATTATTAACCTCAACCCGAGTGGTTAATGCACAAAAACCTATCGGTGAGTCTGATAAAGCAAAGTCTTTGCTTGACGTTTGTTAAGTGCGGTCGCAATTAATTAATCATACTAATTAATCCGATCTCTAGGATGAAACCTGGCAGATCCATGAAACTCAAGGATGGAGCAGCGGGCGGTATCTCGTAGCCACTTCAACAAAGCTTCTACTGTTTTCAAAAAGCTCCAGTTCTGAATACATGGTTTGTTCAGCAAAATTTTTCGAGTTTGTACATCGAAACATCTATTATGATAATCATGTGAGGTTATGAAATTTAAGGTAATCGACCGGAAAACGTATCGCTGTGAACATGCTACGTTTGATCCCAATATACCGAATTTTTTCTTTGGGCCACGTTGTCAGTAGACTCTTATAATAATTACCAATTTAATTAGTTATATTTACAGTTGTTCTGCATGATAAACTACACTCGATTGTGTTTGAGCGAAATCAAGATATAACGTTGCTCAACCTCTACAGATTTAACGAGAAAACGAATGAATGGGAAAAAGTTGGTTAACATTTCTGCATACGTTTACTTTGCTACTCCAATTATTTTCCAAACATCACTGTTCCACACTGTTCGATTGGGCGCTGACTTCGATCCGACGATGTGACGCAGTCTGGAAGATGACGACATGTGCCGCACATTTTCCGCAGACCTTATTGTGAGCATTTCATAACTAGGTCGACTACTGGCAACGCTTTCGCAGCACCGAGACTGGTCTTTCCATGCACTAAAATAGTGGCATCCAACGTTGATCCTAATTTACAAGAGAACAACGCCGAACTATGAGCCCGTTTGCCTAAGAATCGGACAGAGGTCGGCACAGTCGAAAAAGTTCAATTCTGCGAAACTTTGGGTTTCGGGGTTCTTGAGGGTGCTGATGACGATGGGCACTTTCATTTTTCTCACGGAGCCTCCGTTGGCTCCAGACGACGTCGCGTCGAAAACGAATTTGACGAATATCTCTTCAGAGAAAAATTCTAAAATTACGTGAGTTTGGCTCCCAGGGTTAAAATTGATGGCGAACACGCCTGTAAAGTCCATTTTTCATGATTTTTTGAAATAACGGAGAAACGAAAACTTTTTTCTGCGTCATTTGTAAGATGTGCGACCTACACAGATCGGACCGGCGTGAAGAGAGGATTCCAACGATGTAATTTGAGCAAAATCAAATATGAAGTTTTAGAATGGCCAAAATGGAAGTGAAGTTAGAAATAAGCGAAATCCATCTCTTTCCCATCGATTCCCTGGCCGCGGCGCCGTCCTCCCTTCCCCTTTGATCTACCCCTTCCTTTCCTGCCTGTCTCTCACACGCACACACTCTCTCGACTCTGAGGAAGGGGTAGATCAATGGGAAGAGAGAACAAAGAGAGGACGGCGCCGCGGTCAGGGAATCGATAGGAAAGAGATGGATTTCGCTTATTTCTAACTTCACTTCCATTTTGGCCATTCTAAAACTTCATATTTGATTTTGCTCAAATTACATCGTTGGAATCCTCTCTTCACGCCGGTCCGATCTGTGTAGGTCGCACCTCTTACAAATGACGCAGAAAAAAGTTTTCATTTCTCCGTTATTTCAAAAAATCATGAAAAATGAACTTTACAGGCGTGTTCGCCATCAATTTTAACCCTGGGAGCCAAACTCACGTAATTTTAGAATTTTTCTCTGAAGAGATATTCGTCAAATTCGTTTTCGACGCGACGTCGTCTGGAGCCAACGGAGTCTCCGTGAGAAAAAAAGAAAGTGCCCATCGTTATCAGCACCCTCAAGAACCTCGAAACCCAAAGTTTCGCAGAATTGAACTTTTTCGACTGTGCCGGAGCTGTCGTGATTTGTCCGATTCTTAGGCAAACGGGCTCCTATAGAGTTAAAGGGAGATAGGCATCAATCAAGGTTGTTGGGTCCCACCACGAAGAGCCTGAAACGTTGCAATCCTACTGTAAACTGCCCAATCTCTACTCACTTATCATGGTGACTCTGGGCCAAGAGATCACTATGGCTCGTAGCCTTGTGCTTTTTTTTGCTTTCCGTTGTGCTTTTTCCTAGCTTTCCAACACCAAAACACACAGCTTCAGAGGCATTTCTAGAACTTCGTATAAAGTGATCTCTGATCGGATAGCCATTCTCACTCATTCCACGTTGCCAGTTTATGCACAAAAATATTGATGCCCATCCCTCTTTAAAAAAGATAGCCGACATCAACGACATCGTATTTTTTCTAATTGCTATCACAACTTTCAGACCTTCAGAAAAAAACTCAAGTTTGTCTCAAATAAATGCAATTGAAGCTCCCAAGTGGGCCGTCGACTCGCTACGGGTGATGCGGTTACACGGTGGCCTGGATTCAGAGCGGATCGTGTGGGTTACATGTCCGAATCCCGTCTAAAACTCGAGCAATATGATCTCGCCGAGTTTAGAGGATCCCCTAGGAGTCTGAAATCAGCATGGGGGTCGTATCTGAGGGCGTGGCAGGTATCGAAGTCAATTTGATAGGTGAAACAAGCATTTTTTTTGCAAGGGGCCATCGCATAGTCGCGAACTGTACGTCGATCTGATGCAAGAAGACTACTTCGAATGGCGAATGCAGTGGAGCATCGAACAGCAACAGGGAGGCAAGGTATTGAATTTTACCTATTGTTTAATTGAAAGTAATGCCATATTTAAACAATCTATCGATAATTATTTGCAGGTTCTGCTCAAGTCGATTCACAATTATTTCCTGAGCGCTCATCACAACGGTCGCGTCGGCTTAGTAGAGCAGGCTGGTCCGACTGAACAATGGGAACCGATTAAGGTATACCATGCTTATACCATATCATGTATACCATGCGTCGGGGGTGTATTTGGTGGACACTCTCCCCGGTTATTGGATACAACTAGAGTTCCCTTATTGGAAAGTTTTCGTTATTGGAAATGATCATTCCCCCCTCCCATTTCCAATAGCGCGCGACAATGAGGGTGGTTGCTTATTGGAAAAGACATGTTATTGGAATTCCAATAAGCTTTTGGAAATATTGAACTGCTCTCGCATTGTTCTCTCTCTCTCAGAATGATTGGGTATTGGAAATCGCCCCACCGGACTACAATAGGTGTTATTGGAAAGGAATGAAACAGAGGGAATATTTTGTTCTCACTATTGGAATTCCGGAATCGTTCCCAATAATGGAACCCTAGTTACAACAAAGAATGACATTTGTTTGTCCCTTTTCAATATAATCATTTTAGAACGAGGATGGATCGTGGTCGTTAAAAAGTGCATACGGAGAATTTCTGAGTGCTTTCCAAGGGGATGGAATGATTTGCACTTTACCTCGTAACGGAGAGACCGAGAAATTTCGGCTCAGATCGTTGGAAATTGGGACCGAATAAGCGACATCGCCTCAGTCCTAGTGGTCCGAACAACCGCCCTAACGTCAGTACGTATGACCCCAGATTCCGCCACTTACAATTCAGAATGTTCTGTATAGATAAATATGAGGCCGTTTGCGAGATAATCAGACAAGGGTTGGCACAGGCAAAAAATGTCAACTCTCTGAAACTTTGCGTTTTGGGGTTCTTGAGGGTGCTGATGACGATAGGCATAATCATTTTGCACATGGATACGTCATTGGCTCCAGACGACGTCACGTCGAAATCCTTTTTTGGCCTCTATTTACGTCACTTTCAACGCTAAATTTTCGAAAGTTTGGCCCAAGGGGTAGAATTTGATGGCGGACACGACAGTTCACTTTATTTTTTTATTTTTTTATTTTAATTATTTTGTAAAATGGAACTTTTCGCAAACTACAGTGCTATAGTGGAGAATAGTATAGATCGGATCAGAATCTCACGAGGATTCCAAATCTCTTTTCCAATCTAAAAACAAGCGTCCGGAAATCGAAATATTCAACTTATAGTGTGCCTGGCTTGTAAGTAAATATTCCTTTCCTTCTCCTTCTTGACTTCCGATCTTTTGCTCTACTGGAGTCTCTCTACTTTGACCTCTTCCCATCCTCTGCGCTCTCTCTATTCCCCATGCTCTCTCGCCTCCCTCGGGAAAGAGACTCCGATCGATACGAGGAAGGAAGTAAACAAGCGAACGATGGTAAGATTTACTTACAAGCCAGGTACACTATAAGTTGAATATTTCGATTTCCAGACGCTTGTTTTTTGATTGGAAAAGAGATTTGGAATCTTCGTGAGATTCCGGTCCGATCTATACTACTCTCCACTATAGCACTGTAGTTTGCGAAAAGTTCCATTTTGCAAAATAATTAAATTAAATAATAAAAAATAAAGTGAACTGTCGTGTTCGCCATCAAATTCTACCCCTTGGGCCAAACGTTCGAAAATTTAGCGTTGAAACTGACCTAAATAGACGCCAAAAATGGATTTCGACGTGACGTCGTCTGGAGCCAATGACGTATCCATGGGCAATATGAATATGCCCATCGTCATCAGCACCCTCAAGAACCCCGAAACGCAAAGTTTCAGAGAGTTGACATTTTTGACCTGTGCCAGACTCGTCCGGATTTGTCTGGTTCTTACGCAAACGCCCTCATATATCTCACGAGCGGCCGAAGGCAGCTCGCGGTCGCTTTGCGAGTGAAGAATGAAGAATGAATTCGACTCTCACTGATTGGATTACTCTCCTCTCTTCCCTCACTCTCTCGCTAATCCAATATAACTGCTCGATTCTGTCTTCCAAAAAATATCGAAATTCCCCTAGGTATATGAGACTAGCCTCCTCCGGAGGCTAGACCCTGCGGGTGACATGCAGCCTGCGGCTGCAGTGGCGCTCGCGAGTCGGCTTGCGCCCTTCGGGCGCGCGCCGACCCGCTCGCTAGGACAGCTTTGGTGTTGTTTATCCCGCTGCAAATATCCACATCTCATTCTCTCTAGTGAACCGTCTCCTTCCAATAGTTCCCAATACACCTGCCAAACCATATTCCCTACCGTAACCCAAGCCCCTACAGTAACCTCATCATCATCCCCATTAACCCCATGTGCCTTCCCAGTATTCCCATCTCCTTCTCCTACCGTATCCGACCTCCCTTCCTCTAGGACCCCAATACCCCTAGAGAAACCCTTGAGATACTCAAGAGACTCCCCACCAACCGTAACCGCATCATTTTTCCTACAGTAGCCCTACCTCCCTCTAAGATCCCCATTCCCAGTCTCCTCCCAGTGCATCCAAAATAATCTACCCACTCAGTGATTATCACTCCTCCCGACCACTCCTCGCCGCCGCGCGTACCTCGAATGAAGAGAGGAGACCACTCTCCCTCTCCCCTCTCCCTCACAATGAACCCCCTTAACATTTCAATCAATTCACTCTAATTGAATCACAGCGCGGATTATCCCTCGCCCTCGACTCTCGATAATAAAATTCCTTTATTGCTCTCCACTCTCCCCCTTCACTCTCGCCTAATCCAATCAATGCCCCAGAAACGTCTATCGCTAAAATATAGGAATGCGTATAGGTATAGGGTGATAGCCTCCTCCGGAGGCTAGACCCTGCGGGTGGCATGCAGCCTGCGGCCGCAGTGAGGCTCGCTACGCTCGCCTAGCGTGCGCGCATGGTTGGGAGATATTTAAACAACGCGAGAAGCTAGTACAAATTGTCCCGCAATCTACATCTCTTAGTACCCCTCTTACTCCCCTACCGTATTCCCATATCCCTCTCGTACCGTATCCTTATCCCCCTCCCCTACCGTATCCCCTCTCCCCTTCCTACCGTATCCACCTCAGCCTTCCTACCGTATCCTCTTCCCTCTTCCCCTGCCGTACCACCGTATTCCTATATCCCTCCCGTACAGTATCCCCTCTCACGTTCACACCGTATCCCCCTCTCCCTCCCTCTAGGATCCCCATCTCCATCTCTCTCGGATCCCCATCTCCATCCCTCTAGGATCCCCATCCCCATCCCTTTAGGACCCCCCTCCCTTTAGGATCCCATCCTCATCCCTCTAGGATCCCCCTCCCTCTAGGATCCCCATCCCCATCCCTCTAGGATCCCCATCCCCATCCCTCTAGGATCCCCATCCCCATCCCTCTAGGATCCCCATCCCCATCCCTCTAGGATCCCCATCCCCATCCCTCTAGGATCCCCATCCCCATCCCTCTAGGATCCCCATCCCCATCCCTCTAGGATCCCCATCCCCATCCCTCTAGGATCCCCATCCCCATCCCTCTAGGATCCCCATCCCCATCCCTCTAGGATCCCCATCCCCATCCCTCTAGGATCCCCATCCCCATCCCTCTAGGATCCCCATCCCCATCCCTCTAGGATCCCCATCCCCATCCCTCTAGGATCCCCATCCCCATCCCTCTAGGATCCCCATCCCCATCCCTCTAGGATCCCCATCCCCATCCCTCTAGGATCCCCATCCCCATCCCTCTAGGATCCCCATCCCCATCCCTCTAGGATCCCCATCCCCATCCCTCTAGGATCCCCATCCCCATCCCTCTAGGATCCCCATCCCCATCCCTCTAGGATCCCCATCCCCATCCCTCTAGGATCCCCATCCCCATCCCTCTAGGATCCCCATCCCCATCCCTCTAGGATCCCCATCCCCATCCCTCTAGGATCCCCATCCCCATCCCTCTAGGATCCCCATCCCCATCCCTCTAGGATCCCCATCCCCATCCCTCTAGGATCCCCATCCCCATCCCTCTAGGATCCCCATCCCCATCCCTCTAGGATCCCCATCCCCATCCCTCTAGGATCCCCATCCCCATCCCTCTAGGATCCCCATCCCCATCCCTCTAGGATCCCCATCCCCATCCCTCTAGGATCCCCATCCCCATCCCTCTAGGATCCCCATCCCCATCCCTCTAGGATCCCCATCCCCATCCCTCTAGGATCCCCATCCCCATCCCTCTAGGATCCCCATCCCCATCCCTCTAGGATCCCCATCCCCATCCCTCTAGGATCCCCATCCCCATCCCTCTAGGATCCCCATCCCCATCCCTCTAGGATCCCCATCCCCATCCCTCTAGGATCCCCATCCCCATCCCTCTAGGATCCCCATCCCCATCCCTCTAGGATCCCCATCCCCATCCCTCTAGGATCCCCATCCCCATCCCTCTAGGATCCCCATCCCCATCCCTCTAGGATCCCCATCCCCATCCCTCTAGGATCCCCATCCCCATCCCTCTAGGATCCCCATCCCCATCCCTCTAGGATCCCCATCCCCATCCCTCTAGGATCCCCATCCCCATCCCTCTAGGATCCCCATCCCCATCCCTCTAGGATCCCCATCCCCATCCCTCTAGGATCCCCATCCCCATCCCTCTAGGATCCCCATCCCCATCCCTCTAGGATCCCCATCCCCATCCCTCTAGGATCCCCATCCCCATCCCTCTAGGATCCCCATCCCCATCCCTCTAGGATCCCCATCCCCATCCCTCTAGGATCCCCATCCCCATCCCTCTAGGATCCCCATCCCCATCCCTCTAGGATCCCCATCCCCATCCCTCTAGGATCCCCATCCCCATCCCTCTAGGATCCCCATCCCCATCCCTCTAGGATCCCCATCCCCATCCCTCTAGGATCCCCATCCCCATCCCTCTAGGATCCCCATCCCCATCCCTCTAGGATCCCCATCCCCATCCCTCTAGGATCCCCATCCCCATCCCTCTAGGATCCCCATCCCCATCCCTCTAGGATCCCCATCCCCATCCCTCTAGGATCCCCATCCCCATCCCTCTAGGATCCCCATCCCCATCCCTCTAGGATCCCCATCCCCATCCCTCTAGGATCCCCATCCCCATCCCTCTAGGATCCCCATCCCCATCCCTCTAGGATCCCCATCCCCATCCCTCTAGGATCCCCATCCCCATCCCTCTAGGATCCCCATCCCCATCCCTCTAGGATCCCCATCCCCATCCCTCTAGGATCCCCATCCCCATCCCTCTAGGATCCCCATCCCCATCCCTCTAGGATCCCCATCCCCATCCCTCTAGGATCCCCATCCCCATCCCTCTAGGAGCTCGCTTCGCGAGCGAAGAATGAATTCGACTCTCACTGATTGGATTAGTCTCCCCTCTCTCTCACTAATCCAATTTATTGCGCTCGATTCTGTCCTCCGGAAAATATCGAAATTCCCCTAGGTATATGTGATTATGATCCATACTCACTAATGGAAAGACAGAGAAGTTATGGCTAGAGCTATGCTATTGCCTCTTCATTTCACATACTCTTTCACCTACTCTCTGAAATATTGAGACGTTGACCCGGTGGCGAAACATAGTAGATACTTTTTTCCTAGTACCTCCTGCCAGGAATAATTATTATTATTCCTGGCAGGAGAAACTTATCTACTTTCATTCAATAAAGGTGAGAAATGTGCACACACTAGTATGATCGAGCACATTTATCAGCAAACATCTACAATATATACAAATACTACAAATATCTTCTAACACCGTCCCCCGTGCATATTCCCTTGCTCGTCGCACCAGATTCTTCCGTACTTTGTGTTCCGAATGAACCCTTCACTGTTTACAATCACTGAGCAATCAGCACTTACGGGATAGGCTTGCGCGATGTTCCTCACTTGGCCTGTAAGAAAAGCGGATTAATTTTTTGCCCTGAACGTGTTCGATATTTCCTTGAGATATGAGATACGTGTGAAATATCGAACAGATTTCATCTATTTTCATCTATTATTTCACCGATCAGAGCGCAGAATTGAGAGAACATTTATTCATCTTGATAGCCCTACTTGCGAGAATTAAGTTTGCGGAATAATAGGTGAGCACGTACCGTTTTCATAGGCGAAGATGGTTATGTACACGGTGCCGTTGTGCTTCGGTTCGAACCACAAATCTTGGTGCGCATCGATCATGGTGAAACCAACCGAATTGGCCTTGTGGTAGACTTGTCCAGCTAAATTTCTGTGATATTGACCCAGCCTATTCTCACAGAGCAAAAGCCATTCCAAATTCGAAGCGGACATAATCTGTGTCGATTCATAAGAAAAGGTGATCGTAAAAACTCACAAATTTCCGCAGCGACTTCCATCACAGAGATAAAGATCTGGTTGATGTACTGAAATGTAGATTTGCTTGTCGATAGATCATCGTTTCGAAAGAAATGCATACAAATCGGACGTGGAACTCTTACAAAAATCCCGACATTCCCGAAGAATAATTGAGATTCACACTTTGACTTGTGCAACTTGATAACAATAAAGAATTATTTGGGGATATAAATTAATTAATACTCACCAGTCGATCTCCATCGACCATTGCATAAATGGGTGAAGCGTAGCCATTGGCGATGTAGGTTCTCTTGCCCATACTTCAACAGTGTGCAATCATTGACTACAATTAATCAAACGATGATGCTGCATTGAACAACAAACGAAGTCTTAAGTAGGTGAGGAAGCAGTGGAGATCCATGGACAAGTTAGTAATCTTCGAGAGATTGGTAACTAACACCATTACGGGAAGAGAGTGTCACAAAATGAGAAACATCACAATCGGTTTCCTTTAGAGTATCATGGTCACGGTTCCGCTAATCATTAACTCAAGCGAACATTAGTAATCGAGTGAGAAATCTGTCCGTAGATTTGATACTTTTCTTATGCTTTATTTGAAAATTCAGAACACACACGCACTTTTTCGACGACATTATCACGTATCTCTGAGCATTTTCGTGATCTCGAATAGAACAAAAATGACCGACCCTTTCGATCGATTCTTTCGCAAAAGGTCATGCCCGCCCGCAACCATTTCTCATTGACGATGCTCTTTGACTTCGTCGATTTTTGCATGCAATCGTCAATAGTGTTCTCTTTAACGTTCATTCTTTATATTTTATTTTTCTCTCTATATCATTGTGCAAATAATCACTAGATCACGGTATCCATCACTGTATCCAGTTGCCTCGGGACGACTTCTTCCATCAACTCCTTGTACTCATTATGAAAAACCAGCCCTGAAGCAACATTTAAATGACTAGGTCGGCTAGCAAGAGCTCATGAAAAATATCACCAACCCTGGTAATGATTATCCGTTTTGGCGTTATTCGAATCAGATCTTGCTGGTTCGGTGGTTTCTTTCCTAATGGGCAATAGTGGGAGCGGCTCGTTCAATGCTTTGTTGAATTTCTAAAATTAGAGAAGCAAATGAATTTTTTAAATTTGTTTAAGAGACCGGATCGGTAAAAATCGACCACCCCCCGGACACCCTCCTACCGAATTGAGCTCCACAAGCCCATACTCTAGTGTTAGGAGGGCCTTGCTCCCAATTTATCAATAGTACCCTTTATTTCCATTTCCTGCTTCCTCAGAGGAAGAAAAGTGAAAAATAGCGCTAAAACTTCAAAAATTAATATTTTTAAAACGTGAAGAGCTAGACTTAGTTTTTCTTTTGCATCACATTAGAGGTGCTCTGAAGTACCAAAAAATAATTTTAGATTGAATCCTGATCGCTCCCTAATATGCTTATTTGAAGAAAAAATTCTGAAATTTCCGATTTTTTGAGTTTTACAGGCCCTCTTTCTGATTTACTCCAAAGGAAACCTAGGTCTACGGTGAAGTCCACGGGTGGGTGCATCTAAATATGCAATCCCCAGGTTGATTCGGTCTTTCCATTTTTATTTATTGAATCGCAAAGGTGTGATACTGAATTTTTGATTATTGTTTGTGTGGCTTCCTTTGTTAATTCCGACTAATTTGACCAGCAGTCAGCACTAATTAAATTTTTACGCCATATTGAGAATATTTAATACCATAGAAGTCGAATCCGAGAAAGTCATTTTTTTGACCCATTACCCGGGGTTCATGCTCCAAAAGTGATCCATGACCATGAACCTCGGGTCATGGTCCGAAATGGACCGAAAAAGTCATGATGGAGAATCTTCAAGTACTATACGCCACTCTATACTACAGTAGCCCAGTAATATATTTTAGCCTAAAACACCGTATACCAGAGGTAGCGAAAACGAGAACTGACTTTATAAACAAAATTTCGGAAAAAATCATTTTGCGAAACTTGTATTACGGTGTTTTAGGCTAAAATATATTACTGGGCTACTGTAGCATAGAGTGGCGTATAGTACTTGAAGATTCTCCATCATGACTTTTTCGGTCCATTTCGGACCATGACCCGAGGTTCATGGTCATGGATCACTTTTGGAGCATGAACCCCGGGTCATGGGTCAAAAAAATGACTTTCTCGGATTCGACTTCTATGGTATTAAATATTCTCAATATGGCGTAAAAATTTAATTAGTGCTGACTGCTGGTCAAATTAGTCGGAATTAACAAAGGAAGCCACACAAACAATAATCAAAAATTCAGTATCACACCTTTGCGATTCAATAAATAAAAATGGAAAGACCGAATCAACCTGGGGATTGCATATTTAGATGCACCCACCCGTGGGCTTCACCGTAGACCTAGGTTTCCTTTGGAGTAAATCAGAAAGAGGGCCTGTAATACTCAAAAAATCGGAAATTTCAGGATTTTTTCTTCAAATAAGCATATTAGGGATCGATCAGGATTCAATCTAAAAATATTTTTTGGTACTTCAGATCACCTCTAATGTGATGCAAAAGTAAAACTAAGTCTAGCTCTTCACGTTTTAAAAATACTAATTTTTGAAGTTTTAGCGCTATTTTTCACTTTTCTTCCTCTGAGGAAGCAGGAAATGGAAATAAAGGGTACTATTGATAAATTGGGAGCAAGGCCCTCCTAACACTAGAGTATGGGCTTTTGGAGCTCAATTCGGTAGGAGCGTGTCCGGAGGTGGGGTGAATTTGCTCGATTTTTACCGAGCAGGTCTCTTAATAGAACTCACCGTTTTTCGATGGTATTTTATCAAGGAGTGCAATATTGAGCCAACGATCAAAATTGAGACAAGAAGATGGGGAATGTAGTCGAATATTGAGAAAGGCTCTAAATCACAAAATATGAGAAAAAAGACTCAGATAAATAATAGAATTTTTAGAGATTCATACCTGTCCAAGGTATTAGGTAAAATTTTGCATAGTATCCTTCTCGAACATGTAGTTTCATTCTAAACGTATTCATATTCATGCCCAGCCATCCATTTTCGCCTTTGAACATCCACACATCTTGATACTTCAGAGGAATCCATAATGATGATATTGCGTTATCAACGAGATCGAATGTTTCTCCACGAAATGCAACCCCATCGACTTGATGAGTCATTCCTAGATATTTTCCAAAGCATTTATTCTTCAGTGCGACCTAAATTCGTTTGGTTAATCGTGTTGTAAGTAAAGCTGCTTACTTTTCCGTAATGATCTTCAATATACCACTGCTCACACTTTCCACATTGATCGAAAGCTCCAAAAAGCATATTAGCCATCCTGACTCCTAAGTACTTTTTCTCGTTTTTATGTTGAATGTAATATTTTCCCGCCGCTTCTGCTGATAGAATATGCCCAATGGGTTGCGGAGGTTCGAGGTTCTTGATTTCGCCTTAAATATGTCGCAGGGATGCATCAATAATTAGTTTGCACATCCCCAAGGATGGCATAAAAAATTGTAAATAATTTTTACTTTTTTGGCATACAATATTTTCAAAAGTTTCGAAAAAAAAATACCCGGTTACCCGTGGTGTCGACAACTCCTTTAGTCAGACTCCCCTTTGAAAAAATGACAATTTTTATACTCTAAAGTTACGCGCTTACATGAACCGAATAATCTAGACAAGATCTGTACCGGGTATTGTCTGATTAGTACCCAACACATGATACCAGATGTGAAATACATGCTTTCCCTTGAGCGCGTTAAATCTACTCAAGAATCTTGTCATACATGGTTATCGACAGAGATATTTTAAAAAATTACCTGTCCAGGGTTCTAGCCAAAATTTATCTTCTAAAGAAGATTTGTTGTTTGTATCTGAAAATTACATACAGGTTGTGAGATTTGACCCGTTGTCATCAGAGGAATTGCAGGGTCCTTACTTGAAATGTACATAGATCCGTTTTCGCTAGCTGCTAGCCGACCATAATAATAATTTACGAACGTCCACGAATTGTCTTTATTCTTCCTTGGCTCCCACATATAGGAGGTTTTATTTATCCCGATGAAACCATCTTCATTGGCATACAAATAATCGTTATGCATACAAACGGGCTGGAGTGTAATCTGATATCAATTATTATATTTAAAAAAAGCAATGCGATGGATCAGGCGATGATTGATAACAATCGAACGAACGATGAATCTTTCAAGGGATTTGACTTGTATCAGATGATATATAATATTTGAAAAATGTTGAATATCATTATGAAACATACGCGTATACTACAGGAACAGTATGTACATACTTTCAATTTCTAAATTTCTAAATCATAATAAATAAAATTTCTAAACCTAAAGAGATAGTAAAAGATGTGCTCAAGTTAAATATCCATCTGACCTTTGATAACTGTTTCTGGATGTACCAAAGCGCACAGATGTCGCTGTTCTTCGACATTTCAGCGTTATTTTCGTAAGATTGCATAATATTTGACCCGTAGATGGACGTGATAGAGAAATATTTCCCTGCCAATTCATCGGCCCAATAATCACTCGTTAATTCCAGCATCTGAGAGAGTTCGGGTCAGAATATCATAAAATTCTATAATTTTTGCTCATTAATTGTACGGAACGTTTGGAGTATACGATAAACGTGTACTAAAAATTCAGTTACCTTATCCTGGTAGATGAATATTTTTCTTGAATTGGTAGTGCGTGCGGAAATATGGATATCGCCTTTAGAAATAGTTTAATTATCCGAAAGCGAAAATTGCGCAAAGAAAAACAAGTTCAGTGTAAAATAAGTCAAGTTCAACTCGCCAGTCCACAATTTCAATTCCAGCTCGTTATATTTTTCACTTGCTTTGTGGTTAACATGAACGTCTTGACCACTTTTTGGAACGACAAGGAATCCATGCTCAGATTGGAAAGCCCATCTCCCGTAATCATTTAGTGGCTTCCACATGCTATTATGTGGACCATCGCTAAGAACGACGATTTTATTTTCGAGAGCATGTAGATATTTGCCCGAGCAAAATTCTTTCAATGTGATCTGAATGGATATTGATTACATAAAAATCTCACAATGATTTATTATTTAAGATACGTGCTCGATTAGACTCGATATCAAAAATATAGGCCACTTTTATTTTTTTATATCTTTTTCTTCATAAACATTTCATGTTTCAAGTTTTCAGGTAGTTTGCAGCTATATAGATCGCGCTGAAAAGCCTCTTGTCAAATTTGACCTACTCAAAGTTCGCTATGTGTCAAGGATCATTTGAGGAGGATGTCAGTAGCTACATAACGCAATTTGAACAGCTCAAATCAGTTTAAAACTAGAGGCGGTCTATCTCGCTGCAGGTTTTTGGTTTTGGTGATATTACCTCCCCTCAAAGTAGGCTAAACTTGCCGTCTCTACACATAGGTTCAATGTTATTTTTGGGCAGAAGCAACGATTTTAACGTACAGATCTTACCTGCCCATGATGATCTTCAATGTGCCACTGGCCACATTCGCCACAATTTTCGGAAAGTCCAACACTCCAACCAGAGCGATCAAGCTGCTGACTCCACCACGAAAAAAGATGCCGCTCATTAGGAGTCTTGATACAGTAGATTCCCGCAAATTTCGATGTTATACGCATAGCGACAGATATAGGCGGAGCATCCTTGCTGAGACCTGCAACAAGCAATTTTGGAAGCATAGCAATTTTGGAAGCCCTCCCCACTCTCATTGCAGTGTGTCCTCACGCGACCTCTCCCTATAGCATGTGTGAGACATGCTCAGCTGGTTTAATAAAGCTTTCAAACGGATAAGCATAAATTAATGGCAAAAGTTCATGATTTCAGATGGTAACTTGTTGTTACCCGAATATATCAGGCTGGTGCAAAAGTTTCTTCTCTCCAAAAAAATCTCTTTATTTTCTCGCTTATTCTTTGCTTGTTCTTTGATCATTCAAGACACGGATTTTCATAATCGATGACCACTTGAATACTCTCTATTCCCAAGATGATGGAATCCCAGTATGATAACTGAGGTCGATATGGCATCAAATCAAAGTCAACGCAGTGCAAATTTTTATTCGCTTATAATCGAGCTTGTGTCCCATGGAGAACTGCGGTAGCCTCAAATCTCAACTATTGTTACATAGTGCGTTGATAATATATCACAATTTATGTAGAGCGGTAACTCTACCATAAACGGCCGTAATAAAATACCCAAATATTCAAAAGGTAGGGGAGATCAACCATCAGTCATATTAGAAACTGTTGTATAAATTAGCTCTCGATAGACCTAGATATTCCAATTTTGTTTCAAAGCCTACCTGTTTTGCACACATTTATGTTTTGGACATTATCGAAATACTCATTCTCAAGATAATGTTTTTGAAAGATGCGTGTCGTAAACCGACGATCGAAATAGCCACTTTTTTTGCGATCCAGCATTTCGTATGATTTTCTTAAGCCTGATATTTCACTGCCATTTCAACCAGTAACCCTTCCCAAACCCTCTAAAATTGGTGAGAATCCAGGGATCACTAGTTTCGGAAATAATTCGATGTGAAGGAACATACCCAAAGTGCTGTGTTTTCCATGATTTTTGTTTCCGATTTTTTTCCTCAAATACTAAGCAGCTGAAAGCCAATTCAAATGTATGGATATAGTCCTCGTACACATATCTAGTTCCTATTACAAGGGAATTTGGGAGTATTCCAGTACAAGAGCAAAACATTCGAAAATGCGGCTTTCGAAATTTTGCTTGCCCATTTCCAGTACATTTCCAGCAAAACTGGCTGGACGTTTAGTTATTTGTTGTCCATGCGATTAGGAAATATGTATGTACCTGTGGACTGTTCCAGCCAGAAATGGTTGTTCCATTTGATGTCTTCGTCATAAACAGATTCTGCATAAACAGGACCATTGTTTTTGAAACCCAGAGTTCTATGCCGATCAAAAAACGTCCAAGAATTATCGTTGTTGTTGATCGGCTGCCAAAGAAAATAAGAATGGCTTAAGCCGATCCAGTCGCCGTATTTCGAATATAGATATTTGTGCTGGGCGCAATAGGGCACAAGTGCAATCTGAATTATAACATTCTCAATAAACAGTTGTCATTTTGAAATTGTATTATGATATAATAAAAAAATTAGCGTACCTTGCCCAAATATTCATCTATGTACCATAGACTGCTTTTGTCGCGTATCTCTGACATCTCAACTTCGTTGTCATTATCACTCGAACATATACTCCGAAGATAGACTCCTTGAGAAGACTTTAGAAAGCGCCAACCAATTATTTCAGTTATATTGAAAGCGGCGATTGGGAAAAACTGAAATTATTAGAAAACAAAACTGAAACGAGAAATTGCAGAGTGGGTGAAAATTTATTTCACACTTACATTATGTAGCAAAACGAAACAGATCAATGGTAAACGACACAGAGTTACCATCGAAGAAATAGTTAATACAATCTAATCTAGAAAACGTATCACATCATTTATTTATAATCGACAGAGAAGCATTGCTAATGCTTACTAAGAGTTCGACCAAATGAATCTCTGCCTCACACACTCTCTATCTCTATCATTTCCCATCGGTTCGTGTGACCTTGGAGTTGAACTAAAAGAACGAAATGCAATCAATATGTTATCATTATCGTCATATTTTTATCGAGTTCTTCTGCTAGTGATGCAATATATGATAAAAATCAAGTGTATGATAAGGTATGGTAGTTGTTCACTCGCCCACTCGTTGAATTTTTTCTTTATCTTGTTAATATTTTTTTCTTGGTGGCCTCTGCATCATCCGATATTGCAATCACCCAAACAACTCCTGATTTCCCCTAATCCCATGAGTTGCAATCAATATATGACATGTATTCTTGTTATATATTTATAAAATGATGGCAAACAAGAGCATGGTAACAATCAGATTTTTTTCATCCGAAGCACTTGGCGTAGCGTGAAATGAATATTGAATATATTAGAGAAGGACTGGTTCCGTTATCTAATCACTTCTTTTAATGTCTGGCGTCCCTGACAATAAATATTAAAATTAACGTGATTGACTGAATTTTAATGAGGACATGATTTCGTGCCAAATTATCGACTCCGAGAGGACAGCTTGTTTTGCTTTGGAGGGGTGTTTTAATTTAAAAAAAATCAGTTCACTGTGAATGGCCGGCGGTGCCTTACGCCACTCGACCATCCCGCATGTTCAGTGCTGTATATCAGATGTAGTTCCGAAATATACCATCATGAATAGAGTGGATAAAGGTAGAGACCACAAGGTGGATTGTCGATTTATCACAATGGGGTCGAAAGAGTGTTCAAATTGTCCCTCGTGGTCCCAATATCATCATCCTTTTTGCTGTTTGTCAATATCTTTTCGCTGAGCTGCGCTAGAGCTCAAGAAGTACACGCGCAACGCACTGTGGGAGAGGAGGGAAAGACGGGTCGAGAGGGAAAGGGGGCGGAGCTTATTCTGCCTGTTTCCCGCATCTCAGCCGACCATAGTTCCACTGAGTCGAGCTTGCGCTTTGCGACGCTCAAGGGCGAGAAGGAAGGGTGGTCAGGAGAGAGTGCGCGCTAGTCACGCCGGGTCAGAAACAGGGGGGAGAGCGAGACGGAGGGAGACGAAGGGAAAGGGATTTTGCGTGTCTAGGGGAAGGGATTTTGCCCCTCTCCTCTCATTTGACTAGCTCCGCCCACGCTCACACTGTATTTAGCGCTAATCGGATGAAAATAAATACGCGTACTCGCTCATCTTCGAGAAGAATGCACAAATTCAGGAAAGTTGCTACAATTCTATTTTTTTCTCTAAAATTCCTAAAATATTCGACTTATTCACCTTGTCAAGGTGCATCAGGATCCGAACACTGGAACCCCATTAAACGACGTTTTACCAACCTTAATTATCGATTTTGACCAACTTATTGTAGCCAGATCATGATGCACCTTGAGACACTTGTGAAGATGGCCAATAGCTATCGAAAACACTTTAAATTGTTCAATTTGGTTGCGTATTCGAATTGTGCACTCTTTGCGCAGGTTTTGGTGCGATTCCTTTCCCCTCAAAGTGGGCGGAGCTTGCGGTCTCTAACTACACCTTCGTACGTTGCCTATTCGAGATATCCTATATGCCAAAAAAATCACTTAGTAAGGTTCAGAAGTATTATACGGTCACAATAATTCAATTTCACATTCCGTGACGAGCTTGTGAACCCTCCTAAGCATGATTGTCATGCAACACATGTGATATCTAAGCTTCGAGTTGTGTACGATATTCAGACTACTCTTACCTTAGAGTATGATCGGTTGCACATGTTTAAAATCAAAGTCCGCATCTTCCTAGCACGATTCTCAATCTACTCTTGAGGAAGAGTTCTCACTCTTCCTCAAGAGTTAATCCCCCCTCTCATTCTTGAGGAAGAGAGACCGCGCTCCCTCCACTCTTCCTCAAGGAATGAACTCTCTCCCCTCACTCTTCCCTCTTCCTTTATCTTCTCTAATCATGAATAATCGGATGCGAAATTGGACTGTAGACTCCTTCATAATGATCATTTGCCTTGCAATTTCCTCCTCTGTAGGGTAAGTGAGGTAAAGGAGTACCAAAAAGCCGCTGAAATACATCCGTAAAGGGGATGCTAATTCTGTGAATAGGAATATTAAGGAAGAAAAAACTCACTTTCTTTTCATAATATGAGATCACATACAGTACTATTGGACCAAAAATTGTAATGAAAACCAGAGAATAGTAGATAACAGTGATCTGAAATAAATACAAATATTCTGTTTCCCCAAATAGATACATATAAGACAGGATGAATCGCATGGTTCCGTTTCATTAATCGTTGAAACTCGTGAAACTATATGAACTCTAATGTTAAATACAAAAGTTGAATCGAGTTGCAGCGTTGAACCAGTTAATGAAACGGAAACATTGAATTCACCGTGTCTGATATCCTCACATCAATTGAACTGGTATGTGTGGAGGCGGACATACGTGTATCTAAAACAAGTTTCATGACATCTAGGTATGCATCTAATAATATCAAAGACACATCGAGTATATGTGGGTACCTTTCCAAGGGATCAGCTGGAAACGTGTCTCTTGCTTCCGCCAACCATAATACTTAACGAGCGAAGCATAATACTGCTTTTTTTCGCGAAGATCTAAATTATTCAGATAGAAAACAGAAAACATAAGAAAAGATAGAAAACAGAAAACATAAGAAAAAACATGGTACATTGTTTAGCACGCATCTTTAGAGAGATTTTTTAGGCCAAACCGCGAGTCTCTAGCTACTCTGGGAGCTGAGATATGAAATAGCCGGGTCCAGTACCGGGAAATTCCTAATAGCCGATTCCGGGACTAATGTGTAAAAGTTTTTTCGTCTCCAACAAAGTCTACAATAAAAATTTCATCGAGATTGCTCAAACTTGGGGATCCTGGCTCCTCAGGGATCTGCAATCTCTCAGAATACGTGTGTTAAAGAAGGAGTCCCACGAACCGCGCAGCGACCATGCAAAGTGAGGAATGAGAGAGGCGCTCTCCTTATTTCACACGCTCTCTAGCTCGCTGTCTGCGTTTCAGGGTCACTTGACACGCAGCCAGCTGTTCGTATCTCAGTTCAAACGAAAATTGAAAACATGGGAGTTTCGAAACTGTAATCGGGTAACAATGACCCACCACCTCACATCAAGAACTCATTTAGCCAGATATTCGTCGCGAAGTAGGTCAGAAGAAGAGGTTATTGGATAATCATTGGATCTAACGCAGAACACAAGTGCATTGATTAACGGGGTTACTTTAACTTTTACCTCTACGTTTTGTTCGGATTCACACTGCTCGAGACTACATTTTTTCTCGAAAATTTTTCATTGAGTTTGAAAAAACAACAGCAAAGGTCCTACCCATTGTGAGAAACCCGAGGTTGCATTTAAAAATCCATGATCCATCTCGGCCGAGCATAGGCTTCCACATTGAATTCATTGGCAGATCCTCGAGGTTGACAATAAATTTTGCTTCTCCATAACGAGAACCGGATCGTCGATATTCTTCACCTTTTTTTCGTTTTTTGGATTCTTTGCGACGAATAAATCGACTATTTTCACCAAATCCTTCGGTACTTGTATCCTCGTTGCTTTTCTAAACGTGTTTTTCTAAACTCATTAGCGGCCTACTGAGTAAAAGATCACAGAAACTTTTCCGAAACGAAATGTCCGAAAACATGAAACGAACATAAACGAAAAGAAACCGTATATTTTAGTTAGCTTGTGCAGCCTGTCGTGTGGAATTAGATATGAGGCCGTTTGCGAGATAATCAGACAAGGGTTGGCACAGGCAAAAAATGTCAACTCTCTGAAACTTTGCGTTTTGGGGTTCTTGAGGGTGCTGATGACGATAGGCATAATCATTTTGCACATGGATACGTCATTGGCTCCAGACGACGTCACGTCGAAATCCTTTTTTGGCCTCTATTTACGTCACTTTCAACGCTAAATTTTCGAAAGTTTGGCCCAAGGGGTAGAATTTGATGGCGGACACGACAGTTCACTTTATTTTTTTATTTTTTTATTTTAATTATTTTGTAAAATGGAACTTTTCGCAAACTACAGTGCTATAGTGGAGAATAGTATAGATCGGATCAGAATCTCACGAGGATTCCAAATCTCTTTTCCAATCTAAAAAAAGCGTCCGGAAATCGAAATATTCAACTTATAGTGTGCCTGGCTTGTAAGTAAATATTCCTTTCCTTCTCCTTCTTGACTTCCGATCTTTTGCTCTACTGGAGTCTCTCTACTTTGACCTCTTCCCATCCTCTGCGCTCTCTCTATTCCCCATGCTCTCTCGCCTCCCTCGGGAAAGAGACTCCGATCGATACGAGGAAGGAAGTAAACAAGCGAACGATGGTAAGATTTACTTACAAGCCAGGTACACTATAAGTTGAATATTTCGATTTCCAGACGCTTGTTTTTTGATTGGAAAAGAGATTTGGAATCTTCGTGAGATTCCGGTCCGATCTATACTACTCTCCACTATAGCACTGTAGTTTGCGAAAAGTTCCATTTTGCAAAATAATTAAATTAAATAATAAAAAATAAAGTGAACTGTCGTGTTCGCCATCAAATTCTACCCCTTGGGCCAAACGTTCGAAAATTTAGCGTTGAAACTGACCTAAATAGACGCCAAAAATGGATTTCGACGTGACGTCGTCTGGAGCCAATGACGTATCCATGGGCAATATGAATATGCCCATCGTCATCAGCACCCTCAAGAACCCCGAAACGCAAAGTTTCAGAGAGTTGACATTTTTGACCTGTGCCAGACTCGTCCGGATTTGTCTGGTTCTTACGCAAACGCCCTCATATAGTATGTTTTCAATTAATATCACTTCATTTTAAAAATAACATTACCTCAACATCGCCATGCAAAAAATTTCCGAATCAGTTCTCCCTCAGAGCGACCTAAATTCACATAAAAAGGAAGAGAAAATAAAATATTAAAATACTAAGAATGCATAGTACAAAACCTTTTTGAAAGTGTACTAATTTTAAAGGAAAGACATAATTATCTTGATAAATAAGAAGCACTGACCTCTCCGTTGTAATCTTCAATAATCCACTGATCGCACTTCTCACACTGATTGTGACCGCTTATTTGCGAAGTATTCCCCTCGATTCCAAGATAATGTTCACTGTCCGTGTGCTTGATGCAGTATTTTCCTGCTACCGCAGCGGAGTAGAGGTGACTTATGGGTGGTTGGAGCGGGGCCTCACTGGAACCTAGAATGGATACGAAAATTATGAATAAAAACAAGGAAATGAATACAAATAATTGTATTTATTCAACCAACGACCATTCAACCATTTTTTAAATCATTTACTGATATAATAATTTGATTGATACATACCAGGCCACGGAACAAGCAAGAAATTTCCCTCCACGTCGAATTGGCTATGATTTATCATTGATAATGATCCATTGGCGACGCTCAAGTATGTACCAATCGAGCTTTCAAACGCCCACGTCTTGGTATCATTAGGAAGTTTGTCGGGAAAAAATTCTTTGCGCCAGACAGGATCCCACCAGTCTATGATCCGGCTCATAGCAATGGTACCGTCCTCGTGTGCATATAAGTATTTTCTTGGCGAACAATACGACTCCAACACGACCTAAGAATTTTTAGGTATGATTAATATTACATGAACAAAGCGAGCTGACCAATTCAAAATGCTCCTGGATGCGCCATACTGCACACTCATCGTTATTCAATGACATCTCCACTTCCATGTCCTCATTATGCGAATTTCTGTTTCGAAGATACGTTCCGGTCATCGATTTAACGAACTGATATCCAACTGCATCTTCGGAATAATCCCATGCGGTGAGTAGTTGTAACTTAATAGATATGTTCTTTCGATTATTGCGGACTGGTTGTTAAAATGGTATTTCGCTTGCATTTTTGGTCAAAAAAGGGGTGTACGTGAAAAACGTTAAACTGCTTCTAAAAACTGAAAGCTCACGTGATGTAGTAAAAGGAAGCTGAGAAGAACAGCACGCATGAGCGCGTTCATGTGAGAGATGAGAAAACGTTGGCGGACTATCATAGTTAACTTTATTACAGCTTCATCCTCTTGAGTTCATTGCATTACTAATCATGAGTAACGATTTATCAACAATTGGTTTTGTAATTCCTTTGATTAATAATTATTATCGATCAATCACTTGAGGAATGGATTGTTCGTGTCACGGTGACTAATGCTTCGTTCCTTCTCTTCTCTCTCACTCAAACCGTGTAACCTTGAAATTGCTAACGCGATGGTCGAGATTATATCTGCACTCGTCTTTACTCTCCCTTTCTCATCGAAACTGCCGTTGAATGAAACACCACGTAGAAGAATAAAACAGGGACTTTTGGATTAATTGTATGGAATCGCATGGACACTGCGCATATTTAAATTGAGCTCGTGTACATTCAGGGTCCCCAGTTTCCTTTGTCATTTGTCCAAAAAGATGTCCTTTCAAGTGAGGCATTTCGAGGAAGCGCATTTATCATTAATCAAAAGCAAAAGATGAGTGAGTAGCACCCTCGTGAGACATGCAACATCTTAGAAAGAACTACTCCGCACTACGAATAGATCTTGAAGACAAAATAACAACGAAATCTTCGAATATGTACAAGACAAGTGGCCAAACACACGATCGTGTTTTCACCATGACCCTAACCAGAACTGCTCCGTCTTGCTCAGTGCTCAGTCCGTCACGAGGCATTGCTCAGTGAGTTTATTGTCAACGAAGATAAAAAAATTGCAAATTCGTGAAAATGAAATATGTTCCAAAATATCTACCAAGATCCGAGCCAGAACTGCTCTGTCTTCCCATTCCTCGGCATCGTGCAGATGATGCCGTCGGCTTGGAAGGAACTGAGACAGGCGCCGTGCGCACTCTTCAACGACCACGAACCGTCATCGTTCTTGAAATAAAAATAAATAAATGGTAAAAATTTTTTTTTAGAGTGATTTGGCTTAGAAAATGTGGATTGTTACTAGTATGGGCTCCCACTGTTCCATCACTCCAGCTGTCTCAGCCAAACCGACTCTACCATTGCGATGAGCGCTCAGGTACCACTTGTGAATGGACTTGAGGATGACCTGATATCAAACTATTGGCTTTGCACGAAAATTGAATCATCGCAATATTATTTTAACGTAAAAGAGAAAAGTTATTTGCATCTCCGACCTTGCCTCCCTGCCGAGGTTCGATGCTCCATTTCTCACATGACCTGCAATGTGGAGCCAAATCCACGTAGAGGTCACGATGCCCCGATGGTCCCTGCATTAATAGGAATCTTTAACTTTACACCCATTACTTGATTGACCATTGAACATACATCGTCTATGCTATTTTAAAAGGCCCAAGAAGGTAGGATACAAATACGATACCTGCCACGCTCGCAGGAACTGCTTGCCGGCTGTCCTCAGACTGTGCAATCCCTCAAACGTCACTGGTTCGGGCTGCGCGCGTTTTCGATCGTTCTCATCCCAGTACGTGTAGCCGTACTGATCGTTGAAGTGCACTTGGTCCTTGCGGAATCCGGGCCAAGCGGATAGAGCGTCGCCCGCGGAGACCCGACGGCAGGCTTGAGTGCTGTAATTGCAGTTTTAATCAAACGTTCCGTCAAGAAATTCGGATATCATAAGACACATAGCAGAACAATAGTGGGGAATTGTTGTTTGTATACTTACAGCAAGGCTTGCGGCAGGATTGATGCAGCTTGCTGCCAAACCGCATTGCAACGCCGAATTGATGTAAGTGCCCAGTCGAGCAGTGATGGATCTGAAATATTTTTGGCTTGTAGGGCCGAAAAGTCATTACTTCAATCTACGAATTTAACTAAAAGCCGAACTCACTGAGGTTGATGACAAACATGAACATGAGTTTCCTGAAATTTATTGTTTGTTTTAATGTTGATGGAAATAACTCTAACCCCGCGAAAGCAACACTACTCGTATTAGTGATGATGTACAGTCGAGAGTCCGCAACGACAACTTCTGAGCTTCTCGCATCGAATTCAGCTAGACATCGGCGTTTTCCAATCTGAAGCTCTATTGTTTGATTTTATCACATTCGGAAATCTTCTGCATACCCTACTCCATTCATGAGTAGCCTCGTCAAATCTGTAGAGATTGAGCAAGCATTCATCTTCATTTTTCACAAACACTATGGAGTGCAATTTGTCGTGAAGTACGACTGAAAACACAATTGTATTTCTGGAAAATAACTTATATTTTCAAAACCATTGACTGACAGGAAGGCCCGAAGGAAGGATTCGCGATGCTTGAATTGAAATTAATGGTTGAACATCGGTTCGTTGCTCGATCTATCATCTGCGATAGCGAATATTCAAGCAAAGGTTTTTTTTGATTCCAAAAAAGTGATACAAACCACGCTTTCGGCGGCACCGCTTTTCGAAAACACGTGCAACTTTGTAGACGTCGCTACGAGATACAGCAATGCATCGGAAAACTCGCTTTCAATATTCTCAAGAATCTGAAAAATTTAATCTGTGAGTTTGGGGTTCACAAGGACATTGAATGCCAAAGGATTTTACCTTGGAATCAGTAACAATGGAGCGTTTCCACTTCTTTGTATACAAATTTAACTCATATACATAGAACTCCATCGATTCTGGCCTATCATCAGGCACCTCCGAACTGAGCATCACATATTTTGGAATATCTCCTAAAATATAACGATATTATCCTCATTTCAGTGTACAAAATGAAGTGTTTATAATCACTTAAGTGAATCAAGCTCACCATAATGAACTCCCGCGGATAGGAAGTTGTCATTATTCGGCATCGGCCCCGTCGTCTCAACGATCCTCCAGTGCACACCGTCCGGTTCTTCGGAAATAATTAAGTATATTTCATAATTGTTCGTTTAGCTGGGATGCTCGCAACATCTGCTCAAAAAGTTTCCAATAATATGAAGAATAGATGAACCTGTCTCTAGTTGCCACTCGAGACCCCGCCGACCGATAATAAGAATAATAAATCGAATCTGAACCTCTTGTGCCTGCAGCCATGCCCTGTGCTGTCCATTTGTACGCAACGCCATTGTGGACTTGAATGGCTGCAGTAACGTATAAATCGTGCCATGCGATGTCCTGAAGTGGGTTCGTTTTTATGAGTTGACCTGACATAATGATGAATTCTTATCTTCATTTCAACACTCTCTTGGGTCAGCTTGGCAAAAGAAGTAAATAATTTATAATAAAAAAGCGGTTACAAGCCACTCACATGATAGTTCATCGAAACCTCTTCTATGCTCAAAGTGGCTGAAAAAAAAGAAAGCGTCAGTTTTTATCAATCGACTCACTTCTATCAATAGCGTGCAGGAGGTGATAACTGTCAACAATTTGCACATAGACCGTGTCTCCGAGAAGGAACTAAAAATGGCCGGCATAAATACCCGGAATTCCTTACAACAACATCGATGATCCCTGCACTTTTGGAGGCAAGACGCAACTGTTATACAAAAGAAGAAGTCTCGAAATAGTCGTGTTCCGACCAAGAGCCATTTCTTCCCAAATGTACAGGAAAAAAGATCATCGAAGTGCAGCAAACAAATACCATTTTCTCGGGTTTCATGCAGTCCATAGAGCAGAGACTCTCTACTGTCGCAAGCATTCTGGAAAAAGTAAGGATATCGTACAAAATTATTTGGCGATAGTGCAAGTTCAACAACGATCACACGCGCTATACAAAAAATACTCTGTCCAAACTAGCGAAATCCTTTGCCTCGCAACATAAATCAGCGCGTTATTTCGATTCGAAAATATGGGAGTGAGGAACAGGGTGACTCATTCTACTTTACTTTCCTCCATCTTTCTCTCGTGTTTTTCTCTTCCTCTCTTTCCTCACTCTCTTTCTTCCATACGTTCTGTTTACGCGGGGAGGCACATAGCCAGTCAACAAGGGGAAACGTGCAACCGATCACTCGCGAAGGGGACAGGGCCCAGTATAATTCGAAATTCGGGCTGCCGTCTCTCCATTTCGCCTACTCTCTCGCCTGTCTGACCATCGGTGGCACAAGGAATAAATGTCTAAAACTGAGCGGCATAGCACTTTATCCAGCACATGAATTAAAGATAGCAAACAGTTAAATTTTTGCATATTCAAGGATGTTGTTCTCATTTCGACAATCTACGAGTCACTTTCTTCGGTCTACTAGCGAGCTTCTCCAATTTCTCCTCGGGTGAGTCCTCATAGCTCCCGCTCTGGACGACCAATCTCGCCTCCTTTATCCTCCCTCTCACGGTGCCCAGATGGATCGTCGCTCCGAGGTAGGTGAAGCACTGAATGACAGAGTAGAATACCGGTACGTCTCTTCAATTCACATAGTAATGATGGCACGATTTGCCATATTTTTTTCGATAACTATGTGTATGAGAAAATAAGTGTTTGCCAAACTGGTTTTTCAACTTTCAAGCCCCATTTGTTATGCCTTTATAGTCTAATGCGTGAGAGAGAAATTATGATTGCGAACGAGCAACACTGCATACCATAACGTCCATATCCGGATACTCGGAGCCGTTGATGAACCAATTGCAGTAAGGCTCGCTCGGGGCGATCTGTAAATGAATAAAAATGAGACATACGATTGAGGCCAACAATTACACATTGATTCTTGGAAAATGTGTTTTCGAAAGACGCACGCCTCGAATTTTGCAGTTTCTTAATCACAAAATAGATAATGTTGGCCTACCTCCGTGCCTACAATCCTCAGTTCCCTTTCCACAATAGCAGGCAAGCCCAAAATGCACACATCGAGCTTTCGAGGCGAAGGGGAGGAGGTGATTATCTGGAATTGGTGATAATTCTTACTCTTTCAAGTCCTAACAAAAAGTACAAAGAAGGTTTATGGGATACTTTTCGGTTTCAAGTTAACACGTGTATCGCGAGAGAATGTAGCAAAAATGAGTCCTTTGAGAACAACTTGCAAAAAGTTGTCCCGATTTCAATCAAAATTTTATGGGAGACTATACTAGAGCCACTATTTCTAAAAAATGGGTTGTTTGTCCCAGAGCCGGCAATTAGGAAATATCCGGCTTGAGACCTGGCTCTAGTGTATCTCTGCTCCCAGAGGTGCTAGAAAGTTGGGCTTGGGCTCAAAAAATGCGGAAAATTTTTCTAAACATATTTCCAATTTTGAATTTGAAAATCGGAAAATTTTCAAAAAAGTTATGAGTGAAAAACTGAAAAAATAGTAATATTTATTTTTTATTGTATATCACGCAGGTCGAACGCAGTGATTTTTATTGCAGAATTTGGAAGTGCATATCCATATATATCTACAAAAAAAATTTCATGGAAATCGGGTGTGGTTGGAATTTGCTACATCTCCTCAAAGGCAATAAAACCACTGTTTTGGCAGATTTGCGGTGAAGCAAATGCCGTAAATTTAGCACAATCTAGCCAAATATGGCACAAATAGTATTAAAACGCCATATTACGAATATTTATCACGATTGGAATCATAACCCCCACCATCATTTTTTCGGACCATGACCCGGGGTTCATGCCTCGAAAGTGTCTCATGACCATGAACCCGGGTTCATGGTCCAAAAGTGACATGAAAAGTCATGTTCGAGAATCTTTAATTGTTATATGCCGCTATGCTACCTAGTCTCCAAGAAAATTTTCACCATCGAAAATACCGTAATCCGAAGCTGCGAAATCGAGAACTGATTTTTTAAAAGAAGAATTAGATATTTATTTTAATAAATCAATTTGCGATAATCGTATTACCGCATTTCCGGTGGTGAAAATTTTCTTAGAGACTAGGTAACATATCGGCATATAGCAATTAAAGTTTCTCGAACATGACGTTTCATGTCACTTTTGGGCCATGAACCCGGGTTCATGGTCCGGGGTCACTTCTGAGGCATGAACCCCGGGTCATGGTTCGAAAAAATAATGGTGGCGGATTTGATTCCAATGGTGATAACTATTCGTAATATGTCGTTTTAATACTATTTGAGCCATATTTGGTTAGATTGCGATAAATTTCAGGTATTTGCTTCACCGCAAATCTGCCAAAACAGTGATTTTATTGCCTTTGAGGAGATGTAGCAAATTCCAACCACACCCGATTTCCATGAAATTTTTTTTGTAGATATATATGGATATTCACTTCCAAATTCTGCAATAAAAATCACTGCGTTCGACCTGCGTGATATACAAGAAAAAATACATATGACTATTTTTTCAGTTTTTCACTCACAACTTTTTTGAAAATTTTTTCGATTTTCAAAGTCAAAATTGGAAATATGTTTTAAAAAAATTTCCGCATTTTTTGAGCCCGGGCCCAACTTTCTAGCACCTCTGGGAGCAGAGATACACTAGAGCCAGGTCTTAAGCCGGATATTTCCTAATTGCCGGCTCTGGGACAAACAACCCATTTTTTTAGAAATAGTGTCCCTAGCATATTCACCCATAAAAATTTGGTCGAAATCGGAACAACTTTTTGCAAGTTGTTCCGGCATTGCTTCGTTGTCTCGCGATTCCCGTGTTAATGAATTAATTGCACACCTCAATGACTTCCTTCAGCTGCTCTTTCGATCTGAGTTTGACCGTGAGCTTCATCAGACTGTGCCCTTTGCGAAGGAG
Source organism: Pristionchus arcanus (assembly GCA_900490705.1). NCBI lineage: Eukaryota > Metazoa > Nematoda > Chromadorea > Rhabditida > Neodiplogasteridae > Pristionchus > Pristionchus arcanus. Next base: position 551,930 of record LS486778.1, on the reverse strand, counting down.
CGCCATGAATACGCACTCATCGATCAGCATCTCAATTGTGTTTATTTAGACGTGTGTCAGCCTGTCTATCGTTGAGTCCAACCATTTCCGTATGTTTGTCTGACAACTAAAGAGAAGATTAAAGATCACGCGGTAAAGTAGGTCCAAAGAAGAGATTAGACCATCCGCAATGAATCGGCCTATAAAACTGGCATAGCAGTACGCAAGTGCCTTGATTAACCGGTTGAACTTTACCTTTTACCTGTACCCCAATATGTTATGTATGATTCTGAAACTCACAATATGTCTCCTGCGCGCTCCGACCACGTTGAACTTCACCGGCGCCTCCACCGAAAGGATGAATTCAAGAGTGTCCACAGACAGCGGAGCCTCGATCACAACCTCTTTCTTGGCTCGATGCATCAGTTCTCGGTCCCTGAATGCGATTTGATGCTTTCTGAGAGTAATTGCAGGCCGTGAAAGTAGATACCGCAGCAATTATACCCTTTACAACCACTAACTAACCGTTCAGTAAAGTTATCGTCGACGTTCACTTACTGTTCAGTAATTAGTTGATGTCCACCTTACCGCTCAGTAAAGTTGTCGTTGATGTCCAAACAGATGGTGAGGCGATCGAAAGTGACTCCATTGTCGATGAACTCGTTAAACGGACGCAGAAGGTCGAAACCGAGGTGAACCTGAAGTATAGTTGATTCTCGCTTCTGATTAGTACTAAGTTCCCTGCCTAGTACTTATTACTATCCAGTTGCCTCGTTAGTACTAAACTGCCTGGATAGTACTAAGCTGCCTGGTTAGTACTAAGCTGCCTGGTTAGTACTAAGCTTTTTTGGATAGTATTAAGCTGCCCGGACAGTACTAAGCTATGTGGATAGTACTATGTTGCCGGGATAGTATAAAGATGTGTGGATAGTACTAAGTTGGCTGGATAGTACTAAGTTGCCTGGATAGTACTATGTTGTCTGGATAGTACTAAGTTGTCTGGATAGTGCTAAGCTTCCAGGGTAGTACTAAGCTTCTACGATAGTACTATGTTGTCTAGATAGTACTAAGTTTCTACGATAGTACTAAGTTGTCTGGATAGTACTACGTTGTCTGGATAGTACTAAGCTTCTAGGATAGACTCATTTAGAATATCTCTGACATATTTCCTTACATAATTGAGCTTGATCTCCTTCAGATGTAGTTTCTCGAACAGCTGATGCATCCTTGAGAACACGGGCATTTTGCCATCCTCGAACTTGAACATTCGATTGACCACTCCACCGAACGAGACGTGGAGACACTATAAATTAGTTAATGTACTTCCTTCGTAGACACAATTTCTCACGCCAACGACTACAAAAACTATTTTACCAACTACTTTTTACAGGCCCTAATCCCTCCCACACTGGGATTGTCACTCCTCTTATTTCATGGATTTTGCCAAAATTAAAATCAGAAACAGAGCTTGTCATATCTCACCAATGGTTCTTTCGTGCCCTGCTCGACTCATGGCTGAGTCACTTTTCACACATGCTAATCTCTCCTTCACTTACATAACCAGTTCTCTTGTTTATATCATTCGTAACGTTATAATCAGAAATGGTGGTTGTCATCTCTCACCGATGGTTCTTTCCTGCCTTCCTCGACACCTGACTGACAATGAGTGGGTGCAATGATGACAATGACTGACAATGAGTGAGTGACAATGAGTGGATGAGTGGGACAATGATGCGTTCACTGTATTTCACTTTCACACCTCACTACATCTCTCTAATCCCTTACTCATTTAGCCACACTAATTCTCTCATTTTATTGGTAATCTCTCACCGATGGCTCTCTCCTGCCCTCCTCAACACCTGGCTGAGTGAGAATAAGCACCCCATTGCCCATGCTGGCCCACTTGGACGTTCGCACGGCGTCATGGAGGGATTTGCAGGCTCGAGAGGCGTTGCAGCGGTCCCTGATATGCATATCTTACGAGTGTAGTTTGGAATATCTCTCAAACAACGATATGGGTATAGCAACGATAATTCTATGTTTTTTGACTCGATAAGAAATACTGAAAAAATATTTCCCCTGTCGAAGTGCTTGTCTAATATTGATAATATCCACGTCCCTTAGAGAAAGAAATATGTCAGATAAAGAAAAAGGAACGGATTCCGAGTTCCTATTACCTGAATCCGAGCGGCTCGACCACGAGACGCAGCAGTTCCGGCGGAATTTCGGCGAACATTTCCTGAAGTACACTCCTGAAATACTTGACGATTGGAAAACAACGCTCGCTAGCATCTTGAAAAATGAACAACTGGATGAGGAACATTTCTCAATCTGTCAAGTCCACAAGGGAATTATGAAGGTGTCTGGAGGAAACAACGGGAAATAATAGACAACTACTAACCGACTAAACTTATTTTATAGAGTTTAGTCAGTTTGCACAATCTAGAAGGGATTTAACAATGGTGGAACGATGGAGGTGTCAGGCGAAAAAAGATTGACAGAATGACTGCCCGAGAAGGACAAGATGAAGAGAAGGACGAGGAAGAAATCGTATCCAATTTTCTCGTTAGCAGAAAAGCGCGCTCCTATTTCGTACGAAAACCGAGATTAAGTGTGGGTGTGCGAGCTCGAGAAATGATCCACCGTCTCTTCATCTCGCATACTCTCTCACCGGTCAGAGAGAACAGAGAGTGTGCGAAATGGAGAGACGGCGGCTCATTTCTCTAGTGGGTGTGCGGGGCGAGATTATAGCTTTGCCTCTCAGGGGAAACTCTGGGCTTTTAGCGGAACTGCGTCGGGGTCTCTCCATTTCTAATTTGCTCTCACTTTGTCTCACCGGAGAGGGAACAACGTTGAGTAGAGCTTTGCTCGACAATAGTAGGCGAACGTTGCTAGGCGAGAGAGATAATGGGTGGGAGAAGAAAGGAAAGGACAGACTTTTGTTCTTTGCTTGAATAGATACCTACAATGACCATGCGAAGTGCTAGTTTCCTCAATGATGAAGTGGGTACTCTACGTTTGAGTAGATATGGTTTTTCAAAAATACATAGAGTGGCGGTCAAACAAGCTGGCATACTAGCCCTGATCATCCTATTTATTCTCATGATTCGAAGCCATAGAACGGGGAAAGAAGGTGGGATCGGGAATTTTGAAGGAGCTTCCAGGAAGGAAAGTTAGACGGCAGAACGGAAAGGACGTGAAAAGTGTACTGGGCTATCCTCTTCTCTCTTCTTCTCCCATCTCCTCTAATGCTCAGTCTCCATGGGAACGCAATTATCCGGGTGGATAAACATTGCAAATGATTAAAAAGGGAGCGAGAAATAATTGCAGAGACAGACGAAAAGAAGAAAGTTGCAAAAATTCCCACAACTATGGATTTCAGTATTCATATCGAAAGTATGCAACTCTCTAGATAGGGAAACAATTTATCATTATCATCGAACAATTTATACACTGCAAATTTCGACAGAGATCGTTCTCGTTGTAACTGAATAATGGTAACCGAAACATGGTAACTGAAAGACGTGAACTGAAGAAATAGACTAGATAAATTTGTACAATATTACTTTCATATTGATTTGTGACTCTTGCTATTTACGACAAGTCTCATTAGTCTCAGTAGGACAAGTCTCAGTATGCCCAAATTACGGAGCAGATAGCATTTCAAAGCTCTGATTTCGTTTGCACAATTGATCGAATTTCTTAGCAACGTTAAAATTGTCGACAGTGAAGGACGACACTTCCTTTCCCGTCACTCGTTATCATATCGGGCTTTCGCGTAATCGTCCACGCATCTGTACAAGAGATTAACAGTGAGGCTTGCTTATCAGTGATACATTCAAACCTCTTCTCTTTCAATCACTCTTCTTTTCGATCTGCCCAATGAACTATTGCTCATTTCTAGTCGTAATCTGCAGTTGCCTTCTTTTGGCTTCAGTTCAAGCAAGTGAGTACTAGATTTATGTTTAATACTCAGCGAACTCAATAAGCAATCGATTCCACGAGGAGGAGGCAATAGGGGAGGAGGCAAGGTAGATCACTAGCCACATCCCGGCCTCGTCCTTTCTCCTCTCGCGCGAACGTCCGTCAACTATCAGCTACGCGTGGAACGGAAATTGATCTCACAATAATTGACTTTTTCAGCATCATTCGGAAACCGCAGCGTCGTACTCACGGCGAAAGATCTGCACGATGGAAATGCTGAGGTAATTTTAAAAATTTTAAAAAAATTTTTAAAAATTTAAAAATTTTATTTTTTTCGCCCTGTAGTCCGGCCACTCATTCACAGATCGATCCATAGATCCAACTCTTTGCAGAACTTGACTACACTCATCGATGGAGGAAAATACCGAGTGTACGCAGTCTATGCAAGCAGCGTTTCGGATGAATCGATCATGAAATCTGTAATCATCCGAGGAGCTGAGGGCACGCAATTCAAGTACTTTTTCTTTTTTAGCTAACAACCTCTTTCCGCCGTACCTCTCAAATTTTTACGTTAATGAAATGATAAACTATTAATTATTAACTACTTTCAGCGTAGCAGATCTTGCGAAACCGAAGGGTGGTACGACGTACATTCTCGATGAAAGCAACACTCTCATTGCTCCGATTACGGTGCGCCCATTTCCAAATTAAATTACATTCCTTTACTCCCACATGTAAATCTCATCTGCTCATACTCATCTACTCATCTCACTACTCATACTCATCTGATCTTATTTTTACTCATCTGACTTTTAATTTTACTCATTTTTACTCAATACTCATCTGATCTTATTTTTAATAAAAATCTAGCTGTAAATACAGTCCTTTAGATTTCGTTCTCGACTAAGGATCCTCTCAGTCCTCTGACGATCTACTTTGTCGACGCAGATTGTGAGCAGACATATTCCTGGTTGAGCATACTAGAGCTCGAAATATGGGCTATTGTTTCTTGATTTCACACACTCTCTCACACTGACCGGTAATATAGCACGCAAAATTCACCAGACGTCTTTTTGCTCGCTGCCACATCCCCTACTCGTCATACCCTGATAGAATCGCACTGCTATCCCTACCAACCCTCGAACACAGGAGATTCATGTCTGACCTTTTATTTCTTCATAAGTCTATACATGGATTCTACACTTATGACCATTCTAATCTATTTATCATATCCCCTCTTGCTCGCAATCTTCGCGGATCTCACTCACTGCGCATCTCGCTGCCATACACTCCTCCTAAGTCTCACTCGAGTTTTGTAACTAGGAGTATCAAACGATGGAACGTGTTTTCTGATGAATACGCTGCAAGCTCTCCTCACCATTTTCGAAATCATCTTATCTCTCTTCCTTCTATTTCCTTTACCCCCGACTCTCTCTTACGGCTCTAATCGTACTACCAACCTGCTGCTTCCCCCGAAGCCCCACCCCCAAACCGATTCGCCATCAAGACGACGGACCTCCACCAAAAAGTTAACGAAGATCCACGCTACTACCCTATTTATGTTAATCTGGTGGATAAATAATTGAATTGAATTGAAAAATGAAGAGATGATGACCGATATTTCAAAAGCTAGAGTATACTATGATATCATATTTACAGTGCAACCATCTCCGGTTGTCAGCGCTCAGCTCGTCAATGGCGCAGTTGACTCAGCGGTCGCCAAGGTTAAGATATTTTTTTAATCGTACGAATAGGGTTTTCTTATTTTCAAATGAATCGCTATTGGAAAATGGTTCCATCTCCCTCTCTTTTTCCAATAACGCGAGAACAATCACTTATTGGAAAATCCTTATTGGAATTTCAATAGTAGAGAGTGAGAACCCTAAACTCAAAGCTTTGCATACGAAAAAAAACCAGTTTTGATCTTGATTTGAGATGACCTCTTCCGGCTGCACCGTTCTCAGTGCGGAAATGGCATTCGAGCTACGCAAATTTGTCATTGAACATGTATGGCGGAGTTTTTTTTTAGATTGAGCAACTTGATCGTTAATAAAAATAAATTCAAACATTCTTTAGTTGGAACCGTACACGTGTCGTGTTGCGACAGCTTGTGACGAAATAAGCGTTACTGGCTTCGACTCTCCCGCTCATATGATGTGGATGTCAGTTGTTTATATTTATTTTTGTCTTTTTATCTTTTAAGAATAGGAGTTCTAAGCAGCATAGTATAGTCCTATTGCAGTGGTCAAGACGATTTTGTGGTGATCAGCGGTCCTATCGCGACCATCTCAAGCCAGGGAACTGCGAACGTACGCTTCGACCTGAGGAGAGATCCAGGTTAGGGCAATGGATACTGACAAGTCCTTACTTTGAGTATGTCCACTTTTATATTAGTCAAAAGATCGACTCCTCCTCAATCAGAAATAGTCACAAATGGAATTGGTCGCATTTAGCACGCCATACCATTACCAGTTTATAACACCAAGAAAAATCGATTGTGAAAGCAACTTTACGTTACCATTCAGCCTGGAGCGGCACCATCGCCCCACACGGCAGCACTGCGTTTCTCTCAAACGGATGGTTGAGCGAGAGCGAATCGTACAATGTCGACTATCACAACGATTTCGTCCTCACCAGAGACTACGACTTTGGGAGAAGTGTGAGTAATCAAAACAAAGCTATACACAGGAAAGGCCATGCCGTCTGCTCTGGGCTGTTCCACTTTGCGAGTTCACGTTCTGACCGTCGATAATCTCTCTTGCCTTCTCTCGGCTATCTCTTTCACATTCCTTGTAAAATCAACAGTAGTTATCATTTGCAATACCCAATTACTTAACTTTGTGGCCGCTCACTCCCGCTCGAAAAAAATGAAACATAAAAGTCAAGATTTTGCCAGCTCAATATCAATTATCCTTGTTTTGAATTGGATATTGAGTAGAGTTCCCTTATTGGAAAGTACTTTCCTTTAACTTTCCAATGACTTTCCATTAACTCCTCATTCTCCACTCTCTGCAGTCTAATTTCTTTGTTCTCCTTATTGGAAATCCAAGAAAAAATGCAATAAGAGAACTCTAGTACTGACTTGGCATCACTAGCAACAAGCAACTCTTCCAGACCTTCACCCAACTAGACACGACCCTCGGATGGGCATCAGCGGCCAAATCGATTGAGTTCACGTGCCGAGACCCAAGCGGAGATCTCGTCGTCAAGTTTGCCTTTTATGAGAAAAATGTGTAAATATCTATTTTAAGGGGCCGGGATAGTACATCCTTGTGGTTTGACGATATGACTTACTGTTCGTCCGTGTTTTTCAATGTAACCGTCGACCCCGGGTCGGCGGCGTCGACGCCATCGAGCATAAACGCGCTCGGGCCGCGATTCAAATTCGTGGTCACGTCTGGTGCGTTTCTACATATTTTTTGCAAGAAGTATCGTGATATTATTTAACGTTCCACTCGTAGCTGACTTTTGACGAACTGTCCTCCTCAGCCCTTCCTCTCTCTCTCGCAGGAAAGCGTTAGCTCGCTAACCAGCACATTTCGCTTGCTGAGAATTTCAAACGCACGATAAGAAACATTCCTATTATTTCAGGAGCCAGAACACTCTCGGCCTTCATCGTCATATTGACCACTCTATTTGCAAAGTTAATGTAATAATATCATGAACAAATGAAGATAAAGAATTTTATCATTATATTTCTCATTCGACAGCTGTCATATAGGAATCATTATTTGCGAATTAATGTGAATTAATGAATTAATGACATTGTTTGTGTATACAAAACAAATAATCGTTTTATTCGGTAATGAGTTTCTGAACTCATTACACAAGCACACAAGGAGTACACAAGGATCCCATGGCGTGACGAACGCACTTCTAACGATTTCACTAGCTACGATAACTCGACACTTCCTCCCGGCTCCATGGACATAATGAAGGAGGCTTTCAAATCGAATTAACTTTATACTCTAATACGGAGATTACAGAAGCAAGGTTGCATAGAAATAAACATCATTTGTATCAAAATCATAAGAATGCGAATAAGTTCGAATTATTGGAACACATCCCATGGAGTTGCAAATGTATCTCGCACGCTCTCGCTCGCAACTATCACTCGACACTTCCTCCCGGCACCATTGCCTGTATGAAGGAAGATAAGGGCACCGAGGTGCTCGTATGTCTCGATATGTCTACCCTCGGCTGGTTGGAAATTGTGGAAAGAGAAGGCGTGATGGACCTGAAATAGAATCAATGAGGGGATATTCGAATAGGAATAGAAAAAAACAAGAAATACTTGAGAAGTGAATAATAATATCCACTCACTTGCTTGGCCTTCACTTTTTCCACATATTGCCGGCATACATCAAAGTCCAGGTCGCGAATATCGAGTTTCTGACAGATTCTAGCGCGAGAGACGGTATGAAATGATTTCATCATGAAATGAAAAAGAAATAAAAATGAAATGATGATGCAGAAATGATAAAAATGATAATGATTTCTAAAATGATAAAATGATTAAAATGATGATTTATCAATTCTGCTTCGTCGATTCGCTAGGCAACAAACTTCGAATCTCTAAACCAACCTCGATAACTAATCCAAGATTCTCCACCGATAATTGTGAAGTGAACCGAAGCAGGCTGTGCCCACTGCATACCAGATCGATGAAGAGGTACTCGTTTAGAGCTCGGGCCTGAAATGACAATGTATTTATTCTAAGCCCCAACCCCAATCATCTGATAGCTCGCCAAAATCATCCCAGGCCAAAAAAGCCCCCTCCAACGAGAGCTGTCGAATACGGTGCAAGATGCTTGGGAACAATGAGCTCACCTCTCCCCTCCAACCCTGCTCCACCAGTTGAATCGTCATCGGTCGATCCATCTGGATAAATTCACTCATGGACAGGAACAACTCCTTCGCGTTCATCTCGACTACCACGTTCTTCTGTGCTTTGGAGATCATTGCCAGCAACCTGGAATATTACATTGTCGTTCGCTTCTTGAACGTTTTAGTAGAGAGTTAAGTATAAAGTACTCTTTAGTCAGCAAAGGTTGATGAAAAGCGATCCATACCTCTTCTGAAATAGATTGGACAGAGCCGGAGTCAGCGAGATGAATAATTCATCATAGACGAGAGCATCGAGGAAGTCGAGAAGGTGCTGGTGACCGTCGAGGCGACTCGGTTGGAGGTTGGTGACCTGAAGTTCAGATGCAATTTATGCTTTAACCTCTGCATCACAAGGCAGTAGGTATGTAATTGTTTTCGCTGAAAAATGTATGATAGCTAAATTAATTCTTGCATACTATGCAAAATTCTAGCTTGTACATCGATGGTCAAGAAAGTCACTCAAAAACCAACATTGTGTAGCCGAAGAGACTTGATATGCAGTTGTCCGAATAGACGTTTCAACCACGTGAAGAACGAGTGAATGTCATCGGCCGCGTCAAGGCCCGCACTTCTGACATCGAGACTTCCTTTTTGATAGGAGCCTCCGAGCTTCAAGCCGCACTGAAAAAATACGATTTTTTCTGCTAACAATTGGGGTTGTTCCCAATCCACTTAGCAATTCTCCAAGGGATTGTTAAAATTCATTAAAAAAACTCATATTAAAGTTCTAAAAGGAATGATGTGAAGTACTAGGAGAGAATATCGCACCGTAATGTACCCATACGAGTATATGTCCAGTGTTCCATCGCCCGGGCAGACCCACTTCGAGGCATCAACCGCTTCTTGCATGGCCTTGTTGCACCGGGATAGGTTGTATCGAGACTGGAGATCGAGCGGTTCAATGATCTCACAGAGAATCTTCTGGGGGAGTTTGGAGAGGAGGTCCTGAGCATTAAAAAGTTTTAGTACAACAGTAAAAATGGTAAAAATAATAGTCTTTTACTATGGATGCAACAAAGTCAATAACGATCTTGCCTCGCCAATTTCCTCATCTTGACCAAACTCAAAGTAGTCGTCGGGCCACTCATCGCTGAGTGATTCCTGCAATTAGAGTAAAAATTAAAACGAGAGAGAGTTCAGCGCGCAAATAGAAGGTTTGTTCATTAAATATTTCATGCCTAAGTTTAGTGGAAACTTACTGAAGAGGAGTTCGAGGATTCCATCGAGAAGAAAATATGTTTGAAGAACGGTGATCGATCGAGTGAATAATTGTTTGAATAAATCGAAAGAAGCGTCCTTTACGCGTCGTAAACAATAAAACGAACAATTTTGTGACACCCGATGACGCTTAGAAAATGATTTACGGGAAGAGTTGGCATCTTCCTTTTTTTAAAATGGATACTCCGACCGATAATTCATCGCTCGACGAGGTGACTTGGACAAATTTCAATAGCGTTTATCTAGACTTTTTTTTACTTTTCAATTTCTTTAAAATTGCAGTCATCGCTGGAAGAGCCGTGGCCTGACTGCTATTTTTACCACGATGGCGAAAGTGTAAGTAGGCCTTCGATATTCTTTCTAAAAAGTCACGAGATAAATGACGGATTAATTTTTGATGTCACTTTTATTTAAAACCTTATTTATCAAACAATACGTCAGCCTCCAAGCGCGGAGAATCCCAACACTCCTGCGTCTGCTCTTCCAGAACCTCCCACTGTAGTATCGGATCCGGTCCCAGGAGCTGTAAGTGTATTTCTATTTCTTAGATTATTCTTGTAACAATATTTTAGATACTTTAACATTCAGATCACCCTCGCCGATCTTCCTCAGGATATTCTGTTCAAGATAATAGAGCCACTCGGTCTCCAATCTCGATTCCGCTTCTCCAAGTGCAGCAAGGCCCTGCAAGAAATCGTAGGCGCCTCTAAATGGGTCTGCCCGGGCAATGGAACACTTGAGATCGTCTCGTATGGATGGACTACGGTAAGAATTCTGTTTTTCCATGCATACTTGATACATCGTCGATGTTCATCCCGTTGATTTGGATCTTAGTCGTTGCCGAGTAATTATAATGTCCAAACAAAGGAATGGATTTTTTAGTGTGGCTTCAACTTGGGCCGCGTGTTTCAAACCGGAACCCTCGTTCACAACGATGCCGCTTCCAACAAGGCCGATAGTATTCTACCATTTTTCCCGTGGTTCAGCCATTTGTTTGGCAAATTGCATCTGAAAGTTCTCCGCATGCGAAATGTGAGTTTTTTTTTTAAATTTACCAAATGAAAAAAAATTGTTCAGGTCAGAACACTTCTGACTCAGCCTGTTTATGCAGAATTTTTCGACAAACTCGTCTTTGATGATCTAATTATGGTACTGAATCCGGATCCATCCGGCCTAGTAAAACCGAGGTCGATGATGGCGTCTGCGAATCGGTAAACGTCTATGCATTCTAGTTTACAAGGATAAAACTAAAATTAAATGTATAGTACATAAAATGCACGCAAACTTTTTAAAAAGCGCGAAATTCTGTTCATTATTCTGTTCATTCGTTATAGTATACTCACAGTATCCTAAACATATTATATCCTGTAATCAGTTTACTAATTATATTTTTTTCAGTATTCTGAATCTGATCGAACAAGCGCGTAATGACGTAATCATTCACGTTGATGGTACCTTTCCAAAATTGGAAATGCACGACTTTCTGGCGATTTAACGAGCAGTAAAGATTGAGCTGATTGGTCATCCTTTTCAAGTGGGGAGCCCATCCAATTGTAGATCTTTTTGATTTCCATGATATAACATCCATATCAGAATTCGATAACATCATTGTGAATATTTTCTTCAGATTTGGTCTTTTCCTGCGGACGACTTTGTGAAGTTGGCCGATCGGGACCATACTTTGATTGGTTTCATGCCTTCAGAATTCTCTCTGGAACAGCTCGCACATGTTATCAAGGTGATTTAAAATAATCTTATTTTACTTTCCAGTTGATTCTTCGCGTCGATTCTTTATCTGGATAAATGTCCAATTGTGCACTTTAATATAGATGTTAGCATTTTAGTGCGTCTCCACATCCTCGCTCCGCCAAAGAATCGACATTCGTGTGTACTATGACATATGCCAGAAATACGTGGACAGTGTCGAAGCGAAGCGAGTAAGTGCTCTACTCATTCGGCGAAATGGATACTGCAAGATTAAATAGCATTTCTGATTGCATCAGGGTCTCACAGACAATGTGATTGAGAGGTCTAAGAGGGACGATCAACGATTTAAAATCCACATTCAGTTACCCAGCTGCATAACATCCCTTGAATCAGCTGATAAAGTTTTTTAAAATGTAAAAATGTAAAATGTTCAGTCGTCTTCCGTGCTCGAGTCACTCGAGCTCACTGACGAAGAGCAAAGTCAGTATCGAGCTTTCGCACATCTCGGAGCTGCTGTACTTCTTCGTTCAATCGAGGGAGCTGGGAAGAATTCGCGAGTGATCATCGCGAGTCAGGTAGAGTTGACAGGCGCCTGTTTTCATTTCAAATACGCTTTTTGTTTGTCCAAATGGCAAGGAAAGACTCAAATGCAAGGAATAATTGTAATAATGAATTCAGGCGTTGCGAAATCAGTGCGTTGATCAAGGTCGATCACCATGGGAGCTGTTCCGAACGGCCATGATCAATTTCAACACCGCATAATGCTTGCGATTCCGATGTCTATCAAGAAAAAATTTTTCGTATTGCACATTGTCGATAAAGAAGTCTCACAACTTGGGAAGAATTATTTTCGTGTCTTGAGTCCTTGAATGCAGAAAAAATCAGCCGACTGTCACTTATCGTGCGATTATTTTCCGTTCCACGTTTACTACCGTTCGAGGGGCGGAGTTAAGAGTAGAGAAGCTGAAGGAAGAGGGAAGAGGTGCGACGAGGAATGAGAGGGAGAGGAAGAGGAGGGATAAAAGGCCGACCTCTTGCGCAAGAGTTTGG